>PVKZ01000154.1:600000-924774 GCA_004027375.1 Macroglossus sobrinus | reverse complement strand
GGTGCAAAGGCAATTCAATGAACAAATGATGCTGATACAACTGGATCCATATGGATGATTTTCAATCCGCACCTTGCACCATATACAAATGCTAACTCAATTTACTCACAGGCCTAAAAAAATGTAAACCAAGAACAAAATATAGGAAAAATAAAGATTGCATCCAAAGCATGATCTATAAATAAAAATAGTTGATAAACTGGATTTCAACAAAATTAAAAACATTTCCTCTTCTAAAGAGATGATGAGAGAACAAAAGATAAACCACAGACTGGGGGGAAAAAAATGCCATAATACCGTGATAAAGGATTTGTATACAAATATATAAAGAACTCGCAAATTGTAATAATAAAACAAAGAACCTAACTTTAAAAATTTGTTTAAAAATTAACAGTCACTTCACCATACAGATATACAGACAACAAATAAACACAATAATAGATGCTCAACATCATTAGCTATTAAGGAAATGCAAATTAAAAACAGAATGCAGTACCACTGCACATATATCAGAATAGCTAAATCAAAACAATTGACACACAGAACTCTCATACATAGTATCAAGGAAGATGCAGACATGACCCAGCAATTCCAACCACTGTTAGGTAATTGATCAAGTAAAATGAAAAACTGATGTTCATACAAAAACTTGTATATGAATGTTTATAGTGGCTTTATTTGAAATTACCATAAACTGTAAACAACTCGAATGTCCTTTCATTAGTTTTTTATTGCTGCCATAATAAATTACCACGACGTTTATAGTTTAAAACAACAACATAATTATATTACAGTTCTGTATGTCAGAAGTCTGTTATGGGTCTCACCAGACTAAAATCAAAGTGTCTATGGGCTACAGTTCTTTCTGGAGGCTCTAGCAGTGAATTCATTTCCTGCTCATTTGGTAGGTTATCAAAATTCAGTTACTTGAGGTTGTAGAATGTTTTCTTGCTGGATGTAAACCAAGAATCATGAATTCAGTTACTTGAGATTGTAGAATGTTTTCTAGTTGGATATAAACCAAGAATCATGCCCAGCTCCTAGTCAAGACCTTTTCATGTCACATCTCTCTGACCTATTCTTCTGTCTTCCTCTTTTAAGAACTGATGTGATAAGACTGGGGTAACCTTCTCAGATATACCCAGAATAACCTTCCTATCTCAAAGTTTTAATCTTAACCAAATCTGCAAAACCCCTTTTATCATATAAAGTAACATATTCTCAGTTTCTCCAGATTAGAGTGTAAACATCTTTGGAGGGCCATTATTTTGTTACAAATTTACCTCAACTGGGGAACTGATAAATAAGCTATGGCACGCCCACACAATGGAATACTAACTACTCAGCAAGAAAAAGGAAGGAACTATTGATATACACAATGTAGTAAATGAATCTTAAACGCCTTACGCTAAATGATAGAAGCCAGACTCAAGAGGCTAAATTCTGCATTATTTCATCCATATGACGTTCTGGGGGGGAGAGGGGGGAAGTATAGAAACAGAAATCAGATCAGTGGTTGTCAGGGGTGAGGGAAAGGATAAGGAGTGGAATAGAAAGCCATAGCGGAAATTTTTGGTGTGAAAGAACTGTTCTATATTGTAATTTGTGGTAGGAGATAAATTATAATCTATTTGTCCAAACTCACAGAACTGTATCATAAAAAATAAAATAAAGTGAATTCTACTGTATCTAAATTATATATTAAAAAATTTTTTAATTGGGGCACCATAAAAGTCTTATAACAGATTCAGAAAAATGAAATCATTTTTGTAATGGTAAACTGTAACCGTCAAACACTATGGAACGAGGCAAAACAATCTTAATTTTTCTCAAAGGGCTTTTCCAAACAGAAAATAAATCTACATCCATACTGTGTCCCTTGGGAACCTCCTTACACAAAAGATCAGAAAATTTAACTCTTATTTCCATTTTCTTTCCCCAATTAATATCATTCAAAGAATCACTGTTACTATATCTCAGTTTCTTTCTATTATACATGACTCTTTAAGGATTTTTGTATAAACCGCCCCCTCGAGCTCACAACTCCAAGATTTTGTGAATGGGCAGTTCCCTAAACAGGGGGCTCTATTTTTATATAAGGGTGACAAAAGGAAATCAAAAAGGTCTCCTCTTTGTTCTATCCCTATATTCCTATCTTTTCAAATATTTTCCCATTTCAAAAATTAGCATGAGATCACATTGTAAGTGCTTTTAAAAGTGCAAACACGTAAGATCTACAAATACCCTACCACTCTGAATGTGGAGTCCTACCTAAGTAAGCATTAGGTCATAATGTTATTAATGATTAGTAATACTTTTGATGAAGGCTTTCTAAAAACTTATCTTGTCTGCGGTCATGTCATCCTGAACAAGCCTGATCCTGTCTGAGCTCGGAAGCAGGGTCAGGCCTGGTTAGTACTTGGATGGGAGACCACCAGGTGCTGTAGGCATAAAAAATTTAAAAAAAATAATAATAAGGGATTGTAAACTGACAAGGTCCTTGTAATAATCTGTGAGGTCAACCAAGAGTTGCCTTGTCTAAAAATAAATAAATAAATAATAAAATAAAAACTAAAACTTATCTTGTCATTTCTGATGAAGTTACTCTATTATGTAGAATAGTATTACAGCCCAATAGCAACTTAATAAAGGACATGGAACATAAGTGGAGTACAGATGACCAATTTTTACCCTTTGCTAGCCTAAAAGTACACAGTTGGCTCTTTATATAGTACATAGATGTCTAAAACAATTGAGCTTATAATGTCAATATAACAAATTGATCTCATTTGTGAGAAAAAGTTTGTTATACTTTAAAATATATACACCTGTCTTAATTTAAACTATCTTTAAAATAAAAAATTATACACATTATTTTTTAAATAATAAAGAATAATTAAAAATCACAATGACTTATTTTGTACCTTTCTTTAGGCTTTCATAAAAGGAATGGGAAGAAAATCCCCAATATTCATCAGTGTAAAGTAGTATTTTAGGAATATTGTTAACAGATTCAGAGTAAAACTACCAAAGCAAATACACCAATATTTTTTTTCAATGTTTACCATGGGACCGGTACTATTTTATGCACTTTACAAGCTTTTTTTCGAGTACCCTATCACAATCCTAGGGGGTAGGTACTGATATATTACTCCCATTCTCCAGATGAGGGAACGGAGGCCCAAGGTCAGGTAACTTGCCAAAGGTCACAGAGATAGTAAGCTGTAGAGTTCTTACATTAAAAATGTAAGCAGTTTAACTCTAGAACCTTCATGCTTTACATTTATGCAGGCTTTCTACTACTTACGGAAATAGTTCTCCAAGTAGTAATACCTAAAAATTGTATGTAGCCATATATACACAAATAAACACAAACACACACACACACATATACATACATATATATAGCTATACATATCTCAAAGTATAAAGTGAGTTTTCACTCAGAATCTGACCATAAGGGCCCAGAAAAAAAATATGCTATTAAATCATCAAGATAGAATTCTTATTTTAAAAGTTGAAAATTTCAATAAAGAGACAGACATGAGCAACAACAATGAAAGATCAATAATCCTCAAAGGTCCAGAAAGTTGGTAGTATTTCAATTTTTTAACCACACCCATGTATTTATTTGCCGATTCATTTAAAAAAAAGTTAATGGAAATACAGGTTCACACACATTTATGTGAAAATAAGGAAGTGAATAAAAAATAAAAGTAGCTGAGAAAAGTTAAATATACAGAATTTACTAAATATTTAAGTCTAATCAAGAACTGTTTTGCTACATTCAACAATGGAATAGTATACAGGTATACATAGGAAGCATTATATGTACTGGGTAGAACAAAATCCAAAATAAAACAAACTCCAAGAAAATTCAAGAAAATGAAAATATTAAATAAAAGAAGGTATGATACAGTTTGCACAGCACACTACCATTTGCAGAAAAGAAAAATACACACATATATATTTGTAAATGTATGGAATATTTCTGAGAAGGTACACAAGAAACTGGTTTCCTGTGGTTGCCTATAAGAAGGAAGAATAATGAAAAGGAAAAGAGACTTATTTTCACTACAGATTTTTTAAATTCTGTACTATGTGCATGTATTTACCATCCAAATAAGCTATTAATGACACCACACAAATGCCTATCTGGAAAAATATCTTTATTTTCTGGAAATTCTAAAAAATATTTAGAATCAAAATATCTATAACTTTACAATACTTCAAGAAAATAGGTGAAGCAAATAAGAAAAACTGTAATAACTGTTAGATTTAGGCAACATGTATATGGGGGTGTCATTACATTATTCTACTTTTCTGTACACCTGACACTTTTTGTAAGAAGAAAATAAATACAGTGAAATCACTTTTATCTCAGGTAATGTCATTTACATGAAAAAAATTATTAACACGGAAACACTTAAATTTTACATATATAAAGAATTTTCGGTTAATAAAACATAAATGTATCTTCATTTTTTAATCTTTGGATGTAAGGTAACAGCTTTAACTTTAATATGAATCCATGGAAAAGAGATCAATCTCAACCTACTCACATGAACCATTTCTACTTTGGGCTTATTTAAATTGCAAAAATCTCAGTGCAAAAAAAATAAGATATTTATACAATATCTTCTAAACTTTTATTGTTATCTTACAGTTATTTGAGAACTTTTTAGCAACTCCTCTTTGAGTTTTTCTAAGGCATTCTTACCTAAACTACTCTTTTCATATAGATACTTCATCTACTTATACATTTAATTAAATTATGAAACTAAGATAACAGAATTAGAAACAAATATAAATATAGAAACAAATGACTGTTGGTAAGCAAACAGTTCAAATTGTGGGAGAAGTATACAGGAGTATTACAGAATAGTCATTAACAAGTTCAACACACTGAACATCAGTAAATTTATTTTTTAAATGAAATGGAAAGGGCAATTATACAATAAATTACTTAAGTGATTAAGAAAAACTTGAATTTTTAAAAAACTGAAGAGGGAATAGCAGGAAAAAAGGAAAAATACCTATTAACATCTAACCCAGTGATTGAGCAAGCTGGATGAGGTAGTAAACTGACTTACAGAAAAAATGACAATAGGTAACGGTTTCAAAATTAGGTTTCTGTAACACAAAGAATACGAGAGAGAGAGAGAGCGAGAGAGAGAGAGAGCGAGAGAGAGAGAGAGAGAGAGAGAGAGAGAGAGAGAGAGAGAGAGAGAGTGTGTGTGTGTGTGTGTGTGTGTGTGTGTGTGTGTGTGTGTGTGTGTAGGGGCAGTTATAAAAAACAGAAAACAATGATTCTCAAGTCCCTTGAAGTTTTAGTTCAAATGAAGATCTCATTCTAAAATCTCTGATAAGCTTACTCCCTCCCATCCTAACTAATGTTGTAGAGATTCTGGAGAGGTGCTTAACGTTTATTGTAACTACGAGATTTGCTTCAAAATTATTAAGCTGAGAGGTGGGAGGAGGTGTTATAGAAGGGGATATAGTGGGTGACAAGTATGCAAGGGTTCATTGTACATGAAAACTTTAAACAACAAACAACTGGTACAAAACACCACCATATATTCCAGAGTAGGTTATGTGAGTTGGATGAATCACAGGTCAATTTCTGAAGCATACCATTCCTAGCCAGCCAAGGTCTTGAGTATACCTGAGGCCTATTTTTGTATCCATTAATAAAAATGCTCACCTATGTACTGTAGATTTATGCTACCCATTAATCCAATGTTCCAGAGCATTATAAATTTTTTTCAAATACTTTATTCCATTGAAGTTTAATAATAGCAGTTCGTGGATGGTTCTTTTATTCCCAAATTCAGTTTTACTGACATTTATTTTAAGGACATTTATTGAGAGGATGAATGCCACTGCCCCCTTTGAAAATTATTCAGACTTACATATTCCAGTAATATATGTTACTTGTTGAAAAGAATCAAATTCTTCGTACTGTAATGACTGCTGAGCTGAACCACTGGACAGCACTACTTTCAAAAGGGCATGGTTGTTTTATGCTTATTAAAAACAAAAGGTGGTAAGTAACTACATCATGATAGCTCAATAGAAAAACTATTGCAGCTGTTAATGTCTGGCTTTAACAAACAGCATCAGAGTTCTACCACATACCACTGCTAGGATTAAGCAAAAGAAGAGTGTTCATATGCCGTATTTTAGTTGCTGGCTCTCAATATAACAACTGATCAAGCCAGCGCAATAACTCAGTATGTTCAAGAATAAATATCATAATGCAAAGTAGTCACTTACCACCCGCTGCATTTACACACCATGTTTTTTTTTTTTTAATTTCTAACCTGTCTAAAGTACCCAACCTGACAACAAACAGCAGTAAAAAGGAAGCTACTCATTTTGAAGAATGGAGTAACTTGTAGACTATTTAAGAAATATAACTATTACAATGTATTAAAATCTAGTATATTATAGCTAAGTAACAAGCACATTATAAGTAGTAACTACTTCTAGATGACACCAACTTGTTCTTTTTGATCATTTATATTTTAAGAATACTCATGTATACCATTTTAAACAAAAGTGATGACATTTCATATTTACAAACCAGATAATTAAATGGAGATTTAAAAATATTCCTGCCAAAGAATTATTCACATTACAAAATAATTCCCTGTAAATTTTAGTAAAATTTTCTACTGAATTTTTGTATTTAAAAATGCTGATGACTATGATATGGCTCAATTTATATAGGAATATATTATTATTTTTTTAAAAAGTTAACCATCCAAAATTAGAAGTGAATAACTAATTTAGAACACATCCATCCTCTAAGGAAGCAGTACCTAGCAACATCAGTTCCAGAACACTCATATAGAACCTACTTCGCACTGTACCTTATTTGAAAACCTGGATTTCAAAGTCTTCTAGAACTGTGATATTATCTCAACATTGCTTATTTTCTGCAGGGAAATACAGCATAATTTCCACTGACATCTCTCTCGATATCATTTACTAAAAGCACATTAATTTAAAATTCATAAAGATATTTATTAAAGCAATTCTAAAATATTGCTAAGATTTCCCTAAAGTGTTTGTATTTTATTCATTATATAATAAACCTCAATTCTGATTATTTTATTGCACTACTGAACACTTAAATTTCATTATAAACATATTCTTTACAGCATAATCACCTTACTTACATTATAGGCCCAGATAATACCTGTTCTCATTTTTAGCGCTATTTTAACTTTTCTAAAAACATCTCCAAATGGAGATATCACTCTAATTCCAGGTCTACATATTACCTTATTTACTTAAAATTGTTGTTCTTGTTAAGCAACTGTTGTAATCTGTAACACATGCACATCTTGTCATAATATCTAATAGTTTTAAAACACTAAAAAATTATAGATGCTAAAGTTTTTAGACTCAATACATAGTTTTATAAATTTCCTCATTTGCTTAAGGAGAACTAAGCATTCCTAACCCTTTTTAAAATGAAGGTATTTAGAAACTACAGATGTTATATCTTCATAGTTCCTAAATCTTATTCCTATGAAATTGCTCATTAATTTCAAGTTTCAAAGCAGCACACTATCAAAAATTTCTTATAAATACTGCTTTATTATTTTTAATCGTAAAAAAGAACTATTGCAAAATAAAATAAGAATAACCTACAGCCTTCATATTTTCCCTTCAGTCTAAATGTATAGACCCTTCTTACATTAAACATTCAGACAAATGAAGTAGCATACAGAACTACACTCAGCTCCAACTAACTTTTTGCCCTCCCAGAAAAAGTTGCTTGATCTGCTTTTTTCCAGCAACTCAAAAATCCAGATTTTGGTGTGAATCACTTGGTTTTTAAATGTTGGAAACCATTTGAAAATGTGTTAAATGTTTAGGTCAAATAAAACATTTTGATGGTTCTAGGCAACCGATTTGTAACTTTGGCTTATGTCTTGGTTTTAATCAAGTACCTTACATTAGGTTTTAAATGCCACTGTAACAAATTACCATAAATTTAGTGACTTAAAGTAACATGAATATATTTTCTTATAGTTCTGGAGGGCAGTAGTCCAAACAAACTAAGTCTCAAGGCACTAGAATCAAGGAGTAGGTAGTGCTGTCTTTCTTCTGTAGGCTCCAGGGGAGCATCTATATCCTTGTCTTTTGAGCTTCTAAGAGGCCCCTGCATTCCTTAGCTTGTAGTTCTTTTCTCTACCTTCAAAGTACATCACTTCAACTTCTGCTTCTGGCATTCTCTTTCTGCCACTGTCCTTCTTACCTCTCTCTCAGACAGATTCTTTTGATTATACTGGTACCACTTGGACAATCCAAGATAATCTTCCGGATCTCAAGATCCTTAATTTAGTCACTCATGCAAAATCTCTTTTGCCACGTAAATTAACATATTCTTAGGTCCTGGAAATTAGGACATGGATGTCTCTGTGGGAAGGTGATCATTCTGTCTACCATGTATGTATTCTAGGAGGGTTTTTCTGTAGATTCTTGAAGTCTTTTTACATAAATGCTTATGTGCCATGGTCTAAATGTTTGTATTCCCCACCAAAGTTCATATATTGAAATTCTAACCCTCAAAGGTGATAGATATTATTAGTAGGTGGGCCTTTTGAAAGGTGAAAAAAAAGATCATGAGGCTGGAGTTCTCCTGAATGGGATTAAGGCATGAGTAGAAGAAACTTGATTTCATCTCTCTAATCCATCTCATGAAAAATTGATTGGATGAAAAATTTTCATCTCTCTCATCTATCTCATGATAGATCTAAAGTACATCAAGGACTTAAATGAATTAACACAGACTATATTCTGAAAACAAAGATCATAACTCCTGTGGAATAAAACAGAAGTTGATAATAAGTTTGCTCATAAAACATTGATTAGATCCTCAACGAAAAAGTTCAGGAATTATCCTGGTTTTGAAGCAGTAAACTAAAATGAACAAAAAGAGTCTGGATAACCTCATGATCTGCAAAGTTTAAAACTCAACAGCTTTTTGGTTAAAGAGAAATTATAAACTATCTAAAAACTAAAAATAAATGAAACACTAACTAATTTTATGGAATACAGTTAAAGTGGTACTTAGAGGAAAAATTTAGCATTAAATATATATTTCTAATCCAAAAGTAATTTTAAAAACTGAACTGGCGATCCAATTCAAGAAGTCAGGGGGAAAAAAAGGAATAAAATAAGCTTTAAAAAGCAAAACATACAGGTAACAGCATGCTTGTGAAAGGCTTTCTTTGTAAGATAAGAACAAGCAAGAAACCTACTCTTACCATTTCTATTCAACAATGCCCTGGAATTCCTAACAGGTCAATAAGGCAATTTAAAAAAAGAAAAGAAAGAAAAGAGAAGAAAGAAATTAAAGGTATATAGATTAGAAAATGTCAAAAAATAAAATTCAACCAAATCAATTTAAAGATCTTACTGGATTTATTAAGTGATTCATGCAGAATCCCACCTAGCAAGTAGAAGAAGGTGTGGAGGGGTTGTACAAAATGGAAGTTTGATAGAAAGCAGGGGCAAGGGAGCTAAAAGAAAAAAAAAAATATTTTTAGGCCAGGACACCAAGTTTTTTTGGGGAAAGGAAATAGCAAGGGTTTTATCATGCAATATACCTCTACTTCCTTGGGTCGGGCGGAGAGGTGGGAGGGTTGACAGAGCCACATGACAGATTACCTTACTAGTGCTTGATCAGAAAATTAATTCCAGACTGGTTGAGGAAGATTACATTTCTTGTGAAGATCAAAACTGCAATTAGGTCTGGTATTAATCTAGGTTTAGTATCAAGGGCTTTAGCAAAAGTGAGGCCGGCCATTTTAGGGCTATGGTTTTCTTTATAAAAAAAGGGAAAAATAAAACTGTCTTTATTTTTGATGAGCCATGGCAGAGGAGAATAATCTAGAAAAAACAATTACCATGTTGCTTTGTGATTAGTCAGCATCCCAAAACTTTAGGCATTGCATATTATCCCAATATTCAAATTATGTACCTATTTAAAATAAACCATCTAATTATTGCATCTGTGAAAATGAGGCTATTATCACTTAATATTAATAGGTATGTAGAATTCAGTGAAATAAAGTGTTCTAAGCTACTAATATAATGCCTATGAGCTTAAGTACTTAATAAATAATGAGAATTACTAGTAGTATATTCAAATTCCAAATGAAAGATGTGATTCTGCTTCACAATGACACTGCTATTGTCCTATATCTGGGTAGTAATTCATGAAAATCACCTTAAGACTGAAAGCAATTAAATTCATCTTTATATATAAAGAAAAGATCAATCATTACAGTAAATGAATCAATCTTTCTACATTGTTGAATTATATAAATACAACACAGAAAATCATCGCATTCTTGAGGAAACAAATCATAAAGGAATAACAAAAAAATTCTGAAATAAAAATGAAAGATTTTTAACTTACTGACTGACTAATTCTGATCCCATCTTAGAGCCATCGTCTGCCTCCTCTTCCATATCAGAGTCCATACCATTATCACCTTATAAATGAAACAAACTATTGAAAGCATGCATGTAACATATCAGAATGATTTAATTTTAATCATTACACAAAAAGTATCATCTTTAAAAGTGATATAGATTAAAGAACTTTATAGTTTACAGGTAACTAGAAGCAATGAGAATATAAAGCAGAAAATAAAAATTATTTTAAGAGAAGTCTTTGCCTTCTCAAAAATTAATTTTACAGTATTTTGGGTAAACATTTTTTATTACATTTTATTATTCTGTATAAACTTATGCTCTTATCTATACTTTTGAGATAGAAAAATCATACATACATCAAAAAGGCTATTCTTGAAATGTTACTGATATGTAAACTACATATCCCTATAGATATACTTTTCAACAATTAATCAGCAATAAAATTAAAGTAATATTCAAGTAAGAAAAAGGAACACCTGAGGATTTATTCTGAATATAGTATTAACTTAAAAGTTAAAAGAATATAGAAATATGTATTCTTACCCTCAAGAATCTTTAAGATTTTTTTCTCAGACAGGAGCTCTAACTGCTCTTGGCACAGTTTTTTAATTTCTTCTATCGAACAGTTCTAAAGAAAATGACATTTAAAAAAAATGCATTTATGTAATACAATGTCAATGTAAAATAGAAAACAGCAATTGTAAAAAAAAAGTCATTAGCAAAATCTTACAGTAAAACAAATTAAAAGCCACATAAATCTTTTCTGGAATGAAATCTCAAAAACTACTAATATTTGATGAGAATTTGTAATCATGTTTATTATGAAAAAACAAACTAAAGATTACATCAGGAGCTCAGATATTATTAAGAATAGTTATAAATATTCAAGTTCCGTCTTTCTACATCTTAGGTATATGACTTTGGGTTTAACTTGTCTAAGGTCTATTTCTACAACTTTAAAATTAGAATACCATGCTATTTCCCTGAATAATTTTCAGAAATAAATATATGAAAACATTTGTAAATTTAGTGAAATATAAGCCATTACCAAATATCATTGCATATTGTTATATAGTAGTATATATTTCTTAAAGCACCAGAAAGTACCTTTATACCTCTAATTTAATTACTAACACTGCCTGCATTTAATAGAATTATTTCTGGAAGGTCAATAAATCCTTAACTAAGCATAGTAAATTGCCTCATTTTTTCTTGGCAAATTTTTACACATACAAAATAATTTATGGTTATCCGAAATCCTTTTTTTATATATTTTTAAGTAGCTTGTTTTGTTGAAAATATCCAGTTATATTAAAATATCCATTTTCATTAAGTAAACTGATTGCTAAAAAAAAAAAAAAGATTTTTGTATATTTCTATATATGTGTATAGTCTGATAATGTATGTAATGAAGTACCTTTAATACATCAGGAAGCATCTTCTGTAACTTCTTCTCTCCAATGATACAGAAACACTGCTGAAGCATTTCTTTTTTGTCTGATATATAAAAACTAACTGGTTTTAATGACACAGTCAGGTCTAGTCCACCTTCTTCAAGGTCACTGTGCTCTGCCAAGAATAATTCTTTTTCCAAAGTTGGTAAAAGATGCTTGGTTTCCTAAATTAAAAGAGGTAAAGAACTGTTAAATAATATTCCTAAAATTGTATGGAATATGTATATACTGTTCCATATGTTTATTTAATAAATTCTTCACTAAATATTTCTAAATTCTAGGTTTGCATAGACTAGTTACCTAAAACCATAGAAAAGAATATTTAATTGTTCAGTATTCTTTGAACTTACTCTCCACACTACAATTAACTCAGGAAGTTGATATAAAGTGGTGAGAGAATACCTTAGGACACACAAATAAAAATATACTCAATATGGAACGATTTCCTACAATTTGAGTCATCTGACAAATTAGAATATTCCTTGGCCATTCATCCAAAAGTCTTAAGTAAGCATTGTTATTATTCTTAAATTCATATACAGTAATGGGATAGCTGCAAAAATATTACAAATCACAAATATTATAAAGTATTACTGCTTACCAAAAGCTATTATCACTTTTAAAACTGTTACGTAATTTAATCGAGTTTAAAGTAATTTAAATTAAAGCCAAGTAATTTAAGACATTTAAGTCAATTTTACCATCTATCTCCTGAATCTATCCTGTCTCCAAATCGAATATCATAATGCTGGTCCAAGGTACCATAATCTCTTGCCTAGATTACCTCAATAATCTGCATTTAATCTGAGGTCTCTCCAATTTATTTGTATACAGTTACCAGAATGGATTATAAAATGTACATAACAGTCATCCTCCCAATTTATAAACTTTCATTGACTTCTCACTGCTTTTTGTATAATATGGCCTATTGGGCTTTCTGCTCATTCTTTGTGTTTCAAACACAATGACCTTCTTTGAAATACTGAAATGTAACCTGTTCTCCCTTCACCTCATACAGGCAGGGCTTTTGTACTTACTGTTCTTCTGCCTAGGATATTCTTTCCTCCCCATTTCCCCAATCATACACAATATACCATCAAAATTAACAAATTCAGATCCAATTCAAAAGTCATTTCCTCAGCAAAATCTTTCCCAACTATATTGCTCTAAGAGATTTCTTTGTTATATTTTCTAATGAAATTGTTTTAAAAGCATTTTAAAAAGCCAATTTAAAGGATACTATGATAATTAAACTGCAAAAGTACAGAAGGTCAATTCTTGTTCTAATGGCTAACAAAGTAATTCAAACGTTAGTGAAAATGTAGAGCAAGTGGAATTCTCATACAGTACTAGCAGGAATATAAAATGGTGCAGCCACTTTAGAAAACAGTTCACATCAGTTCCTCAAAAAGTGACCAAGCAATTTAATTCTCAAATATATAACCAAAAGAAATATAACCATAAGTCTGCACAAAAACTGGTAAAAAAATATTCATAACAAAGCATTATTCGTAATAGCTAAAAGGTAGAAGCAATTCAAATGTCTATCAAATAACAAATGGAAAATCTAGACGTGGTATTATACAGCCATAAAAAAGAATGAAGTACTGATATGTGTTACAACATGGGTGAACTTTGAAAAAACATGCTAAGTGAAAGGAGCCAGACACAAAAGACCACATACTACATAATTTTATTAATATAAAATGTCCAGAACAGGGAAATCAATACATTTATAGAGATAGGAAGTAGATTAGTGGTTGCATACATAGGGAGGGCACAAGGTACAGAACTTTTTTTTTGGGGGGGGGTATAAAACTATTTTAAAATTGACTGTAGTGATGGTTGCACAACACTGTGACTATACTTGAATATACTCAAGACAACTGAACTGTATACCTGAAATGGGCAAATTGCATGGTTATATAAATTATCTCTCTATAAAGCTGTTACAAATAAATAAATAAATAATAAATGGGGACTTCAGTACAGAACAAATATAATGGCACTCTCGGAATTCTAGAATGTTATCCATATGCCTAATATGTAATTTCTTATTTTCCTTCACAAATACACTTCTCATTAGAGATAAAATTTAGTTATATATGCAAATGTTTACATTGCAGCATAACTGGACTTAATATTATGATAAAGAATACTACTATGGAACCTATTTATGATAAGAATGGTGATATTCCAAATTGACTCTAGACAGGGTAGGAAAACTGAATAGATTTATAACTATCAAAGAATTTGGAAAAGTTATGGTGGGAAAAAACCTACTCCCCTTTCCTTCCACACCCCCCCCCCCAAAAAAAAACCTACCAGACCCAGAGAACTAGCTGTATGCTGTATGGTCCAATGGTCAAGTTCTGACAAATCTTGGGAAAAAAAGATATAAACTTTTCTGGATGATACCAAAAAACCAAAAACTAAAAACCAACCAAACAAACAAACAAACAAAAACAAAAAACCAAAAAACAAAGGTCCCCAACTCAATCCATGAGGCTAGCAGAATCTTAATACTAAAATCAGAGAAGATAACTATAAAAATAAAAACCATAGCCATATTTAACTTGGAACATAAAGAAAAAACATAAATACAGTATTCCAGCCAAGTACAACAACCAAACCAACAAACCTAACAGAATCTACCTCAAGACTGCACGGACAGTTCAATGTTAATTAATTTATCAATAAAATTATATTATCTGATTATAGGAGGAACTATATGATCATCTCAACAGAATGCCAGAAACACACCTGATAAACTTGTACAACCCTCATTAAACTAGGAATTGAAGGAAATTTGCTTAAACTGATCAAAAGTATCTTTCAGAACCTACAGCAAATACACTTACTTGTAGAACATTAGAAATGTTCCTACTAGAAAAAGGATTGAGAAAAGAATGCCTACAGTCACTGCTTTTGTTGGAACACTACACAAAAAAAAAATACTAGATAATGCCAAAAGAACAGAAAATGAGAAATATAGTGCTAAAAAGAGGAGATATACTCTGTTAGCAGAAATTCTGGGGAGTCAATTTTAAATTAATAATAGCATGGCTAGATATAAGAAAAGACAAACAAATAAATGGCCTTCTATGCTTCCACAACTCCTAATTTAAAGATGTAATGTTAAAAATATAAGAAAATAAAGAATAATTTTATAATCTTGGATTAGAAAAGACATTTCTAAACAACACACAATCTAACAGGCATAGGAAAAAATTAGTCTTGACCACACGAAATCAAAAGCTTCAGAATACCGTGGCCAGAATTAGAGAAACATCTGCAATATACTTTACACGAAGCATTAGAACCAGGACTTTCTGTACAGATTCATAACTTATCAGTAAAAAGTTGAAAACCACCAAGTAGAAAAATAGCATAGGATAGGTCTAACCCATTTACAAAAGGAATCAAACGACAAATAAATATATCAAAATGTTCAATATCACGATTAGGAAAATATAAAACATAGGCAACATTAATTTCATTATTAGGCTAACTAAATTTTAAAAACTGGATAGTTTTTGGATTATCAATTAGTAAAGCCTTTTTTGGAGAGCACTTGTTGGTACCTACTAAAATTTTTTAAATGCATTAACTTTGACCCAGCAATTTAACTTCTGATACTCCAACCTGAAGTAATTTTTGTACAAGACATATGTATAAGGGTATTCATTTTCGTATTGTCTCTGTAATAGTCAAAAAACTGGAAATCTAAATATTCATCCATAAAGTTAAAAGGGAATATGTGCAGTCACTAAAAAAATAAAGTACCACATATGTAAAGTTCCCCCCACCCATCGCAACAGTGCAGCGGTATTATCCGATTCAATAGGAGCAGATCACAATAAAGCTTATAATGAGAAACTTAAGTACACGTATCTGACAAGAATGAATAAAAAGCCCGAGGGACACTTAAAAAAAGACTTCCACGCTTTTCCCTTTATTTCTGTGTCTTTATAACATACTAGAAGCAAACGATATTTTTAAACGGCGGAATCTTTACAAGTTGATGGAACATAAAGGACATGTCTTTTATGCAGTCAGATATTGGATACAAATCTAGGTGTTAGTAACAAACTGTGGGCAAACTTAACCTCTTTGAGTCTCAGTTTTCTCATTTTGTAATATGGAATTAATCATAGCCTACTAAAAGATTAAAGTAAAAAGTGGTTTGCAAGAGCATTAAAGGCTAGCTTCTGAACCATTCTTTTCAGAGAGACTTAGGAGACCAAAGGAGCGGAAGGTGCCAAAGCAAAATGAGTTAACCATTAGCAAATCTAGGGACTTGTCAAAGACATGAGAGTGTGGCGTCCACCAGGACTTAGGAACACGAACCTCAAGCACGGGTGGAAACCTGGGATTGCAGCGCTAACCGTGAACTATAGCCAGCGCCCCATCCTGCTCCTCGCCCGCCTTTTTCCAAAAACGCAGCAGCCCCCAGAGCAACGAGAAGGGCGCGCACGCACCTGTTGCAAGGAGCCGCAGACGCTGGAAGATGAGTCAGTGTTCCTCCGCTTCCGGCGCTCGCTGCGCTCCACACCGCTCCCAACGCCGGCCACGCTTCCACTGAAGCTGCTGTTCCCACAGCAGGTGACGCTCCCACAGCCGCTGGTGCTCCCGCAGCCGCTGGTGCTCCCGCTGCCGCTGCCGGTCAGGCCGGGTACCAGGTCCGGCGTCGGGAGCGCCGCGGCCGCCTCCTGACCGCTTCGTTTGCGCCGCTTCTCCCGGGAAGACTTCTTCCCCGTCATGATCCTTCTGCTGTAACCATCCGGAGAAAGCCCACCGTCTCTGAAGCGACCTAAACCCTTCTCCAGCGGCCGCGGCGGGCGCTGGCGTCGCAGTTTTGCATCACTTCCGGCCTCGTTGAAGTCGCCGCGAGGCGTTTCTGGGGGTGGTGCCGGGACCAGTAGCGCCGCCTCCACAGGCAGCCGCGGTTCATTTGAGTTTGCTGAAGGCTGGCTGGTTGTCTGCTCCGCTGGTAGTTCGTTTTTGTATCTCTACAAAGGCCGAAGATGGAGCTTTACAACGGCTCTTTGCCTTATTGATACTTATTTCCAATCTTTGTCAATATAAAAATGCGCAAGTAAAGGTGCAGTTTTTGATTCTCTAATTTCATTTTTCTCCCAATTTTTTATTTATGACACTAATAGTGTTATAACAATAAAGAAAAGTTAGGGGAAATCTTATCATCTGGGAAAATTATTTAAAAATGTATTTTAGGTAATTGTACAGGAATAGGGTCTTATGCTTTCTTGTTTTCCCCCATTAACACTCATTTTTAGGCATGATTCATTTTCACTTCTAAAGGCACTTGGCTCTAGTATTTCATTGTATTCTTTCTCTAAGCAATATTCAAATATTGGTGTTTAGTTTGTTTACCAATTCTGTCACTATTCAGAGTAATGCAACGATAAACAGCTTAAGAAAAAAATTTACATTATTTTCCTTATGTACCCCAAAAAGAAATTGATCAAAGGACATCAACGTCTTATTTTTCTTATTTTGTTTAACTGAGTGCTTGGAAGACTGAGCCAACTTAAAAAGTCACCCATACACTGAAAACTTTTAAAAAAATTTGTTCTAATGTATGATATTAGATTTTTAACTTGCATTTTTTGATTTAGAATGTTGAACACTTTCTCAAGGACTGGAACCCTATTTCCTCATTATCATATCGTCTGGTGCACTCCTCTGTTTCTATCAACCTGTTAGTCAACTTACTCCTAATTATGATTTTTTTTTTCATTTTGTTTTAGATGAGCTGACCCCTTTCAGTATTTCCTGTAATACAGGCTTTGTACTGGAGAACTCCCTGAATTGTTCTATGTCTGGAAAGGTCTTTATTTCTCCTTCCTATCTAAAGGAGAGCTTAGCTGGATACATTATTCTAGGCTGGTAGTTCTTTTCACTTAATAGTTTAAACATTTGATTCTATTCCCTTCCGAATTGCAAGGTTTGCGCAGAGAAGTCCGATGATAATCTAATGGGTTTTCCTTTATAAATTACTGTCTTCTCCCTGGCTGCCCTGAGAACTCTGTTTATCGCTGATTTTTGATTATTTTAATACAACATGTCTTGGTGAAGAACTTTTTGGGTTGAGATAATTGGGTGTTCTGTTGACTTCTTGAATTCAAAGTTCTAGCCCATTCCTTAGATTTGGGAAATTCTCATCAACTATTTGTCTGAAAATGCTTTCTAATCCCTGCTCTTTTTCCTCCCCTTGGAGAATACCCATTATTCTTATGTTTCCTCTCCTGATGGTATCAACTAGTCCTTGCATTTTTATTTCATTATTTTTCATTCTTCAGTTTCTCTCTTCTTCCTTCTGATTTATTTCTAGATTTCTGTCTTCAGTATCATTGATCCTTTCCTCCATTTGGTCAACTCTATTTCACAAGCCTATTTCATTTTTCACCTCTTTCAGTGTATTCTTCATCTCCAGAGTTCTTGATTCTTTTTGAGGGTTTCAATCTCCTTGCAAAAGAACTCATTCTGCTCATCTAGTTGTTTTTTTAAAATCTTTAAACTGTTGATATGAGTTGTTCTGGATCTCATTGTTTTTCAGAAGTACCATCCTGAATTATCTGTCATTAAAGACATATTTCTATGTCTTTAAGCTTATTTCCTGGACACTTTTCTCTCTTTCTGAGCTGCCTCGTCATCATGGTGTTTAATGGACTATTTCTCTGCCTGGGCATTAATGGAAGTGTATTGTTTTTTGTTTTTGTTTTTGTTTTTTCCCTAAAAAGATTTATTATATTAAGGTCTCTCTTTAGCCAGCTGCAAAGAAGGCGTTTTTCTTTTGGTTTCCACTAGGTGTCGTCTAAGCCTCTTGGATCCCTGTGATAGCTCTTATGCACAGATCCTATGCTCAGACGTGCTGGTGTGCTGTTTGTTTGTTGAGTTTTAGATGTTCAGCTTATTGTTGTTTCAAGGAAAGAGATCTGGGGACGACTCTCACTCCACCATGTTTCTGAAGTCATTCTCTACAGCAGTCACTCATTGTTAAAGAAGATGGAAGCCTTGTATTATCTTTGAAAGGAACACTTGGTAAGCAATTATGTGGTAATTTGCTAGGCTTTATATAAATATTTTGTTCTATTTTTTGATGTCCCAAGGTACATATGATTAAATTGGGGCTAAAGTTAAGCAGCTTGTCTTAATTCATTAGCAAGTGGGTGGGAAATGTCATTGAAATGTTTATCTTTTCACTCCAATGCCAGTACTCTTTCACTATATTACACAGCACCTCTGGTTGCTTTTACTCTTGAAAATTTTAAATGATGTAGAAATAAGCAAATATTTCTTGAATTTATTAGTTCCTTTGAGGACATAAGAATGAAAGAAATGTGTTTTGAAGGAATTTTTCAAGCTATATTAAGCTTATATGCCTCTACCAGTACCAAGGTTGAAGTGGCTATGACAGATATTTTTCTCTATATCAGTATCCAGTTTGGGCAACACCATTTATCAAATATCATTCTCTTCTCCATTGTTTTGTTGATAAACTTGTTACATAAAGATGTACCTGACCAATTTCAGTTTCTTCACCTGTAAAAGATTACTAACAGTACTTACCCCATAGGGATAATGTTGTAAACTTATATAAAGTAATTGCTTAATGCATGCTACCTAGTCAACTTTAATCTGTCTGTTCTTTACAATGCTACTTAACCGGTTTGTTTTAAATCCAGTTGCAAAACATTGTACAAACATTGCTATATCATATGCTTTTAAATTTGATGAAAATATCATTGCTGTTTGGACATTTTACTTTCCTGATTTATTATAATGTGTCCAGGAACACCCAAGGTCAAGTTTTAAGTCCCAGGACCGCATTTTAGGCTTAGAACCAAAATCAGCCTACTAACTCTATAGAAGGGCATTAGTCAGCTTTTGGCTCTTTAAAGTTTCCATTATTTACTATAACCTAAAGACTATTTTCCTCCATGAGAAGCACCAAAGTGGTTTACTTGTTGCCCTCAAAGTCAAGATCCTGCCTTTCTTAGTACCCCCAGAAAACAAGCACCCTGATTTTAAACATGAAATAAAACATGATAATCACATTGGGAAGTGGATAGAAAACATGAAAAGAAAAAAATATTTTTAAATATTCCCTATCTCTATTAAGGTGGTAACTAGAGGCCAATTACATCCTATTTTTGTTCTCCTACCCTCCTGTAGTTAAGAGAAGGAAAATATCATTAAAGAAACTCAGATATGATGCAATCAAATTTAAAAAATACAATTACACATCACCTATGATGTATTCTTGCCACAGCAGAAGTTTAATCTCAATCTAACCAAACCTCTGGATTTATCTTCTATAAGAAATGTGGCAAGAAGATTCTAAGGTCCCTAATGATCCCTCTCCCTGGCATTCACAGCCTTGTGTAATCTACTCTCCTTGAATAACTTGCTTCCAACCAATAGAATATGTTGGTGTTTAAAGGGTGTCATGTCTGTGATTATAAATATTCTGACTTTGGTCCAGCTAGCAAACTCTCTTCCTTGCTGGCTCTGATGGAGTAGCTTACTGTGATGGAGAAGCCCACAAGGCAAGGAACCAAAGGAAGCCTCTGAAGTCCTCATCCAACAACCTGAAAAGAATTGAACACTAACCATGTAAGTGAGCATGAAAATGCATCCTTCCCAGTCCTGCCTTCAGATGAGTTCTCAGCCTTGGCTGACACCTTGATAGCAGCCTCATGTGAAACAAAGAAGCAGAGGACCCAGTTAAACTGTCAGGATTCCTCACTCACAGAAAACTCGAGATAACAAATGTGTTATTTTAAGCCACTTAACTTTGGGGTTAACTTATTAAGCCGTAATAGAAAACTAATACATAGGGTTATAATAATATATTTTAGAAATATAAAATGGGGGTACTTCATATTCTGGCCTGGTCTAGACATTTCAATTAGATTAGACGGGCAGATGGAGAAATTGTTCTAGATTGAGACCAAAGTGACATATAACCAATAACTAAATACAATACATAAACCTTGATTATTTAGGTTCTTTAAAATTTATAAAAGGCATTCTGAGGGTAATAAGGAAATTTGAATATGGATGGATATTACATATGAAATTATTCTCAATGCAGTGTGGTTTTAAATGAGTATTTTTGAAAATGTCATTCTTAGAAGATACATATTAAAGAATTTAGATGATAAGTGTGATATCTGTAAACTTTCTTTAAAAATAATTTCAAAAAAATTACATGTGGCAAAATGTTAATTGTAGAACTTAGTTGGCAAGTCCATGAGAATTCACTATACTTCTTTTAACTTTTGTGCATGTATGAACATTTTCATTAACAAACTGAAGGGAAACATGAAAAAATATTAAATGAAAATCTTCAAAATTGCATTTATAATCACAACTATATGGTGTACTATAGACTGAATGTTTGTGTTCCCTTCAAAATTCCTATGTTGAAACCTAATCCCTAATGTGATATTTGGAGGTGGAGCCTCTGGGAGGTGATTAGGTAACATGGGCAGAGCCCTCACGAATGGGAAGACCCCAGAGAACTCCCTCCTCCCTTCTGCCATATAAGGAAAAAGGGAGAAGACAGCATCTGAGAAACCAAGAAGTGAGCCCTCACCAAACACCAAATATGCCAACATCTTTATCTTGGACTTCTCAGCCTCCAGTACTATAATAGTTTCTTGTTTAAGCAACCTGGTCTAAGGTATTTTTGTTGTAGCGGCCAAGGAAGACACTGTATGTAATTTTCTGAACAAAAATACATTAGAAATTAGAATTAGAAAAAAATTTTAAAATATTGAATAACGTTTCCTAATCTCAAGTGGGTAACTTATCTCAAGACCTGTAGAAAGGATGCTACATCACAAATGATCCTCTATACCTTATATCATTTCTCTATAAAATAACCTAATATACAGTGATAACTGCTAAGGAAGCTGTATCCATCTTAGTCCTAGAATCTTTGTGAAGAATCTATTATTTTTCTTCTATCATTTAAGATTTTTAAGTAGATAAAATGTCATTGCATTGCTACTTATAAACTCAGCTACTCATAAAAAAAGTCACAATAGAAACATCATTTAAAAAATAATAGGGAAGATAATGCAGTTATGAAAGAGAATGATGTTATGTCATTTGTAGGCAACTATGTTTAGGATACAATATGAAGGACATTAATTCCCAAGATTTGTACTGCTGAGTGATTGGGCAACATATATTAAGTCTAATATATGTGCATTAACTTGATCCACCAATTCCATGTGTAAAATATACCCTAAAGAACTCCTAAAACACTTGTGAGACTTGTCAAGAGCACTGCTTGATAGCTGAAAATTGGAAACAATGTCAAATAATAGGAAATGGGTATATTCATTCATTATATTTATTAAGATGGATGTATGCATACTATATATGTCAAGTTTAAAAATCAGGTTATTGAACAATGTATATAATTTCTTTAAAAAAAATAAAAACGTAAGACATTAAGAATGGTTCTCTCTGGGTGGTGGGATTCCAGAAAATATTTATTTGCATGTGTATCTTATTCAGCAAATACGTATTTATATTCAGAAAAAAATTAAGGAAATCCTGGGGAAAAGTTTAACTAAAAAAGAAAATCTTTAAAATATCACTGAACCACTATTTAACAATTATCTTTCTAGTGGGATTTTTCATTTTGCTAAACTGTATTTTGTAACTTTTCAATAAACATGAAATACTGGTATAATAAAAAGACATATACTATTAGGAAGCAAACAGTGTTTACAATTTGCCACCCTTTACATTTTGAAGAGTAAACTCACATTCTTAACCAAGAATTTATGTCCAAAGGTAATTAATATTTCAAAATTTGTGGATAAAGTGTTTGTAACATGCTAGACTGGACGTGTTAACAAGAAAGCAGTGTAATGTAATGGAACCAGGCTGACCTTGGTTAAACTCTTAACTTTGATCTTTTAACCCCCTAAATTTCAATTCAACATAAAAGTAAAGCACACGGTCCTAATGGAACCAGCAAATAGAACAGTTAAAGTCTGGGTAAACACCAGAAAAGTCACAATTTAATACTTAGTAAAATACACATCCCCTCTTTTATATTTTACCTATTCTTTTTTTTGACATTCCAAATTTTTCCTTGGATTAATCTAGACAATCAGAATCCTTTCCACCCCTATGAGGGGAGAATTATTCTCCTTTGACTACAATTTGGTAGTAGTCAAACCAGGAAATTCATGGTTTTAAATATCATAAATATTGAGAATCCTGCTATTTTAGGCAAAATCCTCTTTGTGAAATGATCTTTCCAACTTTTAAAAATAAGAATAGTTACACTTCTCTTATCTTAGAATAAATTATGTAATTATTGCGTGGGTTTCTTCTTTGTGTTAGTTGCTAGGATGTTCAAAGACAAATTTGTGACCCCCCCTCTCTAAGAAATATAGCATGGTATGCACCTTTTTTTTCCCTATCATGATTCATCCCATTATCTTTACTTCTGAAAACAGAGATAGCATCACAATTCATTTAACGGGTTTTAGGAATTACATATGAAAGTGGTTAGCATAGCACCTGGACCGTATTAGGGGCTCAAAAATACTAATTTCAGATGACAGGCTCTGGACTTGAAAATAACATAGTTTGATGTATTCTTGCTTGCACAATTGCCTGATAACGTTCAATACATTCCAAATTCCCTTTGAGGTAATGGAAATAACCCCAAATAAACAAATATCAAAACTGGAATGAATAATGAAGTTATCTCAAATAGTGAAGGGCAAAAGAAACTAGATTATAAGGTTTGATACAATTTGGGGCCTCATCTGTCTGAACTGATACACAACCTAACATAGTTTAGTAATTTGCTTTTACTTCATCTAAAAATGAACCATCAAACAAATTCACTTTCTATTTACAAACAGTTTAAATGAATAAATTATTTTATATCTTTTTAATATATGCAATAATTTACAACAAACTTCATTTTTAAAAATTCTAAAATAGTTATCCCAAAACAAAACCTTGAAATATATCAGTGCTGTTAAAAAAAAATCCAGCAATGAAATGAGTAGAGCAGAAATTCAAAAAAAGAAACCCACCAACAATTAACAGTTTGGGGTATGTTAAGTAGCAAAAGCAGATTACATAAATAAAAGCTCTTGTCTTCTCCTGTGTGGTTAAGGTACGGAAATTATGCCACTGTAATTGTTCTTTTGTTGATTATAGCTCATTTTTAATTTTCTAAACTCTTGAAAACCTACCCACATTACACAGGAAAATCTCACAGTACACCAGTGCAAAAATTTTATTTTTCTTTTGTTTCCCCTTCCCCGCACTTTACAAGATCTGAATTTTAACTTAATCTACAGCATTCTTTTTTTATCATCTGTAATCACTCATGTGAAATGTGAAAAAAACAAAACAAAACACTAATCAATTTAAAATTTCAGTTCCCTCCCCATTGTTACAGCAAATTTAGGATAAGTCTACAGCATTCACTTACTTTAGCTGGTTCTGATACTGAAGCATACTTTTTTATTTGAGAATCAACACCTAAAGACTTGGCTAATTGCACAGCATTTGCATCATCACTGATCAGTGTTCCAAGAGCCACAAGAAGTCTAAAAGTGGCTTCTAGGTCCTGTACAACTTCGAAGACCGTGCTAATTACTGATAAGCATTGAGCTTTCCCTTCAATGTTATGGTCTTTATAAAAACAAACAGAATAGTTCAGGGTCAGTGTAGCCAGAGCAATGTGAATGTTCTTATTGCCCCCTGATTTCAGTTCTATTGCATGGGACATTAGTGATTCCCTCTGGGACATCATGAGCTTTTGTCCTGCCTGGCCAACAAAACAATTGCAAAAAGTCCTCAGAGCAAGCAGCTGGTTTGCTGGTTTTCCTTTAGGGTTCAGAAGATGGATAAGATGACTGCTGAACTGCATCCCTTCTTTTTCATTGCAGAAGTTTTCATTCACACTGGGATGTTTAATTGACAAACGAAGAATGTCAAGCGCAGGAAAGACAATATCTATTTAAAAAAATCATTAATGTTTATGAAAATCCAGAAAATTCCTGATTGTTGCTCAATTTTTAAGGATTTTATTCCCTGTTACAAAATCAATCCATAATCATTTAAGAAAATGTTAAAAATCATGTGCCTGCGTATATTTCTAAAACTTGTATTAGTTGATTTTTTCATGTTTTTAGAGACTGGACTTATTGCTACAAGATCATATATGCTTTAAAAATAATGTAACTCTCTTGCGTTATCAAACAGCCTGACATATAATATTCAGTAAGTTCTTATGGAATGAATGGGATAGAAACCTTGATTTTAAAAGTCCTATAAAAGATAGAAGAGTTGAAGAGGGAAAGTTCTTTATAGATGAATTCCAGTTGACAAATGGTAATAGGATACTTATAGGTGGGTGGAAAGCTTTATATTCAAGGGATAGTTTTAATTTTTAGAATTAAAAATTAAATGTATAAAGTGAAAACTAAATTTTTGGTGGTCAAAACAAAAATAAAAAATAAAAAAAATTGTATGGCAAAGGAAACCATCAGTAAAACAAAAAGAGAACCAACTGGGAGAAGATACTTGCTACAAACACATCTGATAAGGAGTTAATATCCAAAATTTATAAAGAACTTATACAACTCAACAGCAAAAAAAAAAAAAAAATCAATTAAAAAATAGGCAGAAGACCTGAACAGATATTTCTCCAAAGAGGAAATACAGGTGGCTAACAGATATATGAAAAGATGCTCAAGGTCAATAATCATTAGAGAAATGCAAATTAAAACCACAATGAGATAGTACCTGACACCTTTCAGAATGGCTATCATCAAAAAAATCAAAAACCAGCAAGTGAGGATGCGGAGAAAAGGGAACCCTCATGCATTGTTGATGGGATTGCAAATTGGTACAGCCGCTATGGAAAATAGTCTGGAGGTTTCTCAAAAAATTAAGAATGGATATACCTTTTGACCCAGCAATTACACTTCTGGATATTTAGCCAAAGAAAACTAAAACAATAATCGTAAAGATCTATGAACTCCAATATTCAGGGCACCACAATTTACAATAGCCAAGATATGGAAGCAACCTAAATGCCCATCAACAGACAATTGGATAAAGAAGTTATCGTTCATATATACAGTGGACTATTATTCTGCCTTTAAAAAACATGAAATCCTACGATTTGCAACGACATAGATGGACCTAGAGGTTATTATGCTGAGTGAAATAAGTCAGACAGAGAAAGATAAATACCATATGATTTCGCTTATATGCGGAATCTAAGGAACAAAAAGAACAAACTAATCAAAAACAGACTCACAAATATTGTGGACAATTTGGTGACAGCCAGAGGGTAGGGGGTTTGGGGTTGGAAGAATAGGGTGAAGGATTAATGAAGTAAAATTAGTAGTTGATAGATGGTCATGGGGATGGTGAACATGGCAGAGGAAATGCAGTTAGCACTGATATGATGGATAAGTGGAGGGCCGGGGAGGGAGGGAGCAATTGGAGGAATCATTTCATAAACAATATAGATGTCTAACCAATGTACTGTATACTTGAAGTTAACTTAAATAAATAAATTTATTTAAAATTTAAAAAATATATAGTCTACGGCCATGTCACCCTGAACACATCCGATTCCATATGATCTCAGAAGTTAAGCATGGTTCAGTCTGGTTAGTATTTGGATGGGAGACCACCTAAGAAGACTGAGTGCTGTGGGTGTAAAAAAATAAATAAAAAATTTAAAAAATAAATAAATAAACTGTTGGTGGTGAGCATGCTATAGTGCAGCAGTCCCCAACCTTTTTGGCACCAGGGACCAGTGATCCTATGAGAATCTAATGACTGATGATCTGAGGTAGAGCTGAGGCAGTGATGCTAGTGCTGGAGAGTGGCTGCAAATACAGATGAAGCATCGCTTGCTCAGTTGCCCACCGCTCACCTCCTGCTGTGTGGCCCAGGTCCTAACATGCCAGGGGCTGGTAGCGGTCCGCAGCCCGGGGGTTGGAGACCCCTGGTATAGTATATACAAATATTAAGTTATAATGCTGTACATGTGAAACTTATCTAATGTTTTAAACCAGTGTTACTTCAATAAAAATTAAATAAGTAAAATTAAAAATTAAGTGAATTTACTAAAAAAAAAGGAAAGAAAAAATCTTTATAGCAAATGTTTGTAGCCTAGGGTTAACAGGTCACAAAGAGTTTCCTAGATATCTTGCAGGAGATCCAGTAATGCTCTAAAATAATATACAAAATACTACATGTTTGGGGTCATTACATTATCTTCAGATTCTCCTAGGGTATGTGACCAAAATAAGACTATGAATTACAGTGGTATAGTGAATCCTTTTTGTGAAGTTTTTTACAATGTGAATTACAACTACTTGGGCTAACTTTTATTTAATCTAGAAACAGCAGTAATATTGATAGAAGTGAAAAGTTATACTTCTTGCTTTATAGTTAAATTTTAAAGAGTGTTTCTGTACCTTCAGGCCAGTTAATAGCTTTCCACAAAATCTGAAGTTGCTGGGCTGTGGGTTTTTCTGAAGAACTATTACATATTAGAGACAGTATCTTTTCAAGAAGTATCAAGTCATCCTCAGTTAACTTCTTCTCTTCAGGTGCAGTTCCATTAAGTTCTTTCAGTTTACCTAGAACCCAAAACCAAACCTTCAAAATTCTTTAATTATAATCAGCCAGATAAAATATATAAATGCAAATTTTTCAATAAGAGTACTCTACCATACACTATGGGGAGATAAGACTTTTAATGGCAATAATCAATCACCATAAAATAAGAATAAGGCCTGTGAGTATTTTTAAGACAGACACAGTATAGAAAAAGAAAGATTACTGTGATTTTTATTTTACATGTAATTTTCTCAAATCTCCTGAAACTTTCTATTTTGAATAAGTTTTAAAGTGTATTATATTTGTACCAATTTTGAATAGTTTTCAAGCAATATTACATGTTATATATGAGAAAACTGATAACTTTTAGCTAACTTATATTAACTTCTACAACTATCAATGAAATAGTAAAAAATTTCAATGTCTATAATATTTAATTTATTACGTCTTTGACATCACATTATTGTAAATATATTTAATGGAAATACTGCCTTTCCCACCATATTCATATTTCATGAAACAATTCCTTTTAAACTCTCACATGTATCTTCAATATAGCATCCTTGGCATCACTAATGTTATTTTGAGTCACCAACATAATTTCCTCAAAAAATTTTATGTCAAAAAATAAAAAGGGCCAAATTCCCATCACAAAAGTTAAGAAGATAAATTGTCCAAATTCACAAATTTCTATCAATCATAACTGAAAATCTGGACCTATTCTTTGGCTTTGAGAATCATAACACAATCAGAATATTGAAAAACAATATTTAAGAAATGCTAAAAAATACCTCATTATTTGTATGAGTTGAAAATGTCAAGCTGTTTGTAACTGTGCAGATACTTTTTTATTGTTCAAATAAAGCAATTAAAAAATAGGAATGATTTTTATAAAGACAGTATGAAGAATTAATTCTAACCAAAAAAAAACAAAAACCAAAAAACAAAACAAAAAAACCCCTGTTATGTATTCAGGTATGTATGTTATCTCAAATAATTCTCTCACAGTTCTTGTGGCAAAAGAGAGCTATTAGTTCTCTTACTCCAAAACAATCCCCCAAAATTAAAAAAAAAAAAAAAAACCCTGTCGCTTTATTTTGGGGAAGAACTAATCAATAGAAAAAGCAATAAAAAATTGCCAAGTTTCATTTTTAATGAGAAATTTAAACAGCCTTTTGTTATTATTTCTAAGGACTATTAATTTTTCAAGCAGGATTTTTATTTTTTAAAGAATGCTTTAGTCATTCTTTAAAAAAAAAAACACACATTAAAAGCTTAGGGCATGGGATTTACATTTTTCCCCTTTAGATTTCTTCTCATTAAAGTAATCATATAGAAAACATTTACCTTAAATTTACATAAGGCTTCTTATGAAGTATTAAAGGGCCTTAGATTGTGTACTTGAAGTCTCTACAGTTGTGTAATACCACAACAGAAGTCTATCATGAATGCACCCAATTCCCAGCTCATGTTGGGAGGAGAAATAGCCTTGAATGCATGACAAAGAGGATGTGGATACATAAGAAAACTATTTAATGAAAATATACTTACCTAATATTTGTGTAGGGTTTGCTTGGTCAAAAGTGACAGCCTCTTTTTTAGGGAAATAAATATTTACTGTTTTAGATGCAGGTGATCGGTAGGCACTATTTCCTATTAACAGAAGATAATGAAAACCATAAGGAGTGGTCAAAAAGATTTTTTCTAATTGTGTGACTTTGTTTTCACAATTAAGATATGTAATCACTCAGTGAATGCAATAAAATAACAACCACACACACACAAAAGAAGATAAAAATGTTAGCTTTTATAGACTATATTTGCTGATATAATAAATTTTAGTTTTTGGAATGAGAACTTAAATGTAAAACAAAGCCTTTCTATTTCATATTTTCTATTTCTCTCATATTTTTAAGAATCAATCTAAATTATAACTTTTTAAAAGATCAAGAGTATAAAACAAATATGAACATTTTCATTTTCATCTTCTCCTGTCTTTTATTGCTTATTACAAATGATGTAGTAAGAATTCTTATTTTCTATAATCATTTTCTCCATTATTTTTATAAATCCTCCCAAGTTTAAGTTCTTGAAAGGCAAGGGTTTTGGTCTTTCATACATTTTAACTTGTTAAGTTACTATTATAGTAACTCAAACTCAGTATCTGTGATAAAAAACTGGCACAGAATGAAAATTCATACAGTGAAAAAAGCTACTTCAACTAAAGCATAATTTATATCTAATTTATATTTTACACTTCAAATCTCAATTTATACATTTTTGTTCCAATATAAAAATTAAGGTAGTTTGCAAAAAGGTGAATAAAACATTTTAGTCTTATGAGTAAATGAGAAATAGGAGGGGAAAGTAGATAAAGTAAAGATATAAGTGCACAAAATAAATTCTAATTGCTTATAAAACATAATATATTGACATGAGCAAGAAAGTAAATCAAATATGGACCAAACAATTAAGTACAATGCAAAGTTCTCTGAAGGAAAATGAAAGCTTATGATAGAGTAGGTTATCTAGCAAGAGGCATATGTGACTGTGTAGGCAATGACTTTTTTTAATACTATATTGCAAAATTAAATAAAAAAGAAAAAGGAGAAAAAAATCAAATAATATGTGGTCTACATAACAAGACAAAGCGTCCTAGTATTCTAAAAGAGAACAAAGTGTACAAACCTCCTGGGTAAAATAGCCTGGCATGATTAAGAAACTGACCCAGATCTGTATAGCTAGGCAGAAAAAGGCAGAGAGGAATATGATGCAAGGCAAGAGGATATATTCAATGGGAACTAATGAAGTGGTTTTTAATCAAGGAAGGGGCATAAACAAGTTAGACTAAAAGATGGCTAACTGTAGGACCATGGAGAGACCAATTTGGAGGCTATTATTTCTCTAGTGTAGATAAAGAGATGACAATAGCTTAGACTAAGGTATACAAAGGTCCAGTGTATTTACCAACCTCTTAAATGACTGTTAAAAAGACTTCTGGAAAATGGGAAGAAGCATTGTTAACTTCAGACTCTTTTGCAAATACAATAGACTTAGATAACAATTACTAAGCACTTATTCCATATAAAGTGATTTACACATATTTTGTAAGTTTAAGTTCTTAAAAACTCTAGGAGACATGTATTAGCTCAATTTTACAAAATGAGTAAAACAGAGACACAGAAGCAGAATGATTTTATCAAGGTTAAATAGATAAAAAGAAATGGAACTAAGACTAGCTCCATCTAAGCATTCCATACTTCAGAGTCCTTAATCTTAATTACCATATTCAATACTGCCAGCCAATGTTACTTTCCCAATGAAAAAATAGCTTGCAAAATCACATACCAAGTTAGTTCTTAAGTAGAATGGTGAGTTTATGGGTATGTATTTTATTATGTTCAAGAACATATGTCACATATGTTCTCTTGCATAAAATATTAAGTAGGGGAAGATATATCTAAGAGATCTTTTAAACTTGAAAGAGGTAAACCACAAACTGAGCTTGCATCTTACTGGCAGCTAATATGGAAGAAAATATGGCTGCATATAATCAAGAATGATGAACAAGTAAGATGTGTCAGCCTCTAGGCTAGATACTAAGATTAAAAAAAAATAGTTGCTCAGGAGAAAGCCAAATATTACAGGCCTATATCATAAAAAAAAATTCTTTTCGGAGTCCACTGAAAGAGAACAGTGTGTAATGTAGTGAATAACATTTCCAACACATTGAGAACAAATGAAGGAGGAGAGATTGGAATAAACTCCAAATTTGTCAGGGAACCATCCACATAAAAACTGAAGTACAGCAGCAGTTTTCAATCCTGGATGCACATTAGAATCACACTAGAAGATTAGTAAACTACTCTTGCCAAAGCCTCACTCAAGAGCAATATTAATATTAGATCAAGTGAGTATCTCTTTGGATAAGTCTGAAGTACTTTTTAAAACTCTCTAGATGATTCTAATGTGCAGTAATGACAATTCCAAGAACACGCTAAAAGCCATGTCAAGCAGTGTGTTCTGGGTCTAAGGACAGGCTACCCTAAACAAACCTGACTCCGTCCGATTTTGGAAGCTAAGCAGGGTTGGGCCTGGTTAGTACTTGGATGGGAGACCACCTAGGAAGACCAAGTACTGTAGGCGTAAAAAATAAAAAAATTAAAAAATAAGAGATTGTAAACTGACAAAGTCCTTGCAATCTGTGAGGTCAACCATGGTTGCCTCACCTAAAAAATAAAATAAAGAAAGAAAAAAGGAAAAAGAAGTTTGGTCCTGATTTACTGTATTAAAAATTCTCTAACAAGAAAAAGACACCAATTTTCTTAATCTTTCATTAAATAGAAGTTAATAAACTTTAAAAACCTTAAAAAAAAAAGAGAAAGAAAAAGAAATGAAAAGTGTATACCTGTAAATGGATCAACTCCAGCCATGGTAGTTCCCATACTTGCAGACCCTGGCACATAACGACCACCTCCTAAAATGCAAAAATACTCATAGTAAGTAAAGGTAAATGCAAATTATAAAGTTCAAGTTGCCCTTTCTCTACACAGAGAAGTATTTTCATTATTAGTCATACTTTAGAATGGCACCTTTGCAAATAATAAATGGGCTATAAATTTAATACAGAAAAATGCTTAGAACAATGCCTGCATGTAGTCAGTGCCCAATAAACACTAGCCAGAAAAGTAATTCTCAAGCTGTAAAATAAACATTAAATGTTTTATGCATTATACTTATAGAAGTCTAATGAATTATAATCAGTAGATTGGAGAAAGAAATGAAAAGGTTTCCAAAATGACATATGAACACTATTCTATTGAAATAGAATCTGGCACATAAAATAAGCAGAAGAGACTAAGAGTTATGAATGCTATGACAATAGCCCAGTCTCACATTTGAGATTACACCATGGCTATCTCATTGAAAACAGAGAAGAAGGAACATGGAGAACAAACATAAATAGAGAATCAGCAGAATTTGGAGAAGTTCAGAGTCCTAGATCAGCTTTTACGGGAAGAAAGATGAGTTATTGTTCTAGCCCCTGAGTTAATATCTAGGAGTTAGTATAACCAGAATAACAGATACAGAAAAACAAACAAAATTAAAAAAGAAAAAAAAAACACGTAAATCTGATTAAAATAATAAAGAACACAGACTAAGAGGATTTATTGAGTTTTTACTATATGCCAACTAGCATGCTAAGCATCTTATATGCATATACTGATTTAAGTATTAATAAGATGACATTATTATTTATAATACTTAATTACAGAAAGGCTGAATAACTTGCCCAAGATATTATGAGGCAAAGCATACTCCTACAATTTTCTAATGTGGTTCTCTGACATTTAGAGATAGTCACTTGTATAACATGCAGATTCCCAGGGCCCACCCATACTAACCTAGTGGGTCTACATATGTGCTTCACTTAAGAAACCTAAGGTGGCCTTTTACAACTAGGTAATAGTAACAGCAAACCACACCCAAGACCATTTAATCAGAATCCATGGGTGACGGATCAGGAGATGAGTATTTTTAATCTCTCTAACCTAGTGTGTTGGAATCTCTGTAAATAGGACCTTTTTGTAAACAAGCATCCCAGATGATTCTAATTAACATTAGAAGTTTGAGAACCACATAAAGAAGGAAAAGTAAAAAAGAATTAAGATGGACCTTAAGTTGTAAGCCAGATAGGCAAATCTTTTTGCCTCAGTTCTATTGGTAGTATTGGGGGAACAACAGCAACAATAAAAATAGCTAATTTATATTGAGGGCATATATATACACATATATATATACACATATATATATATACACACACGTATATATATGTGTGTGTGTGTATATATATATATATATATATATATATGCTAGGCATTTTGCTAAACACTTTACATGTATTATCCGATTTAATTTTTAAATCTCAATATGGTAGGTGCTGTTACCTATTTTTTATAATAGTGTGGTTTCGTTATCCTAATAATTCCATAATTCTTTTGGACATTTAGTATGCTATCTTGCTTGCATATCCCAATAATCACTGCATCTTCTGAGTTACTGACATTATGTAAAAATGAGATACGCTCCAGTTATGATGGAGTTCTCCTGATTTTGTTGATATTGTTTGAAGTTTGGTATATTCTTTATGTTCCAGAAAAGATCTGCCAATGAGATTTAGGAACTCTGTTGTTTTAAGTTTCAGGGCATTACTTTGCCTGAATATGCTGATAGAGAAAATCATCATTTTATCTATTCTTCAGATCCTTCCTACCTTTCAAATTGCATTATGTCATTGAAGATCTCCTTAATGGCCACTGCGCCATCACAATATTTAAGCTGGATAGTTGGTTACTGTAGTATATTAGTTATGAATGCACAGGGTGCAGCTATTTGCATCTGGTCCACCAATTCTTTCACCAGAGAAAGGAATGTCACTGAGAGCAATTCACAACTTCATGACACTGACACAAGGTTGTGTGTTGGTCCAATCTATGATTTAGATAGGACTATATGTTGGGAAGGCCAATGGATATCATAAATACTCTGAATCTCTTCTCAAATTTGATATATTGTCCAGAAACTTTGGCTGAAGATCCAACAATAGCATCATAAAATATATCAAAAACTATTCTGAAAACAGTAACTTCTTTAGCTGCATTAAAGTCCAAATCTGGCTGATGCATGCATATCTTGGTAAACAAAGTCACTTTGAAGAGACACACCAACACTTTCAGGGCTTCATGAAGGCAATTAATAATTTAGATTAGAAAGACTAATCCTGGGTAGCTGGTGGACTGTCTCCTTCCACACTAAGGCAAAATATGCCTAGGCAGACTTCTTGACTGCACTGCTCCATCCAATATCAGAGACTCACATGGCTCCTTCTCTGCTCATGATGGGTAGCATCTTGCCAGTGACAGCATTCATGCTGTGTCTTGGTTGGTGGGTTCCCCTATTGTCTAATTTCACAGATAAAAAAAATAGGCTCAGACAGGTTAAGTAACCTGCCAACTTCTCATAGCAAGTAAGTGGTAAAGCCAAATTTTGAACCAAGGTCTGTCTGGCTCTAAAACCTATGCTCTTAATGACTCTCCTTGCAAGAAGGACTGCTGAAAAAAATGATGAGTTATAATAATATGCTATTTAAAAGGCATGAGGCAAGTCACAAAAGTACTCTAAGAAAAAGGAAAAATTAGACATTCAAGAAAAGGAGATCTATCAGCACTGGACATATAGATAAGAAGATTATCAGTTATTGGATGATATCTCCAATATAAAGCCATATAATGTAAAAAGCTATTTACATATTTAGTAAATATACATTAATCAAAACTGCACCTCACCTGTAAAAGGATCTGCTGCAGGCAGTGTGTTAGAAGACCCTGATGAAGCGCCTGGAACATACCGACCACCACCTGTTCATACAAACGAACGAAAAGCTGAAGTACACCAAAAATCTGAATTTCATAAATAGGACAGGGCTTACATTAGAAGATTCTAAGCTTGGAGAAAAACAGAAGAGCAGGGCTGTCACATGAGAGAATAAAAGAAATTATCGTAAAAAATTATAGACAAAAGTTGGAAAGACTAGTAAGAAACTAAAACTTCAGTGATTCTCCAAGTTTTCTTTTCTTTAATACTTCATTACATCTTAGCCTTTGTATTTAAATATTAACTAGGTATTCAAAATAAAAAGAGAAATTGCAAGTAGTCTCTGACCTAAATAATATACATATACAATCAGTTCCTGTTCATATACAAATTCACTAGAATTCCTGCTGTTGCTGTTGCTATCAAAACCACAGGCATCAAATGTTACTCTTTAGAGAATCCCTGAGTTCATTAATTCATGTGTCAAACAGTGCATTCAGTGCTGAGGATCCAGCAGAGAATATGATTGCTTGTATCCACTGAAGCTTATAACCTACTAGAGAAGAGAATTACAAAGGGGATGAGTGCTACAAAAACAAAAACAAAAACAACCCCCCCCCCCAAAAAAAAAACCCCAGATTTCCATTTATATGTTCACAAATGTGTGATGTGTGAGTGTTTTGTTAGTTCCTCTAGGGACATAATCAGAGGTGTCAACACAAAGATATATGTAAGGATGCTTATAAAGTTAAAGTTTCAAATAGAGCCAGCCCTACAAAATAGTATTATCACGTTTTCACTTTTTTGCAGTGTAGCCTGAAATCCCACCAACAGAAATATCCAGGTAATAAAAATCTTTTCTCTCCTTTTATCAAGTTGGTAAAGTTATGTCATTTATAGTTCAGTAGTGAGCCTGTCTGATAATTCTGTTTAAGTCCACATGCAGATGAGATTAGCTTTACTATGTTAACTGGCAATGGAATTTCAACATAGAAAGGAAGGAGATAATTTGGGAGCATAAGTATTTGTCAGAGAAAAAGAAAAAAAGATCAATATAAGAACTTGAGAGAAGAAGAGGCTACGGGATCTTTGTAAAATAAGAAAGAGCACTAGTATATGAAAAATAGAATTAAAACTGACAAATGGAAAACATTAATAATACTGTACTAATTTCAAAATTTTATTTTGAGCTTGCCCTATACTGAAGAAAAGAGGAAGTATTTTATTTTCTCCTGTACCATAGCTTTGGTTCCTTGAACCCAGGACTCAGGCTAATACTACTAGAATTATAATCCATTTCATAGAGGCCAGGACTCAGACTATAAGGATTATAATTTATGAACTGGCATGAGAACACAATCTCATTAACAACATTTTAGATACTGTATGTTCAAACAACAGACTTAAAATGAAGATATGGAATACGTATCACATATAAACTAAAAGTATCTACAGTTCAATTCCAGATTTGATACACAATTAACCAATTTAGCCTCATGTGAAAACAGAATTTTTATTTACTAAATTTCACCACAAATATATTTTTAAAACGAAGCAACTATTTAAAAGAAACACAGACGTTTATTTACATTTCAAATGACTGAATTAAAGTTTCTTAACTTTATTTAGTTTACAGTGTGACTGTATTTTTGAAAGAACAATTTACAATCATTTTTATAAATACAGAATAATTATATAATTTAAGGATTATACATACAAATGTGAAGTAAAAACCTACTGTAGATCTAGGTTTTTATTTAAACAGCTAATTACAGTGAGCATTTAAACACACCAAAAAACTGAAAACAAAAAAACACAAAAAAACCCCACAACACTGATGGAAGTACATTAAGATTTAATACAAAACCTAACTTACCTGTAAATGGATCTGAAAAACTGGTATTCCCAAGTCCTAACATTTGACCTTTTGTGTTATCAATAATAAATTTAGCCACTTGATCCAAAAACATGGGATTCAAATCATTCTTCTGCAAGAAGTTGTATGCAGTTAACCAGGGATCATCACTGATGTTATATGGCAATTTATATGATGGTCCACCTTCATTGACATCAATTGAGAAAACATAATCAAATTCCTTTAATAGGAATATAGAGAGGAGATAATTACTAACTTATCTGTTCATAAATATTATTGACGCATATAACAGATGTGTTATTTTAATAAATATAGTACTTAACCTTTCTCCAAAGTGCAGTTCCACTTGGCATTTAATGATTAGTAGCAACCATCTGCATGTGCTGCAAGATTAGTTATTTCACTGAAGGTAGAGGTGGGGGCTGGATTACACCTGCATTTTAACTCTAAGGCCAAAGGAGAGTTTCCAATTGGTTGATCTCAAGGCCAAAAGTATTAGCTAGCTGTTACCATGCCCCACTGATCAAAACATGCTGGCATGATAAGCACTGCCCTGCAGGGTCTCTCAAGTCTTGTCAAGTTAAATATAGGCATAAAGCATTAGATGAAAGGTAGCACAGAAGCTCCTAATGCAAAATGGTTGGAAACAGCTTATGTATGGTAACTACTAAAAGACAAATAATGCCTCATCTGTCTAAAAAAGACAGCTCTGCTTACATGAAATGACATTCTTAAAAACCCTATTTCAAGACAGGGAAAAAAATTTCCCCCAAGAAACCTATTTTTAAATGTCAAAACGCCAAATAAAATTTAACTAGCATGAAGAAAAAAAAAAAAAACTAATTTGTTGAATGCTTTAAGATAATGGTAATTAGAAAGTAAGAAGTCAACGTACTTTCCCTTCATATAAAACTTTGCCAGATGTTTGCTGATTAGCACCAGATGAGCCAACAACATCACCAATTTTTATCCACCTCCCTTCACTAACACTCCATTGATAGGCTTCGACTTTCTCCCCATCTCTGATTAGACGAGTCTGTCCTTCTCTAGTACCTTAAAATAAAAATTTTGAGAATCAAAGGTAGAATGGCAGAGTAAAATTCAAAAACATTTAGCTATAAAATTTTTAGCATTAAAATTTATACATAAAAGAGAATCTATATTTTAGTTTAATAGCAAGTTTTATCAAACAAAGGGTTTTAAAATATAATTCTACTAGAAAGTGACCAAAAAGAAAATAATGGTTCAAAGGAAACTTCCATCAAAAGTAAAACAAGTTTTATTACTGAATATCTTCTGACATTTTCAGTAAATGACTCTCTGCATTTCTAATTGCTTGGATCAAAAAGTATAAAAGGGTCTCATTACTCTTTCTCTCAACCTCACAGCCAATCCTTTAGCAAATTCAAGCAGGTCTGTCTTAAACTATCTCTTCTCACCATCTCCATTGCTATAAGCCACCATCATTATGCAGTTGGAATGATTCAATAGCCTCCTACTCCTGCTCTGGGCGCCCCCTACAGTCTATATTCAACCCAGCAACTAAAGATATTCTTTCAAAAGTTTAGGAGCTCTAGACACTTCTCTGCTGAAGATACTTCAATGACTTCCCATCTCACCCCAGATAAAAGCCTATCTCATTGGAGTGGTGTACAAGGTCAAAAAAAATCTTCCACTCTTTTCCCCTTTATCCCATTGTTGCTCTTCAGCCATGCAGTCTTTGCACTGGCTCTTTATTCTGCCTACAACACTCTTGACACAGGTGTGGGCAAGATTTGCTCCCCTGCCTCCTTAAGGACTTTACTTGAAATGTCACATTCTTGACAAGGCCTTCACAGGCAGAGACAACTAGCTGTCCTCCAGAGATTCATACTCCTACTCCATTGAGATCTGTGGCTGTCTAGTTAGAGATCACATTATTCAGCCCCTTGCATTTTGCAGTCTCTAGATGTTACACACTAACAGTCAATTGAATTTTGGTGGATGTGATGTGATATAGGCCAGCAGTCTCCAACCTTTTTGGCACCAGGGACCTATGCTCCTATGAGACCCTAATGCCTGATGATCTGAGGTGGAGCTGAGGTGGTGATGCTGGCGCTGGGGAGTGGCTGCAAATATAGATGAAGCTTCGCTCACTTGTCCACCATTGTGCAGCCTGGCTCCTAACAGACCACGCAACTGGGTCTGCGGCCCCGGGGTTAGACTCCTGATATAGGCCTCCTCCATCATCCTTTACCCTGTCTCATGGGTGAATGTCTATACCCTAGGTAACCTCAGAAGTCACATGTTGAAGATGGTGGTTTCCATCAGCCTGGGTCCCTGAATGACCATGAGGAGCAAAATTACTTCACAAACATGCTCCAGCATACCTTGCCATCAACTGAATATTAAATGCACAATAAACTTTTTGTGTTAAACTACTCAGATTTTAGGGTTTATCTGTAACAGCAGATAGTGTTATCCCAACTCTTATGCATTCCCTGACTATTGTATTTAAAATGATAAAACAGCCCAACCATGGCTTTATTTTTCCCATTGTACTTATCATTATCTGACATACTTATATATTTACTTATTTACTTTTTAATAATGTATCTTCTTGTAGAACATAAATTTGTGAGAACAGATATTTTTGTTTCTTTTGTTATCTGCTATATTCCCCAGAGCTTAGAACAATTCCTGGCACTGTTAGGCCCTTAATAATTATTGTATGTATGTATATATGTGTATGTGTATTTGTGTGTGTGTGTTATGTGTGTACATATACAAATAGTGACAAAGAGACTACAAATTTGTAAAAAAGTATAAAAATGTTAAAACACGATATTAATGCAGCAGTTCTCAACTTTTTGGTTTCAAGATCTCTTTTAGTCATAAAAGTTATTTGGAAGCCCATTGAGCTTTTTTTTTTTAATGTGGGTTATATCAATTGATTTATTGTATTTGAAATTAAAAATGAGAAAACTAAGAAATATATTTAATGAAAAATATAGATCCTTTACATATTCAATATTTTAATTAAAAATAAGTATATTTTTAGAAATTTAATGAGAAGACTATCATTGTTTTCCATTTTTGTAAATCTTTTTGTCTCCAGAAGACAGCTGAATTTACCACACCTGCCTCTGCATTTAATCTGTTGCAATCTGTTGTTTTGGTTGAAGTATATAAAGTAAATCCAGCCTGCACAGATGATTTAAAGAAAAAGACTAGTTTAATAGCCCTTTCAGAAAAATGTGAATATTCTATAAGTAGTAGGTCCTTAAAGGTTATCATTTAGAATATGAAGCCATATCAATGAATTTTTCATGCTCTATTACACTAAAATCTATCTTATACTTTGAACAGGTCTTTTATATTCATGATTTCTACCACCATGAACTGGTCATTTGGAAAATACTGATTAAATGAACTGGGTAGATCTTCCATGCTTACACGTTTTATCATTCAATAAAAAAAAAAAAACACACATTTGTTAATATTACCACTGGTATCATTAGAGCAATCTTTTAAGTATTGGGACGCTATCAAGCACCTGGTGGCAGATACACATTTCCCAAAATTTCGATTTGCCTAAAAGTTTGAATTTTATCTTTGGAATAAATATTGTAAGTTGTTTTTTCTTAAAGTGACATGTTCAGCAAAAATATTCCTGCCAAATACCCATGCCTGAATAACTATAGTTGTTATAAAAGTGGCATTCCATGAAAAAAGGAATAGTTCAGCCAGCAAATTAAGTGACTGCACAAGTGGTTATTCTTGCACCATGGTACTTTGGTGTACTTCACATGTAATTTACATGCAGAATATTTTTTTAAATGTACTTAAGGATCAAGATGTAATAAAATTATTTTTTAATGCTCATCAAGGACATTTTTGAGGACAGATGGCATTTTTTAAAAAACTGCAACCATGTACCAGTACAAAACACAATGACTACCAGAGCGGTTTCATGCCATGGCCTTGATTTGTATATTAAGACGACAGCAGTTTTACTCAACATTGCTTTTGCATCATAAGTGCAAATGTCAACACAGTGTAAAAATCAGATAATATTTTATTATAAAATTAGTTTTGACCTTATGGACATCCTGAAAATCTCGGAATTTCCAGAGTCCATGGACTAAGTTCTGAGAACCACTGATATTACGGATCAGGAATATATTCAACACAAAATTTCATTTGAGACAACTACTTTCCCCCAATTTTAAACTCAAATAATTCCTAATTTACTAAGCAGATACTGCTTTATTCAAACTGATTTTTATTTTTAGTCTGTACAAACTCAGGGAATCCAATTAACCAAAGGGTGTTAAATAAGCAACTTTTGAGTCTCTACTAATTATAAGGTAAGTATTGAGAGATTTATTTTAAAAACAAAAACATTTATAGGAAGCTTGGCTAAAACTCTTTAAAACTACGAGACAGGCAAGAATGTGGTTTCTCACAGTACTTATGCTTAACAGTAAAAATCCTAAAAAAAAAAAAAAATAGTATCTGGCAATGAGAATAACGCTGAATGACTAGCAAAACAACCTTTTTTCTTATCACTTTAATTATTCCAAAAGGCAAACATGATAACAATTTTTACAACTAGATGCACTGAAATATTTACCAGGTTCATTCAGATGTTCCCTCCCAGGAAGTTGCTCTGCATTAATGTCTCCTAAATCACCAGTTTTGGAATCAATGGTTGCCTGAGAGAGTTCTTTTTCAAAAGCCTTGATTTCTTCAGCACTTGCTGTCCGATCCTCTGATTCTGTAAACACTCTAATAATGCCATCGCTATAAGGAAAAACAAACTGATTTTAAGTCATTGTCACAGTATATTAACATCACATCTGCATGATCCAAAGCAAAAATAATCTGTATTTGTGAATATGAAAAATGTTACTATATAGTTATTGCTATGCAGAATATAGTACTATGCAGACTTCAACACTATTCTCTAAAACTATGTGCAGGGTGTTAAAAGACTAGGGAAAAATTGCTGGCAAAGAACAGAGAAATATGTATTTAACACAATTTTCAATTCCAAGTTAAATATTCACCATTAAATTTAGAGATACAGTATACACTTTTAAAGTCAGTATTACACAGGTATTAATAAAGAAGGTTAGTGGACTGGTTTACTTTATAAAGGGTTCTGATATCCATTATAAGGCTTAGAAATATCTGCTCAATATCTGTTCACCAGAGAAACACAAAGTCTGCCTTTAACATGCCACGAATTATCAATGTAACCCAAATCAAGAAAAAAGCAGCCTCATATATGTATTAGATAGAATTTCCAATCTCTAGTCTTAGAAAAATGACTTCCTTTCCATGATTTCTCAATTCTAAATTTGGGGGTAGAAGAGGCAAGTTAGCCACCTTCAACCGTTACTAATCTTACCCAATGCTACAGAAAACTTGTTTCTTACTTAACTTCCCACTAATGGCAATTTCACCCTTTATCCCATTTATTTTTCTTCAACTTTAAATATGCTTAAGGAGGAAAATATTAAACCAATAAAGCAAACCCTGGCCCAGCCAGAAAGGAAAACACTTCCAATTTATTAGACCTTCTATCCCTTACAGATTTTTCTTCTTGCCTTCAATGCCAGAGTAATCTATAATCCTTTCCTTCACCTATTGCCTCAAAAAAAACTTTTTGCTTCTTCTTAATCACCTTCTTTTATCACTTTCTACCAAAACTGATGTCAAAAAAGTCACTAATTAACATTTTTCAAACCAAATCCAAAAGTTTTTCCAACTTAACCAAAAGCTTTTTCCATTCCTTAACCCCTCACGTACTTGTTAACAATCTCCCTTCAGAATCTCTCTTTTTAGATTTCTGAATTTCAACATCTGGATCTTCTGCTCAACCTACTGGCTTCTCTTTCTCTACTCCATAGTACATCACCAGATTCAGTCTTTAGTTTTCTGTTCCTCCCCTATTATGCTTCTTCCCTCAGAGAAAGGTGGTCCACTGCTTGAGTCTTGGCAGTTTATGCAAATCTTTATCTTCAGTCTTAGTTTTTTAGACTAAGTCCAACTGCCCATAATCCACTGACATGAGTATGGCTGACCACCACTTGTCTATAACCAAAGTCATCATCTGCATCAAACCAATTCTCCCACATGCAAATTTTTATTAATGCAGACTTCCAATCATCAGGAGTTTGAAGCTTTATCCTTTTCTTTCATCCCCTCTCTGATCATTTTTCCTCTGTTTTATCTCACTTTTGGTTTCTTATCCATTAGCACTCTAGGGCCAATATTTTCAAACTTGACACACTTAACTGCTGCAACAGCTTTTTAATTTGCTTTCCTTCCCATTGTCACCATGAGTTAAATTCAACCAACATATTTCATAATTTATAAGTTAGGCTTTAATCATATCACTCCTTCCTAAAAAGCTAAAACTATTAAACCCCAAGCACCTAAACCTAAAAAAAATGCCTGGCATTTGAGGCTCTCCATAATTAAGCCCCACCTTATATATTATCCACTTTTCCTCAGCATTAGTCCTCCACCATTTTCCTTTATCTTCTATACACATCATTTTTGTTCCCATGACACACCTTTATTTATACTGTTTGATAAAAATTCTCATTTCTCTTCTTAGTAATCATTTTTCAAAATCCCATTCAAATTTCTTCTGCAGAAAGTTTTCTCACATCAGTCTCTACCTTCTCAAACTTCTTTTGTATTCAGTGTTTCAACTTCATACTTGCAGTACAATACTGGTGTTATATCCTGCATCATTAGTGTAAAAGCTATTAGACCTACTACTATTTTGTTCAATAACAGAAATGTGAATGCACATGGTCTCTCCAATTCCCCTGAAATTCTTTATGGCTTATCTTTGTACACTCTAATGCCTACCAACGGCCTAGAGCCATATTATTTATTGATTGACTAAAATATAAATACCTCGCACCAACCACAATATCACCATTGTCTAGCACACAGCAGCACCATATAGACTGAGCCGGAAGTCGAATTGTTTGAGCACATTCCCCATGTTTCCAGACTCTCAGAGATCTGTCTTCTGCTGTTGTCACAAAATCTAAAATTAATGAATAGAGAAAAAATTAGTTTGAATAAATAAAATTTAACACATTTATACATACCATCTTTTAAGATAGGCTGATTTTTTAACCCCAAAATATTTTTATATTATAGTTTTAGATTTTATGTATTTGTCACATATGTACAACTTTAAAAATCAGATTTTTTTTACCTTTCACATCTTATATACTACACTTTATATCAATAAATTATATAGCCTTTCTTCAGATGCCTAAGAACTTTTTATAACACAACCATCAAACCTGAATTGATATGAAGATGATCATATAATTTTCTTTTAGAAAAAGGATACTTACTGGATAAAGTTATTAAATTTTTCAAGTTATAGTTAGTTAATTGATTTATGTCATCAATCCTTCTTCCCTCAAAAATGTGATGGAACAATGGTCAATACAAAATTTCAAATACATGTTAAAGACAGTCTTACCTTTACAATTTGGAAAAACAGATATACTATAAATATAATTTGTATGTCCATAATACACTTCCAGACACTCGCCAGTGATTTGCCACCTTCTAATACTGGCATCATTTGCACAGGAAAGAAATTCTGTTTCGCTCAGAATTGCCAAACCTCTTACACAGTCTTCGTGCCCTATATTAAAAAAATAATGTAAATTAATAAAAGGTACCATTTGGTAGATGGCTCTAAGTAGTTCACTAACATTGTATGATACACATCAGTGAGTAGTAAAAACTGATTTTCAACTTTAAGAAATTAATTTTTCTATAGAAAAGCCTAATAACCAATATTTGTATTTGAAATTTGACAGTATCTTTTTTATTACCAGTCTTGAGAAGTTATTTTATATTTATTGTATCTTCTCCAAATTATTTCTTAATACCCTCCAGAAATAAGATTTTTATCCAAATTCTCACTTTTTATCTAACAGTTCATTTTGGCCTTTTCTTCCTCAATAACAAGAGTAATTCACAACATATACAATATTCAAATGTAACAGAAATATATAACAAAGAATATCCCTTGTTTCTCACCACGTAATACTGAAATTAATATAAAACACCAGAGAAAATTAAGAAAAGATTACAGAAACCTCCAATTATTAAAGAGTTGAAATAAAATCATTATAGAATAGTAATTTTATCAAAATATGCAAGGATAGGTTGAAAGACATTAACTTCTCTAAAAGCATACAATTAGTGGCAAAGCTAAAACAAGAATTCCAGTTTCCCACCTCATAACCCTACCTCCTTTGATTCAACCAAAATGTAAATATAAAGCCAAACATGGCTGCTTTATCAATGAAAACATTTCACAATTTCTATAATGCAGGCATTAAAATGATAAAGTAAAAACTAATGATTACTGGTTCTTTAAATCAGCAAGACTTTACGGAATAAACTACTTGCATAATGTTTTCAATTATATAACTGTCTATATAGAACACATTTATATTCCACTTATCAAAGTATATTAAGTATTTTCAGAAAGAATGATAAAATTTAATTTCTTTCAACATTAATTTAAGCCTTATAGAATTTTTTTAAAGGACAAAACAATCTCTGAAGCTTGTGATCTAATAAAGAAGATCAGAAGTAAAAGCCTTCCCCATGTTCAATATCTGCTAATTTAGATTAGGTATCACAGATTAGTAACAACCTGATACATATATGTATATATGAAAGCAAAAACAGAGAGATGCTTATTATAACTCATTCTCTATTTTTCATCTACAGATAGTTTTATTTGCACAAAGGGACTTTTTACAGTATTAACCAGGCGGTGATCACCTTTTAAAAAGTAAATAAAATTGAAGGAAAAAAACACAAAAAAATTCACACCACAAACATAAAGTACCACACAAATAAATCATTAATACTAATATTACAAAGCAGATGCCTCAGTGTAGGAGTTATTTAATAGCTGAGGTTTAAAAAGACTACCCACCTAAACCACCACATAAACAAAGACTGAAATTTATTATTAAAACAATGTACTTCAATGTTAATAGAAGCACTTATGATCTTTTCTTCCATATATAAAGATAACACTACTGATCCACCATTTAATATGGCTTATGCTTGGAGGTTTCAAACTGAACCATTTCAAATGACAAGCAAAAAACATAACTGCATAACAAAAATTACATATACTTAATTCATAGACGTGCATACACATATTATAGCCTATCAGGTACCTATTAATTAGTCCATATCTGGTTATTTAATGAGGTCTCATTACACCTTTTAAAAAGATATATGGCTACATTTTTCAAATACCATTTTCAAGCTTCCGTGCCTTTGAGAAAAATACCATCTGAGTCAAAATGGAAAGATGAGTAAAGATGAAGCAACTTTTTAAATAAAAGTTGTCTACTCTGATCTTACCTGAAAAAGTCCTCTCACATCTTCCAGCCTTCCACAGTTTAATAGTCTTGTCTGCTGATCCAGTTAACATTAAGCCCTGTTCAGGTAAGATCTTTACTGCCCACACTGCAGCTGTATGACCCTGTGAGTAAAATGGGTATTAATTTAAAATGGCACAGAATCATAGTATTTAATTATTACCTAGAATACTCACATAGAACTACTGTACCTGTAAGGTCATCATGCATTTGTCATTCAGCCAGACTTTAGCAGTGGTGTCCCATGAACCACTAAGTAATGTCCCAAATTTTCCAGATGAAAGACTACAGACTAAAGGGAAAAAAGGCAATAACACACTTCATTGCAAAATACTCAAACTTGTTAGTTATTAAAGTATTGCAATTTTAAAAACATTTTGTGAAGTAACAGTATTTTAGCCTATTAAGACTTAACTCAGTAGAGATGCAGAAGAGTGCAGTGGTCAAGAGCACAGCTTCTGGTGTCACACTGCCAGGGTCCACTTACACGATGCCATTTATGAGCTGTCTGACCATAGGGATATTACCTAACCTCAGATTCCTCCTTTGTAAAATGAGGAAGCAGGATTATGTGGGTTGCACAACCCCTTCCGGTTCTTAGAAACTACATGAGAAAATAATGCAAAAGATTTAAAAATGCTATTTATATAGATACTTAGGGTTAAAATGATAACACAACTCAAGCCAAACTAAATGTTCAAGAGTAATAAGATGGTTAATTAAATGTATTATTAATGTAAAATTACCCAGGCTGAAAAATTTGTAACATAAAAAATTATCTAAAATCATGGAAACAAAAGATAGAATTCTGATTAAAAATGGCAGACTGTCCATAGTAATGCTGTAAATGGTATTAATCTACAAGGACAAAAAAAAAAAAAAACTAACTAAAAATAACATAACTGACTTAGTAAATGGAGGTTATAATTTAAATATCTATAGAGTGGTGATTAAAAGCAGAGTGGCTGGCACCACAACTATGAGACTCAGTACCCAGCACTTGGTTCCATGGAGGATATGGCTAAGAAGACTTGAAAAATGAGAAGAGTGATTCTACATAAAACGGTAAGATACTAGATTTCTCTTTTTAGCTGTAGGGTTGACAAAGTGCATCCTTAACCACTGCAAGAGAATGGAGATTTATTCTCTGGCCATACAAGCCAATTTAAAAAGGTTTCCAATGGCCAAATATGGGACAATTTGAGAATTAAAAGAGGTAGAAGGGGACAAGGCAAGTATTTATCCTATCTTTGTATAAAAGTCTCACATGGTAACCAAAGAGTTGATGTGGGAAAGTTATACGTAGAAAACTGCCAGCTATTAAACACAGAAATAATAGTAGAATTAGAATATAATCACTTTGCAAATCTTAATGAAATAGTGGATCTATGCATTACCATCAACAGATGCTAAAAACCATTATATAAAAGGCTGATGGAAATTTCATAATGAATGGACAATACTCAGTACAGTTGAACCCACTGATCTTAACATCACAGAAAGAGATTAGTATGTGCCTCTTGATGAGCTACAACAAAAAGTACACAATACTACCTATAAAGTATTCTTGAATTTGATCAAGCTTCTAGATCTAACAGCTTGCAAGAGATACAGGAGACTGTGGAACACGTTAAAGGGAACGACAAGGCTTCAGATTGTGGGAAATTCTACAGGCAAAATAAGCTGGTTTCAAATAGAGGGTGGGGGAGGAAATAAACTAATAGATTGAAAGACATGTGGACCTTGATTGGGTCACAATTTAAATAAACTATAAAAAAATTATGAGACAACTGGGCAAATTTGAACATTCATTAGATAGATATAATGAAAAAATAGGTTTGGTTTTGTTTTAGGTGTGATAATGATATTGTTTAAAGAAGAGAAAAGGGATCCTTACCTTTTGAAGGAGTTAGCAAACTGTGGCCTGTGGACCACGGGCTTTTGTACGGTACGCAAACTAAGAATTGTTCCTTTACATTTTTAAGTAGTTGGGGGGTAAAAAAATCAAAAGATATTTCCTGACATGAGAAAATGATATATCATCCAAATTTTAGTGTCCACAGATAAAGATTTACTGAAACAGACACACTCATTTGTTTATTATCAATGGCTGCTTTTGCACATGCCAGAGCTTAGTAGTTGTGAAAGTAGCCATGTGGCCTGCAAAGCCTAAAATATTTACTATCTGGCCCTTTACAGAAGTTTGTCAAACCTTATTTTAGAGCTACATACTGAAGTATTTATAAATAAAATAGTATATTGGAAATTTCCTTTAAAATAATGTTGCAAAAGAAGGGGAAGATGAAATGAGATAGGCCACGTGTTGATAATCTTTGAAGCTATGTAAAATACATGGGTGGAAGAGATCATTACTCCCTTCTATGTTTATATACAACTCAATATACATTACTGTCTCTTGTATACATTTGAACATTTCTACAATAAAGTTAGAAAATCTAATCACTCTGTATTGAAGATTTCACATACATACACACAAAACATTTACAAACTCTTTAAAGGAATTAGGTTTAAAGTGTTTGTGGGCCATACTATTTGCTTATAAACGTCCTAAACTATTCCAAATACATAAAAAAAGAAGTACACATACTGCACTGCTAAGCATATCATTTTATAAGAGCTACTAAGCCATACACAAATTAGGAGTATCAGAAAATCAGAAATAAATAGAAATCACAGAAAATAATATTTAAAATATAAAATTCTCTTCAATAATGATACCAGAACTTTCCACACATTCAATTGCTGTATAAATATAGATATACAGTCAAAAGATAAAGAAATACTCTTCATTGTTTTAGGAAATGAATTGTTGCACAAAATAGTTGAAAAACCGAGATCACAAAGTGTATTGAAATTATATAGCCTCTTTCTTTTATAACTGAACACTTTACTTTTTAAATATATAAGCACAATGACCTTTACTGATTACAATGAAAACTCTGTAACAGAGGATTTATAGAACAATGATGATTCAAAAAGGTTTTCAATATCAAGCCTATTAGTTCTAGGTAAAATAAACATAATAAAAACCAGGGAAAAAATTTATGGATACATAAATTTTACTTTCAAAAAGATGAAACTTTTTCAAATAGAAAAATACCAAAGCATTGTACTCACCAGTATTTTTGTGACCTTTTAGTATATAAAGTGGAGCTGGACTTTCCAGTGAGAAAATGCAAATATTGTGGTCATTTCCTCCAGTTGCGATTAGTCCATGAGGGTATACATCACTTGAAGGTATGATGCATACGCAAGATACGAAATTGGAGTGGCCACTCATACAGTGCATTTCTGTAAAGCCCCTGTTAGGACTGGAAGGAAATGATAATAAGACATATATCTGTCCCCAGACTTAGCCTACAACATAAATTGTCAAAGTATTCATTTTCATATAGTGTTTAGGTTGAACTTTATAGAGTACGTACTATTTTAAGTATCTATTGTTTTAAATTAAATATTAAGTAGCTAATTTATGTATTAGCTACTACAAAGGTTTATATCAAATTAGGAGAAATTTATTTAGGTTTTCATGGATAATAGTATTTTAATTAACAGGAAGAACAAGGAACAAAAGGGAGGAAAACCAATATCTTAAGTGGCTTTTCCTCATTCTCCATCTTCATTTCTATTCATCAGTAATTGTTGCCCTAAAAAACCCCTGGTGAAGTGAAACACTCATGCCATTAGGATAATGGAACCCATTATCAATAAACCTTAAACACAGTCATGAAATTTTCACACTATGAAACATTACCTTAGTACCCATCACTATACTACTGTATCTAAATAATTAGAATATCAATCATTCTCAATGTGGAAACTAAAGGAACTCATAAATGATTGCTCTAGAGACACAGCACATTAACTGCCTTGGGATTAAAATGATTACCAATTTGTTATACATGTCACTTAGCATCACTGACTTACATAACAAGTCAAACATTATGATATAGTATGTGAAAGATACTAAGTTATCTGCTAAGAGGGATATAAAGAATGATATCCCTAACTGAAGCTAAACCAAGGAGTTTGCAGTCTAGATGAAGGGAGATGAAAGAAGTGCACATAAAGAGATAAGATTCCTGTGTAGAGACTGAACATACTCATCTAGTTTCACTCCCTTCCCGAACATCATTAAAATATACATGTGTTCTCTCTTGTCTGTCTGTCTGTCTCTCAGGTTTATGCTTTTACATATATATCCATATGTACCTATGTACATATATATATATATATCTTTCTACTTATCCTTCCTATCTATCCATCCATCTATCTATCTATCTATCTATCTACCTACCTACCTACCTACCTACCTATCTACCTACCTACCTATCTATCTATCTATCTACCTACCTACCTACCTACCTACATAGGTAGTAGGAAAAGCAGAGCACCAGCTTACCAATGAATCCCCAAAAGGTTCAAGAATTAGTGGCACTATGTACTTCTAGAAATGAAGATAAAAAAGGGTAGGAACTAAAATAAAAAAGACTAGTTCAAAGTTTTCAGAATCCGTCAGAAGCTGAATCATATGAAAAAAATCTTTAAAGGAGAGTATTTAGTAGTAGCTATTTTTAACTTTCCACTTTTTAAAATGTGCCTTTAGAAACTACTTTATCAATAAATCCAAACAAATTTAAAAGATAGATCACATTTAAAAATCTATATTATGTAAATCACTAAATCTACTTATGTGTGTCTTTCAGCCCTTCCCAATATAGATGTTTGTATGCATCTTCTGTATTGGTTTGTGAGGTTCTTAATGGCAGAATCCAGACTTGGTTCTTTTTATTTTCCCAAGTTCCTAGCACAATATACTACATGGTAAGGATTAAGTATTTTTTGAATCCATCAAAAATACTTGGAAGTATTAATGAAAAAAAAAAAGCACCTAGACATCCCAGTTAGACAACTGCCCCTTTTGCACCCAGCATTAAATCTGGAACTTTTTCTTTAAAAGGTAAAAAAGGCATTTGACTAAGAGGACACAAAGCACAGTTCACCCCTGGGATACGAGGAACATGTACATTCATAATGGAGCCCAAGTGACCACAGAAGAGAAAACCCAGGAGGCCAGGTACTCATCCTCCAGGCAGGAGATCAACCCAATGAAATGGTCCAGCTAGATAACTCTATAGTGAAACTCACATCCACAAGCCTTACCATGAGCAGAGCTTCCAGAAGCTTTTTAGTTCTCCACCCTTAATACTGAGCACAGAATAAAGATTACCAGACACCTGAAAAAAGCTTCCTCCAGCAAGAAATATAGTGATCACATCAAATAGAGAGGGGAAAAAAAACAGTTCAGAAGAGACAGACCACCAAGGAGAAACAACAACAAAATCACCATTACCGGATATAAGATACTGCAACCATGAAATGAAGACACAATTTCACAAAAAGTCAAGGCAATTTCTGAGAAAGTATATTGGGGAAGGTAGATTTAGAAACAAGTCCAACATCTGAATAAAATGTTCCAGAAAAGAGGACAGAGAAAATGGAGAGAATGAAACCAAAGAAAAAAAATCCCAGAAATTACTGATGTTAGTTTTCATATTAAAAGGGTCCACTAATGGCCCTGAACAATAGATGAATACTGACTGCCTTCCAGGGAGAAAAATAATAGGTCAAGAATCAGAATGGCTTCAAACTTCTCAATGGTGACACTAGAGGCTATAATACAATAAGCAATGGCTTCAAAATTCTGGAGGAAAATTATCTGGAAATTAGAATGCTACAAAAATTTAAACTACTATTGAAGTAGCAAGGCAGAATAAAATCATTTTCAGACTTGCAAATGCACTGTATTTCAGGAAACTCCTGGATGATGTGCTCCAATAAGACATCAAGAAAAGAAAACCAAGAAAGTAAGTAAAAGGATACTGATAACAAAAAATCAACATAAGAAGTCTAAAAATGCAATGTAGAGATGACAGGAAAGGGAGATCTCAGTATAAGCTGTGTATCAGGGACAGAATGACCAGGTCAGAAAGTTTTTACTGTTGGTAAGATGAAATTTTATTGTTGGAAAGACGAAATTATAAAATATGCAGTGTGTCTAAAGGTCTTGAGAGGAGAGTGAGACAACTAGCAAAGAATTTGAGGTTGAATTATTAATACATAGAAAATTAACCAAATGAAAACCCAAAACTAGGCAATAAGTAGCTACAGGGAGATCACAAAATTGTTGAGGAAAAGTTATAGTTTATTCCATAGCTCAGGTGTAGACAGATTCTGTACAGTCACAAAATACTAATTCATACTAATTCATACTTATACTATGGAGCCACTCCCTAGAAAACAATTTTCACTTACTACTTGGCTTCAAACATTTCACAGCACCTAACTTTTTTAATATATCATGAAACAGAAATTGTCAGGATGTCAGCCTTGAGGACACTTTTATAACACTAAAGGTATGGCTGAGACACTCTAGTTAGGGATGTATAAGAGGTTCATTATCTTGTTACTATGAACAATTGGAAATAGGAGGTAAAGCTACCTTATCTCACCAAAGAGGATAGTTTCAGCCCAAAGTTCCTCAACTTCCTGGTAAATGCAACCACTAAGGTGATTTAAGTTCTTATTAACCAAGCACACTCATACACAACATGTAAAAGTTTAATTAGAATTCAACTACTGGCATCCCTTTTAATACTCTTTACTGCAATGTTTATATCCTTCTGGGCATATGCTTTACTGAACTCAATTTTAAATGTACAAGCTTAATCAGTAATTGTATGCAAATGCACAAAAAGCTATGTATACTATTACTAAGTAGTTTGGGATATCACAAATTTCTTAAGAATTAGAAGAGATCTTTAGAGGTCATCTCATCTAATTCAACACTGGAGTTTGCTCTACAATATCCCTCATTTAGTGTATCATCATGTCTTAGCTGCACTACTGCAAAAGTCTCCAAAAAGGCTTTGGATCTACTTCCATATTTACCCCTTTGCAATCCAATCTCCACCATCAGCTAGCAGAATCTTCTCAACAGGTAATTCAAATCATGCTGCTCTTTGCTTGAAACAATGTGAAGGTTTCTACCTATTACATCCCTTCCTCAGCCTTCTTATGAAGGCATGATGTGGCTTCTGCCAGCCTCTAAGACTTGCCCTCACCTTACAGCTTATTCCCTCCTGCAAATCTCCTTCTCAATCTATGGCTCCTGTGATTGATCTTTTTACTGCCTACAGAACTGTTCAAATTAAACCTTCCTCATTCCTTGATCCCATGACCAGCTCCATTTGTATCAGACTTTAAAACAAAACAAAACAAAAAATACGAACAAAAAACAACCTCAGAGATGCTTCCTTATTTAACATCTCTCTCCACTCAGTTCTAGATACAAATTTGTTTTCTTCATAGTATGCATACCAATATGTACCTATTTGCTTGTTTTTTGATCCCTTTTCCCTCCCACACTGTAATAAAGATCGAGAAACACGAGAACTTGTGCTTTTATTCTTCAGGATCTCAAACAAATGGGGGGGCACTGAATCAATAGTTATCATCTGAATTTATGGATGGTAACCCAAACTATGAGTGAAACCTCTACCAATAGGAGGCAAACAAAGTAACACACTTCAATTTTTCTCTTTTTGAACTGAAAAATTTTTTGTTACGAGCAGCCAAATCAGGGTTGAACCCTTGAACTTGATTTGGACTGGAGCTTAACCTTGTTTCTTAATCTTTTTTTTTTTTTTTGGTTTCTCTCTGACAGTTTTTAAAAGGCAATGGACTTTCTCTCGTGAGCACAACCCCACACATCCATATAAAACATCTGAGAGGTTTCATCCCTTCCATCCAAGTCCACCACAGACATCAGACTAAGAAACTCTGACTCAGACAAAAAGGAGGCAAACAACTTTCTGCAACACAATTTTTGAGAACTAAGGTTTTCAAATATGAAGGAAGACTACTAAGCAAATTCTAAGTCTGAAATAGTTCAATTACATGGCAGATGCTTTTGCAATGCTTTATTTAGGAGAGAGCACCTGGCCTCAACAAATTTTCAAATCTAAAAGAAACATGGGAAATCATCGTCCCTAAACTGACGCCCCGAAAGGTAAGAGGTTCGTCCAAGGTCATCCCCTCGCTAGTGGTGTCATGTTAGGGCGAGAAAGTCAGTCTGTGTCTCCAATCCGGTGCTCATTCCACCAAATCACAATCTTATACTGCGCGCCCAGAGCGTCAGGGCTCTCAATTGGGAGGGAACGCAGAGCAGAGAGAAGGCCGGGAAGAAAGGGAGAGGGCAGGATAGAGCAGGGAAGTCATCGTCTTCCCATACACGGTAAGAAGCTTGCAATACAGCTGGGGGGCTGACGGGCTCGCAGCGCTCACCTGTCCGGGACCCACAGGCGGGTGGTGCGGTCTCGGGACACGGACACAAAGGCCCCAGGCGGATAGAGGCAGCACACCAGGCCCCGTACGTCCAGCTCGTGGCCCGGGAGCGAGCAGCTCAGCCGATACCTGGCGGCGCCGCTCGCCATGGCCCTTGTTGGTCCGGCGCCCGGGACCCGCGCAGCGCGAGATCAGTCCGCAGGGTAGGTCGGACCGCGGCAGTAGAGGGGCCTGCAGGTGAGGAGCGGCTGGATACCGGAAGAGCCCGAGAGCCGGTGCGGAAGGGCGGCAGGGAAGGGGCGCGTCGAAAGGGCCAAGTGACACAGCAACCCTGACATGCACACCGGAATTCATCATCGGCCTCAGCCCGCCATGACGCAGACTGTGTGCGTCCCGACTGCTGAGGCTAACGTGTTGCTAAGGCTCGCTTCCCTCGTGGGCCCTGGACCGCTAGTCCACGAAGAGATACTGACGCCTGGTCCTTCGGCCCAGATGCCCGAATCTGGTCCTTTCTGAGCCCCAGTTCTTCACAAACTCTGGCGGAACTGTTTATTGAAATACGGCCGGCGGACCGAGACTACTAGTCCCAGAATGCCGCGCGCCAATGGGGCGTGAGCCAGAGGCGCGCGCAATCTGGATATTTTAAATCTTCATCCCGATGGCCGAGGGCTGCCCTTTGGATGTGTGAGATTGTTTAGTTTTTGGTCGGGGCACTTTACCCACATTTTACCAGTCCTTCTCTGCATAGTCTCAACTTAAACGTTGTTTTTTAATTAAAGCGAGAGCTTGGGGCCAAATTCAAAACAATCGCTTTCCTTAAATTCTGTGAACTCTAAACTGGATTCTTGGTACTTTAAAATATATATCTTTTGTGTTAAGCAGTTCAAAGATTTAAAATAGTTTTCTCAACTGTCATATATACAAGTGACATGTTGAGTCTCTTTCCTATACTCATGAAAACACGGAGGGGGAAATCAGTAACCAGACACTATCTAGAAGAGGTGAACAGTTAAAGGTTGTAGAGAAAGAAATATCTTTTTTCTTTCTATTTTTCCAGATTTTCTGCTGGGGCTCTGTAACAAAATATAACAACAGAAAAATATATAAACAGGGGAGGAACTCGGGGATAAGAAACTCATAGAGGTAGAGAGGGCTTGAGTTTCTAGAGCGTCTTGACAAAATCAAGTGTTTGTCTTTAGATGCAGCTAATTATTCAAAGGCAAATATAAAGATGAAAGCCAATTAGTAAAGTTTTTTTTATGTAGGTTTTTCCAGTGCAATCTGCAGGCTGATAAAGAGTTTAAAGTTGTCTCCTGTTGCTAACTTTGGCCTTCCTGGTGGAGAGGCAAGAAGAAAAACCTTTAAAAAATTATCTCCTCTTTTAGGCAAAAAAAGGAATATTAAAGAGCTTTTCTTGTATCTGCTTTTTTCCAGGTTTCCTTCAGCTTAAAATAATTCTTATACTAAAGTGTCATATTTTGGGGTGGCAAATTCTACTTCCCTTCACTACAGTGACCAAAGGATACCAATGACCACTACAAATATATCAGGTTCAAATGGGACAATTACATGAAAATGCTTTACAAACTTAAAACTCAGTCCATGACATTTCATTTTGAATTCTATTATTTTAAACTACTAAAAGCAGACATATAAGAGGGTAAGTCTGCATATAATGTATGCAAGTTGGAAATAATATGAAAAATGTTAGTCCAATATGTATGTTATTACAATATGCATCTGTTATGCATGTTACAGTAACATCTAAGGTCTGTTTATAAATAGACAAAGAAAAATTGTAAGTTACTTTATTAGAGAGGTGGAATTTGAGATGTAGTCCCTAATTTGTTTTTTTAAACATTGATTTTAAAATAATTCTTTTAAGACTACTTTCTATTTAATGCAGCCTTTCTCAAAAACTTAAAAGAACTCTGAAAGGAAGCTTAAAGATATAAAGCTTCCAATGAAAACAGATGGTACTGGAATCGCACCCATACTTAATGTTGTCCTAACAGAAGGAAGACTACCACTGATTAGAAGTAAAACGTCTGCACAATGCTGCTTACCGGTGAATAACTTCATTTATTAAAAACTCAAGGTATTACACCGTAGAAGTTAGATTACATTGCGATATCATAAAACTCACTAGGAGTGAGTTCAGGTCAGGCACACAATCGGAGAGGTTGCTCTGAATATAAAGAAAACCAAGGTCTTCAAATAAAAAGTTATTTTCTAGCCATCCCGCCATTCTCCATTTCTTCCGGAAATGCCTTGAGCTATTTAGAAAACAATTCCTCATATATCGCGAGAAATTTCTACTCCCGCTTCGCTAGTAGGGACAAGGAGCTGAAGTCAAGAATTGGCCAGTGAGGAGGAGGTGCCCCTCTCGCCCCGCCCCTGTTGCCGGGATACACTGCGACGTGCGGCATCTAGTGGTTAGGTCTGAGGACTCAGTAAAGCTGCGCGAGACTGGGAAGTCGCGAGTGAGCGAACGGCTTCGTGGGGCTGACTGGAAAGTTCCGCTGTCGCGGCGGTTCTGAGCAGTGCGATTTTCCTCGTTCCGCGCTGGTGGAGGTGAGAAATTCCAGATCCCATTCAGCCTTCCCTGTCTTCGGAGCCTATTATCTTACCTTGGAGATACTGATGCACCCCAAACAAAAATCAAATCCAAACTCTGGCTCATAGCTGTTCACCTCAGGCCCGTCGCCAGATTAGGGAAATCTCAACTCCCAACCCTAGTCCGGCAAAGCGTGCGCGGAGGCATGAAATAGTACCCTGAAGAGATCTGCAAAGACGCGACCGAAGAGAAAGATCCAAGAGCCTCAGAGAAAAAATTCACTACCGAATGAGAGATTTTACTCAATAATAGATTTCTGTCTGTTGGTCATAGCGGAAGGGACTTAACAATTTTCCACCTTTTTATATATGTTAAAATGGCTGAATTAGGAGAGAGAATGATGGTGTATATAATTAGGAGCCATGTGTTTTATATATGTTACGAGTTATCTTCATAATAACTCTGCATGGTGGAGGTCATTTGTTTTACAGTTGAGGAAACATCCAGAGGGGATTGTATGCTGGGTAACAGTCAGTGTCAGAGCTAGCTTGTATCCGAAATCTTTCTGGAACCAAAAGCCAGTTTGCTTCTCTGTGTATGTGTGAATAACTCCCAGGGATTGTGTGAATATTTGAGTGAATAACCCCTGAGTTAGTGTCATGTTTGCTATTAGTGCCTCACCCTTTTATTTTACCCCCTAGGACTGATCTAATGCTAACCTTTTTCCATGATAGAAAAGCAATGGTTAAGAAAATCAGGTAGAAATTTGATATATTTTACATTTTCTTAAAGTTATCAGGAAAGCTAGAGTAACACTAATTGTGCTGGAAACAAAAGTTTATTCTATTAGCTTTCTTAGGCAAAAAGTCATTTCATGAAACTCTTTTTACATTTGAAATAATAATAGTAGTAATAATCCTGTTCTTTGTCCATAGAGTTCAAAATGGCAAGGAAATAGAATCACAGAGCTCAGCGGGATGGTATTTTAAGTTTGGTGTGAACATACTCAGTATGAAGATAATGAGATATCTGAATAGAAATTTCCAATAAACAGTTGAAAATTTAGAATTGGTGTCAAGTTTAAAGGACAGAGCTGGAGACACTGACTTATGAGTCAACTACATAGTTGAAGTTGTAAGAAAAGAATGAAAGGTTAGAGAAGAAAAACAATCCAGACACTGCTACTGAGACACCATTGTAGTTTAAGAAATGATTTGTTTCACTTTTAATGATTTAGTAAGTTTTTGTCCTTGGTCATGCCTTCATGTGGGAGAATATTTGGAAGATACAAAAGAGAACAGAAAGTTTTTGCCTGGCTCCTACATAGGTGCTGGAGATATAAAGTTGAATAAAGTCAAGCACTTGCCGTCAAAGGAGAGAAATACTTGAGCAGATCATTTCAACTGGTGTGGTAGGTACTGGGATAGATTCTCAGAATGCATAGTAGTATAAAGCAGTCGTTTCCAATTTTTTTGGCACCAGGGACTGGTGTTTCTGTGAGAATTTAATGTCTGATGATCTGGAGTGGAGCCGAAGTGGCTGCAAATACAGATGAAGCTTCTTCACTCGCTTGCCCACCATTCATCTCCTGCTCTGTGGCCTGGTTCCTAATGGGCCGAGGACAGCGGCCTGGGAGTTGGGGATGCCTGGTATATAGGACAGGCTTATAAACTCAAATTTAAGAAGGGGTGATTATAGACTTTGTGAAAGGACTCCTAGAGAAGATCACAGGCAAGATGTGTGTTAGCAAGGAGACCAGTTAGGGAAGCAAGTATAATAATTCATTTAAGTTTATGAGACCCTGAACACTACTATAGGAATAGAGAGGAAGGTATACGTTAAACATTGAGGAATAAAATCAGTTGGACAGTGTGATTAGTTAAGGGAATTGAAGGAGAAATCACGGACTAGGTTTCTCACTTGGGTAACAAGGAGGTGCTACTAAGAGGAAGAGCTGAAAAAGGAAAGGACTGAAAAAAGAGAAGAGGGAAATGTCATGGAAATGGTTTCATGTAGTAAGGACATATCCCTAGCTGCATTGGCAGGGGCCATTTAAATGAAATAGTAGGAAATGAGGAGATAGTGGAAACTGAAAAAGATGAAAGTAGTAGATATTTTTTAGAGTTTGGCTGCTTTAGGAAAAGGTTACGCGGGACAGAGTAAAAAGTGGTTTCAGGATGAAGAAGTTAATTTTTAAGATTAGGAAATAATTGAACATAACAGACTAAAAGAAAGGAGAAAGTGTTTACGATATTACAGGAGTGGGATAATGCCCCAAAGGAGATTGGGATACATGGGGTCAAGGAGAGGGAGTCTAATGTCCCAAAGGAGACAGGATGTAGAGGGTAAATTGAAATTGAGATTCTTCTTGAACAAAACAATGATGGCTATTGAGATTGAAGGACAGGGTAAATTTGTATGTTCCAGACATGTTGGATTTCATGTCAGAATTTTGTCCAATTAATAGGAAATTGAGTCATCTGCTGAGAATTGCAGGAACAGGGTAGATAGAATTGTGAGTAAGGATTGGAATAATCAAGGAGAGAAGTCTCTTATCATGGGAAAATAATTTATGAGTTGAGTGTCCAGCTAAGTTTGGTGACTGACTTTGCAGTACTCCAGTTTATACAGTTTCACCAGCAATGTTCAGCAGTCCAGGCTGGATGTAGAGAAGAGTTTCTGAAGTTGCTAGATGGGTTGAAGAAGAGTTCAAGGATGTGAATTAGTTTATTGTGCTCATGAGACAATAGTTGAGTGTAGAGAAGGAAAGGAGTCCCTGAAGTTGCCCTTACCAGGGTCATTAATGGCTTCTTGGATGGTAATTCCAGTGGACATTTAAATGTTCATCTTACTTGAATTCTCAGCAGTAAATGGCATGGCTGATCATTGCTGATTTCTCTTGGCATCTCTGATACACACTCTTGGTATTTGTTTGCTTTCCTGGCCTTCATGTTTAGTCTTCTATCTACATGGTCTGTATGTTTTGACATTCCTTGGACCAGAGTCTTGGGGGCTCTTGCTCCATATTCCCTCTCTAGATCAGCATCTTTAAAATTCTTTTGAACATAACCTATAATAGATTATGTTACAATGCAGACCAGTACACATGTATGTTAATTTATATAAATATAACTGAAATAAAAATTTTATGAAATAATACTGTGTGCAGCAAACTCTCTTATATTTTCTACTTTATTTCATTTTTAAAGCATATTGGTCATAACTTGCCCAAGTGTTCTCACAACCCACTGATAGGCCATGACCCATAATTGGAAAAATACTTTTCTAAATTATCAACCTAAACTTAAACTAGTATTCTGATGAGTAAAGGAGGGGCTGATAAACTGGGAGAGAATGAATGAATTAAGGAAATGGTTTAAAGGGTGGTGTAGTGAGAATAAAAATAAGAAAAGGGTAGGAGAGGAAATTAAGGTCAGAGAAGAAAGTGTTTCATTTAAGATATTTGAGATGAAGTAATTCTAGATGATGACAAGTTCCAGGTCTGCCCATGGCTAAGAATGACTGAAATGGGGTTAAGATGGTTACTGAAATTTAGAGAATTGTGAAGCAAGAATTTAGATATTGAATCCAGTATCTGTATAAAAATCTTCGGGATGTTGAGACTGTGAACTAGGTACAAAAAAGTTCCCTAGATAAAAGCAACCAGGAAAGATCCAAGGCAAGATGGGTGCATTCCCTGGTCCTCAAAGGAAGGGAATCCTGTTTATTTTTTTAAAAAACTTGGACAAATAATGTTTTGAAAGTTGACTGAGGAGCAAGTAGAGTTCTGTGCACTCCTTCTTTGCTTTGGAATTCTGGGACAGGAAGTTAAAACAGCCTTCACTCCTGAAAGTGTTTTAGAGGGAAGCTTGTATTCTGTTAAAGCAAAGAGTAAAAGGAAGCATTCAATAACAGGATTGAGAATATGAGTTAATCATGGACCAGAAACACAAAGAAAAAGGTTGAGAGAAGAAAGATGCTTGATATGTCATGTAGACTAGAGAGAAAACTTACTAAAATATGGGATGAGAATACAGGAGAGAGAGATGATTGGAAGAGCTTGTATTTTGTTAAGATAATTGGGAAATGAGGAAAGCCTGTTGTAATGAATGATTTCATAGTTCTAAATGGGACATTAATGTCAAATTTCAACAGAATTAAAGAAGGCTTAGCCTTGTGTTACCTGGAATGGCAATTTGCAAGAAAAGTCATGGGTAAATGTTTGAAGTAGGGAATGTGTGTCACTTGCGGCTTGCTATACAATATATCAAAGGAGAATTGAACTATTCTTTGTTTCCAAAACAGTGGTTAAAGACAATGGCCAGTAATCACAAACCTTCAGCAGCTCGCCCAGTTTCACGAGGTGGAATTGGGTTGACAGGAAGGCCGCCTTCTGGAATACGACCTCCATCAGGAAATATTCGAGTGGCAACTGGAGTAAGTTTAAAACAAATTTATCAAATTCTTGTGTATATGTCTTGGTGGAAGTTGGAAAGCCTGTCCATAATAAGAGAGTCTTATTTTTTCTTTATTCTGTAAGCATTCTATTATAGTGTGTTTTTTTTTTTTTAAGAAAACATCTAGAAGTATAAATGTGGGAAAATGTCTGCAAGACACTATAAAGAAGTGATCCCTGCTCATGTTGATATTCAAATGTATTTTAAGGCTAAGTTATTTAAATGGTATAGTATATTGGTGCCAGAACCAAATGAAATGAAATAGACCATAAATAGAATTAGATATATGTATGAATTTAATTAACAATTAAGGTGGCATTTCAAAGTAGTTGAAAAAGCATGGAGTATTCAATAATGCATTTGAGTATTTGATAAACCATTTTTTTAAAAAATTAAACCCTCCACACAGAATTCTAAATAATTTAGAAACTTTATATTTAAAAAATAAAAGTCACAAATGTACTAGAAGGAAATCAGGCAAGTATTTCATATAATCTTGGTGTGGGCTAGGACTTTGTAAAATGACACAAAAACCAAATACTGTAAAAGTATTTTTATATTTTAATTTACAAAAATTGAAAACACCATTAAAATGTAGAAGGAAAAATGACAAACTGGTAAAAAAAATATCTGCAATATGTATATCTTACATAGTTTAGAGTCTTAAAATGACAAAGCAAATTTTACTAATTTGTAAGAGCTCTTTATATATTAAGGCCTATGTCTAAATTTCATGAGATTTCTTCTAGGGTCCTGGGGGGAATGTAATTATAAAACTATTATAAAATTTATCCAAAACAGATAGCAAAAATAATAAAAGAACAATAATATAAATATATATTATAAATATAAGTAAAACAATGTTATGATTGTCACAGCAGCCTAGAAATAAACTCTAGTAAATGTTACGAGCTTAATGTAAGGTGGTGTCATAAATCAGTGAATCAGTAAAAGAAAAATACTTATATTAAAAAAAGGATAAACTTTATAAACTGATAATTCTAAGCAGAATAACACCCTATAAAATAATTATTACATTTTTGTTATAATAGTGAAATTTAAAAAAACCTAAATTACCTTACAATCAGGGAATCATAAATAAATTATACATCTGTTCCTGTAATAGACTGTTAGGTATCCATTAAAAATTATTTTAAAGAATATTTGAGGAAATACTATATCTTTATAATACATTGTTAAATGAAAAAAGCAGTGTGGTGTCAATTTAAGGTAAAATGTACATTTATATGTACATAGAAAGAAATGAGTATACCAAATATTTATAGTAATTTCTCTGATGCTCACAATGGATGGTTTTGGTTACTTCATAAGGTGCATATGAGGTACTCAAGCCTGGACAATAGGCTAACTTCATACTAGAGATAGTGTTGGATCCTTTCTTTAATTCATAAAAAGAGCAGAAGTTTTTCAAGGGAATAATTTTATTAAAGTTGGTTTTCTTAAATTTTTGAGATTTTTCTAGAGTTTGAGGTAATTTTATCAACATAATCATCAGCTTATATTGACATGATTTTTATAGTACTGAGCTAGAGTATCTTTTTCTACTATTCTAGAAAGAATTTATGCTTCTTAATTAAATATTTATCAAATAAATCTGACATTTATTTGCCATATACTATTTGCCATGTGCTTTACCTACTGATCTACTGTTTGCAGTTTTTAAAATAGTAACGCTTATTGTAAAACATACAAAGTAGAAGTGCCAGAGTTCCCTCCTTCTACCCCTAGTATAATCATTGTCAACAGCATGACTTGTATCCTCCCAATTTTTTTTCTATCCATTTACAAACACTGACTCACCTGCATATATAATTGTATGGTTTTAGCATTTTCCAAAATGAAGATAATACTGTATTCATCTCTATTTATTTTGTTCTTTGCTTTCGGTAATATATTGTAAATATATTTCCATGTGAATACATATATCTCTATTTCATTCTTTTTAATGCATGCAGTTTTAATTTATACTTCTCTATACCTTCATCTGGATAATTTTTTTAAAAGCATAGTTATTTAAGTAGCTGTCATAATTTTATTTGCATAGAGCCAAAGAGAAAATTATTCTGAAGATTTACAAAGGGAGAGAATTAACATTCATTCACAAGGTTTACTCAGGCTAACCCTAAACTCATGTCATTTGAATTTGTAACTGATAGTGTTCATGTGTCCAGCAAATTCTCTGGAATGTGTTTCTGTTGTTGGCTCCCATACTCAAAAATAATTACTAAGTAATTCTCAGGCTCACTTAAGAACTATGTTAGTTAATAGAATTAGAGGTTACTAAGAAATTAAAAACAATCAAAATGAATGGCAATGGTTGTATCCAACCCCTATCTAAAATTCCTACTACATATTTAATTGTATACTCTACTCTTTGGAAGAGGGATGCAGGGAGAAGAAAAAAGGGAAAGGAAGATAAGCAAAAGAGTTTCAGGTTTATGTTTTATACCATCCCATGACTGTAAAAGAAAGGAGTCTTTTGTCATTTTCTCAGGGTATATATATTACATTGGATTATACAGACCTGATATAGAGAATCATGTAAAGTAATATGAGTGTTTACTGAATGATATAAGCCCTGTAATACTTAGATGGTTTTCTTGTCATAGAATTGTATCTAATTTTCTTTTAAACTGAAAATTTTTTAATTTTTTTCTGATTTTAAAGGTAATATGTTACCGTAATATTGGAAAAAAAAATTGTATAAAGGCCAAAGTAAAACTGAACTTTAATATCATTATGCAGAGGTAAACATAGTTACTATTTTTTTGATATAATTCTCCAGTCTTTTTGTTTTACAAAAATGAAGTTATAAATACTGTTTTGTAAACTCTTTTGTTATATATAAAATTTAGGATTAATGAAGACAAGTATTTGATTGTTTAACTCCTTTCCAGTTTGGGAGTATTATAAATAATGTCTATATATAGAATTTTGAATTTTATTTAATCATATTTCAAAAATATAAGGAATATTTTCTGAATTCTAATGAATTTTTAAAAAATGTTTAATATTTTCTTTGCAGTCTTAACCATGATAGAGGTACAATGTTTTTCTAGTTTACTGAAACAGAAATCTTGTTCTTTAGATGCCACCTGGAACAGCAAGACCAGGCTCTCGTGGTGGTCCCACAGGGTCAGGAGGAGTTCTGTCTTCTCAGATTAAAGTTGCAGATCGTCCTGTAACACAACAAGGTTTGAGTGGAATGAAAACTGGGATTAAAGGTATCTATTTTAAGAAGATGAGTATATTTTGTATAAGAAGTATTACAATTCCATATTACTAATTTAGAATTATGGCATAAAAGAGGCTATTTGACTCAATTCTTATTTCTTAATTCATAAAATTGTTGTGAAGGTTAAATAAGAACATGAAACTGAAAACACATTGTGAATGAGAGAGTTACATACATTTATGAGCTATTTTTATCTTCATTTATTTGAATTTGGAGCTTTGTTACAACTTGAAGAAATTTGAAATAATTAGAAGATCAGAAATGAAAACTAGTACTCTATGAAAATATTCTGAAATACTTATTATTTCCATATCAAAATGACACTATCAAGTTATTTCTGTATTTATGAGAAGTGAGTCAAGAAGTGTTACATTTTCTCATAATACTCCATTATAATATGTAAAGAAATGAGGCTACCATCTCTCATTATGCCTCTATGTATGTGTTTAGAAAGCTATAACAATACACAGTATGCAGTGAGTTAGAAAATTGGTGAGTCTGGTCAAGATGGCAGAGTGAGTAAATGCTGTACTTTCTTGCTATCACAACCACATCAGAATTATAATGAAAATACAGAACAACTATTATTGGAAGTTTCCTGAAATATAGGGGAACTGAAGGCCTATAACTGAAGACATACACAGGAGGCCACTTTGAGACTATAGGAGGGGTGGATACACAGAACAGGCTGGTCCCACACTCATGTGTAGTGATTAAAAATCAGGAAAGGTATCTCGATTGCAAAGGTCTCCCCAGAAAAGCAAAGGGTTTCAAACTCATACCAGTTTCCTAAGCTCAGGGTTCCAGTTTAGAGAGGAGATGCCCCAACAATTCTGGCTGTGAAAAGTAGTGGAGATTGTGGCTAAGTGAAATGGAGGGCAGCTGGAGTCGCAGATGTTTCTCTTATGGGGCCCAGACTTAACTCGCAGATGGACTGATTTGCCCTGAGCTCCAGTGCTGGGGCAGCATCTCAAAAGGAGCCAGGGACATATGGGGAGGAACTGAATTGTCTGGCTTCAGGTTGAGGGCTGGAGGGGCAGCTTTCTTCCAGAGAGAAGTCCTGGCAGTTTGTTGAGCCCTTCCTCTTCCCAGTACACTGAAGCAGGCAGGCACTGTATCTGAGTCTCCCTCAACCTAGCCAACTCTGGTTGCTCTACCTGATGATTCTCTTAGATTCCGCTGCTCCCAACTTGTGGTCCTAACCAAGGCACTTCCAGTGGCTTTTTGAGACAAAGAGCCTGTCCTGGCTCATACTATGGAATTTTCTAAAATCTTTCAAAGGTTTGCAAAACTCATACCAGCAGCATCTGGCGTCAGCGTGCCCCATATATCTTGTTGAGCAGCTCCTAACCTGGCATATGGACTTGGTTCATGGATTGGTCGCTCAAGTCACCTCCAAGCCAGTGCAAGTAGAAGCCATCTATGATTCTTGGGTGACTCTTGCCAGATGGCCCCAGGTAAGGCACATGTTGTGGCTAGAACCCTTCTCATGAGGCCCCAGGGTAGCTTCAGACCTAGCTGGGGCACCATCCTTGACACTACATCTCAGGACAACACACCCAAAGGGCAGACTCAGCATTCACCAGAGCCCTGCTAAATTGAATCTTGCTGTGTAGGGTCGGCCTCTCACTAGCTGGCCCTCACAACTGATCAGCTCGAGGTCAGTTCTTCCCATTGATATGCAAACAGCAACCAAACTCGATTACAACAGGAGGACTCATATCACTCATACGAGGGACATACCTGGAGCACCTGACCCAGATGATCAGGGAAGATTGTGCCACTGGGCCCCACAGGACACCTACATAAGGCCACTCTAGTAAGACTGGAAGAAATAGCAGCCTTACCTAATACATCTAAACAAATACTTGGAGGCAGTCAAAATGGAGAGACAAAGAAATGTGTCCTAAATGAAAGAACATAATACAGCTCCAGAAAAAGAACTAAACAAAATGGAGACATTAATCTACTAGATGCAGTATTCAAAACACTGGTTTTAAGGATGCTAGAGAACTTTAGCAAAGAGAAAACAAAAAAGAAATGAGGAATACAATAACTTAAATGAAGACTACATTAGAGGGAATGAACACTAGATTAGATGAAGCAGAGGATCAAATCAGCAATTTAGAAGATAAGATAGCAGAAAACAATCAGAATAGCAGCAAGAAAAAAATCCAAAAAAATGATATTTTAAGGGGACTCTAGGACAACATCACAAGTACCAATGTTCACATCATGGGACTACCAGAATGAGAAAAGAGAGAGCATGGGATTGAGAGCCTATTTAAGAAAAAAATGACTGAAAACCTTCCTAACTTGGTAAGGAAATAGACATACAAATCCATGAAGCACAGAGTATCCCAAACAAATGAACTCAAAGAAGCCCATACCAAGACACATCATAATTAAAAATGCCAGGTTAAGGACAATCTTAAAAGCAGCAAAAGAAAAGAAGTAAGTTACCTATACGGGAGATCCCATAAGACTGTCAGCTGATTTCTCAACAGAAACTTTGCAGACCAGGAGGAATTGGTAGGAAACATAGAGGCGATGAAAACCAAGGACCTACAACCAAAATTACTCTATCCAGCAAAGCTATCATTTAGAATCAAAAGACAAATAAAGAGCTTCCCATACAAGAAAAAGCTAAAGGAGTTCAACACCACCAAACCAGTATTACAGGAAATGTTAGAAAGACTTCTTGAAGAAAAAATATATATGAATAATAAAAAGGCAATAACTACTTATTATCAATTACTTTAAATGTAAATGGGTTAAATGCTCCAATCAAAAGAGAGTGGCAGAATGGATAAGAAAAGACTTACATATGCTTCTTGTAAGATATTTCAGATAGAAGGACACAGACTGAAAGTAAATGTATGGAAAAACATATTTCATGAAAATGAAATAAAAAAGCTAGGGTAGCAATACTCATAGCAGACAAAGTAGACTTTAAAACAAAGGCTATAACAAGAGACAAAGAACTGAGTAATCCCAATCTGGGTATTTATCTGAGTAAACCTAAGGGACATGTGAATCTGTTTATTCATTGTAGCATTATTTACATTAGCTAAAATATGGAGGCAACTTGGGTGTCCATCAGTGAATGAATAGATAAAGAAGTGGTACACATATACAATGAAATTTTAGCCATAAAAAAAAGAATGAAATTCTTGGCATCTGCAACAATATGGATGAACCTAGAGGGTATGTGCTAAGTGTAGTAAGGCAGAGAAAGACAAATACCACATGATTTCACTTACATATGGAATCTAAAGAACAAAATAAACAAAACAAACTTATAGATATAGAGAACATTTTGATGGTTGCCAGATGGGAGGAGTATTAGGGTGAGGAAAAAGGGGGAAGAGATTAATAAGAATAAATTGGCAGTTACAAAATAGTTACGGTCATGTAAAGTATAGCATAAAGAATATAGTCAATAACATTGTAATAACTACATATGGTGTCAGATGGGTGTTAGATTTTTTGGAGTGATCACTTAATAAATTATATAAATGTCGTATAAGTCACCAGTTTCTACACCTGAAACTAATATGATATTGTATGCCAACTGTAATTGAAAAATTAAAAAAACTATTAAAAGCAAAGCATGGTAAACTGTTTCATATTGAGTGTTTTGTCTTCTGTGTTTTTGGCAAATGACTTACCAGTGATGAAGATAATCTACAGGTACAAAATTAATTCTAAAGTATCATACTACCTTTTATAATATAGAATGTTATGCCTTTCAGGAAACTTAAAAATTCTTTTTTTTTTTTAATTTTTTAGGCGAGGCAACCCTTGGTTGACTTCACAGATTGCAAGGATCTTGTCAGTTTACAATCCCTTATTTTTTTATTTTTTATGCCTACAGCACCTGGTTTTCCTAGGTGGTGGTCTCCCATCCAAGTACTAACCAGGCCCAACCCTGCTTAGCTTCCAAGATCAGATGGGATCAGGTGGCATGGCTGTAGACTTAAAAATTCTTAGTTGTAGTATAATACACTTAGCTCATTAAATATTTAAAAACAATTAGTTATTTAGAAATACTTAATGATTGTCAATACTGTAAAAAAATGTCAAATTTATATATATCAGTCTATGTTCATGGAAATGCTTATGTGTTTAATATTACTTATTAAAAAACATCATGGGAAAAACAATCAAATTTTATAAAAACCAGTAAACATTTTTACTGTGTTAATTTTCCTTCAGAACAGAGCCATTCTCACTTAAGATAGTCGATTTCTATGAATATACTTCAAAGCTTTACAGGAAAGACTTCTTATTGTTACCAATACATACCACTGTCTACTCTGACTATTGTTCATGCCTGCTCTAGTGCCCCATTTCCCATTCTAAAAAGACATCTATTTTCAGCATAGAACTCACAGTCAATACTCCCTAGCCTTAACTATCATACCTTAAAGCACGTTTTATCTCTTTCAAGGTTTGAGACATTTAACATAGGAATACTTTCTTAGTCCTACTGAAATCTAAGATCAGGTTTCTAAAAACGTCTCTGAAACATTATGAAAAATTATAATCTTGCTTACATTGAGAAATTCAGTCTAAAACTGCACTATCCATTGTAGTAGCCAATAGCTACATGTAGCTATTTAAATTAAAATTAAGTAAAATAAAAATTAGTTCCCCAGTAGCACTAGCCATATTTCAAGTGCTCAATAATTCTATGTATTAGTGTTGATATAGAGTATTTCCATTGTTCCAGAAAGTTCTCTTGAACAGCTCTGTTCTAGGCTCCCTTAGACCCAGTTTCCATTAGTCAACGTGACATGTTGAGTCTGTGTCTTAATAAGCCCCACTTCTAGTCCCATCTTGTTGTCTAGTTCAAGGTTCCACTATATCACAATGCTAAGATATTAGTTCTCTTTTTCATTTCAGTGATTTTCCTTAATTATCAGATTTATTGGCGACATTCATGAGGACTATCAGAGAATTGTGGAGTGTAATTCTGGTTGTGCTTTGGATTTTCTATTTTGGTAGCATTTCCAAACTGAACACTCATACTTAAAAAAAAATTTTTTTTTAGGTCCCCAGAGGCAAATTTTAGACAAATCTTATTATCTTGGACTTCTTCGGTATGTTAAATAAGCATTTTTTTTTTTTCTGTGTGTGATCATGGAGATTTAACTGTGGTACTTATTAAGATTATTGGGTATCTGTTGATTCCTAAGAATTATTTTGTATTCTAACAATTTTTGGTTGATTTGACTGTATTACCAAATAGATATATAATATGATTAGTCTGAGATTTTTAAATTTTACGTATCTGTATGTATGTGAGCTATATATTTCAGGTTCCCTTTTTAAAAGTCTAATGATAATAACCTTATATGCTTCTTTCATTAATTCTGAAATACATTATTCAGACCATTGAAATGTCACCAGTTACATCTAGTAAGAAAGGGAATATGTATATACTTAAATATGAACATTAATTAGTACAGTTTTATCTAAGTTTATATTTGGTCAGTTGCTACAAGTGTAGCCTAATTTTAATTAATTCATAAGCTTTGTTATATATTTGTGCATCTCTAAATTAAGAACTTTTTCCTCTCTACCTTTTTCTCTGCTCAGCTATCCTACTGTCTTATCTCTATTTTCCCATTTTACTTTATTTTCTTTTTGGCTTATCATCTATATTTCCTTTCTTATTTCCATTTCATTTAATCCCTTCTTCTGCTGTGTCCTAACAGCTGCTTTTTCCTCAGTCCTGCTTAATTCTTTTGTTTTTTAATTATCTGGATTTTTTTGATTATCAGACTCCTAGAAGGCAAAAAAGAGAAGTGTAGGTTTTCCCCATCTGTCCTTTAAGCTAACATCAATAAGAAAGATAGTGAGGCCATCAGCTGTATGGCATCTCTTGAAATCCAGCCACTTTTTAATCAAAAGAAGCAAAGAGAATGGAGCTATTTCTCATAATTACATTGCTTCTCTTCCTAGGATTTATGATTCTGCATCAGAAACTGGTTCTAGCTATTTGTGTAATTGTTTTAACTGTAGAGCAGTGGTTCTCAACTAGCAAGAGAACATTTGGCAAATATTAGACCCATTTTTGGTTGTCAAAACAGGTTGGGAAGATAGGCTGATAGCATCTAGATCAGGGATGCTGTTAAACATCCTACAGCATAGCACCCCTGCTGCTTGCCAAAGTATTACCCAAGTGACCTAAAATGTCATAGTGTCACTCTTGAGGAACCCTTCCCTAGAGGGTAGCAGTATCTGTGAAGGTGACAATTAGGCATTGACTTCTGTCTATAGATTGTACCAGTTTGACCAAGTTTCCATTCAGCCCTATGTTATCTTTCTTAATGATTACAGAATCTATATCAGTTTCTTATCAGTGAGGATTGTCTCATTCTTAATCAAAGAAGCCACTTAAATTGTTTTTCTTATTTTAGTTAAATTTTATAAAATCATTTATATTATTGATAAATGTTTATGAAAATTTTGTATGGTTGACTAGAAAAAGGCTTTTCTAGATTAAAAGTGTTGCTGACTTTCTTATTTCTTTTTATTTAGAAGTAAAATAAGTGAACTTACAACAGAAATCAATAAACTTCAGAAAGAAATAGAAATGTACAATCAAGAGAATTCAGTATATTTATCATATGAAAAGAGGTAATTGTTCAGTTAAAATGTGCAACATCTTTTTTACTAGTAACATTTAATGTAGTATGTTTCAGGAGTTTAATGCTGAATTTGTTATCGATGTTTGTAATGGTCATTTGCTTATTTATTGATTTATGAATGAGTTTATTTTATGCTTGCAGAGCTGAGACTTTAGCAGTTGAAATCAAAGAGTTTCAAGGACAACTAGCAGATTACAACATGGTATTTGCTTTTTTTGAATATTTTAATTGTTTTTTACCTGAATATATATTAAAATACATAATGTAAAATATATATTAAAATGTATTATTTTAAATACCAAGTAATACATGAATACATGCTTATTGTGACAGATTGAAACTACAGAAAGTGTAGAGATTAAAGTATCCCTAATATCCCTTCCAAGAAATAATTTGGTTTAACAGATTGATAGGTATTCTTTCAGTCTTTTTTTTTTTAAGTACATTTACTTAAAAATATAGAAACACACTTTATTTTCCCTAACAATGTTAAAGTAATAATCTTAAAAGTAGCAAAAATTTGTTGGGTACTAGTAATGGTCATTATTGTAAATAAAAATTTTACCTTTCTATGGAATATTGTCATCATGAAATTTAGAAATTTAGTATGCATATTATCTCCATTTATATGTTTCATTCAAAATACAGTGTTTGCCTTCTGTCAAAATAGAGTATGTAGCATAAATATAGTTCTACCAAGGTTGCTTTCTAATGTGGACTTTGAGAAGAAATAATCTTGGTAGTAATGATAACTGCTCCAATCTTTGGGGTGATCTTGGCCCCATGAAATTTCTAGTGTCAGAATTTTCTTTCCATAGGTGATTTAGGCAGCAGTGGTGTCTGGATTTAATGAAAAAGAAAAACTTTTATCTTACTTCTCCTGTAAAAAATAGTGTTATATAAAATAGGAAACATTATTATAATGTTTAAGTAAATTATTATATACCTACTGGGTATTGTTATATTGCATTTATAAACAAAATTTTGCTGAATATAGTATATTTTAATTTTTAAATTTGTTAGACTATATAATCCATGACACATTTTACAAGGCTTACTATTCAGTGCAAATTGTTTAATAAATGATCTGTTCTAAATATGAGAAAAATAGTGTTTTATAAAAGATGACATTAGGTGAAAGAGATTTTTAGTTGTACTAGAATACATTAGGTAAATTACCTAGTATAAAAATATTAATAATGTGTAAAACATGCTATATGTAGATTTAATGAGCTAATATTTGATACAGAGAAAGCATTTAGCCAAATTTCTAACATAAATAGTAAGCATGAAATAAATGTTGTCTTTTTATTATCTATTACAGTAAGAAGTGATACATACTAATATATCTTACATTAATAAAGCTTTGCCTTATAGATTCAATTACACCCAAATGGTTTGCTTTTAGTAGCCTTCCTGTTCAAATTCTGGCTCTATAACTTGCTAAATTTCTTTATTTATAATACCTACTTCATAATTAGGAAAATCAGTATAATAACAGAACAGTGTTTGGCACAAGTTAAATATGTTGGCTATCGCTACTAGAGCGTTACTTTCTGAAGTAGACTTACTGGTGTTTGGTTTGTGCCTTACCTGGTTGCTTTTCTTAATTTTTCAAAACCAAGGAAATCATTTTACATTTTCACAGGTATAAATTTGTAAATCTGTTAACACCTATCTCCCCTGAAAAACTAGAGCAAGAGAGACAGAGATCTTCCTCAAACTTTTGTCTTCTCTAGACCCTTCTTTATAAGCTCAGACTTCTCAGAGTTCTTCAGTGTACAATTTTAGGAAGAGTAGTTCATTACTGTTTACTATTTTACATTCCTAAAAAATGTGATTTACTGATTGGCCAAATGCACAGTATATGCATTCTTAAGTAGCTCAATATTTATTTTTATTATAGAAGATAAAATACTTGGAAATATTAATGCTTAAATGACTTCATTATTTGTAAGGTTGCTATATTATGAATTATAGAAGGAATTTATAAAGACTAATAGAATGTAATTTTTTTACCATATTTTTGTTTTAGTTGGTAGATAAACTCAATACCAATACTGATATGGAAGAAGTAATGAATGATTACAACATGGTAAGAGAATTTATAAGCAGTAAATCTATATAAATTGCATCCTCCAAAACAAAGCATTTATATCTAGAAGTAGTGTGATGAAACCTGTGGATTTTAGAGAAGGTTATTACTGTGATTCTAAATACCACTATTATAGTTGAGTTCCCTTAATTGCTCTTCTTAAATTTTTTCCAGTTGGTTGGCTCTCCCAAGTGGATACTTCAGTGTCTTTCTAAAGGCTATGATTGTACCGGTCTTGTACGCATTTCCTTGTATCTAAATTAGTTTGTAATACTTCCAGTTTAATATTTACACAAATGGAGCCGAGTACTCAGTGGAGATACAGATTATAAGAAAGGGGGGAAAACGAATATTTATCATATGATGCCAGACATAATGCTACTTTTGATTGGTAAATGAGATTTTGTGTTGATTACTCATATTATTTGGTAGAAGACAATGAAATGTTAGTAGCTAGTTTATTTATAAACACTTAGAAGAAATTCACATTCAACTTGTAATTTACATAACAATTTATTTAGAAAATCGTACAATATTCTATGGAAGCATAGAATTTATAAAATGACTCTTCTAAATTGGAGTTCTAGAAGCATGATAATTTAGTGAAGTTATTCTTAGTAACTGAGTACAGAAGAATTCCCAATTTAAAAACTGTATTTTCAATGCCAGATATAAAAAGTAAAAAATTCTTGGTTTTGTCAGATTTTGGGGATAGGTCCAAATTCTAAGCTAAATGCACAGGTAGAGTCAACTAAGAATACTCAGGTAAAGTTCTGAATGATTTAAGAAGAAAGCTTGTGTTGGGTTTAAATTCAAGTATTAATAATCAGCTAAACACCCAATAAATTCTTGAGATTTTTGTTTACATAAATTAAGTTTACATTGGATTATTTAACAAATCCCTAAAGAACAATGAGTATCGTTGGTATGAGATTACAATACCTATGAAAAAAACTATTTCTTTTTATTTGGTGTTATGCTTTATTAATTGAAAAGTATTTTTTTCAAACTTTGTAGCATTAGGATTTTTCTAATAATTTCTCAATTTATAACCAGAATAACCTATTAAGAAATAGTTTGATTTAGTGGTAATTTACCATCAGTAACTTCTGTGTTAACTCTTATTCAGCTTAAAGCTCAAAATGATCGAGAAACACAAAGTATGGATATGATATTTACTGAAAGACAAACGTAAGTACTATTCGTTTAGAATTAAAACAGATTTATAAGTGAGCTGTATTAGGTAGTTTAATTTCTAAGCCATTTATTTCCTTATGAATTATCTTGTTTTTCTTGTCACATTTTTTTATTTAAAAAGAGTTGAATATTTATAGTACAGATTTTATTGTTTAGACATCTGTTATCTTCATTTACCATTAAGTACCCAAACCCTATACAAATAAAATTACTACATAGATTAAACAAAATTTTTACTTCTAGAATTTTAAAATCTAAGATGGATAAGAACATCTTCATGTCTGTCATTTATAATTTTAACCTGAGCTTTTAACTAATTTGAATTATGAGAGTTAAGCTCCAGTCTGATGAAAGGCACATTATTAGTCTATGGGCTATTTACAGTATTTTATTGTTTCATACATAATTCAATTATTAATTGATAATTAATAGTTATATCATAGATATAGATTATATATTCATCTTTATATATAACCTGGTTAAAGACCAATACTAAGTAACTTTGACTTTGCTAATATGGTAACTGTGGCAGTGACAGTAAATGCCTACAAAGATAGTAAGTAAATGTGATGTAGTTGTCTTAATCCATTCATACTGCTGTAACACAATATTATAGCCTGGGTATCTTATAAACAATAGTTTATTGCTTACAATTCTGGGGGCTGGAAAGTCCAAGATCGAGGCACCAGCATGGGCCCATTCTGATGAAGGCCCTTGTCCTGATTCCTATGGGTGCCTTCTTGCTGTGTCTTCATATGGTGGAAGGATGTGGCAAGCATGACAGAATCTCTTTATAAGGCCACTAATCCCATTCTTGAGGGCTCCATCCTCATTCTTAATCAATTCTCAAAGACCCTACTTTTTAATACCATTACCTTTAGGAGTCAGGATTTCAAGATAAGAATTTTGGAGGGATGCAGATATTCAGACAGTAGCAGTGGTTAACATAAGTATTCTTCAACTTTTTGACCACAATTAAATAGTCCAAGGCAGTGCAAACGTAGAAGATGATTGTTTTTTCCATATGTATACAGCATACATTTTTGTCCCAGAAATTTTTCAATATTAATCTCTCTGAGAAATAGGATAATAACCAAATTTACCAAAATTCTGTAACACCAAATATACTGTCATGTTATCTCTGCTTACATGGTAAATATTTGTTGAATAGTATGTTAAAATATAATTATAAAACATTTGAAAAGTAAATATTATTCTTTTGTTGATTAAAAGCAAAGAAATCTCTTCCCTTTGTCATTTGATACTGCTATAAAGTGCTGTCTTAAAAATAACAAATGCTGGAAGTCTCTATTTTTACAAGGAAAATTTCGTATTTATGGTTACCAAGCTCTTACTTGAAAATCTTTTCTTTTTTGTTGTTATTGTTCTGGTTTTAAACCATTTAGCTCAAATATTTTTCATTTGCTATATATAAAATACTCTTCTGGGTACCTAAAGAATAAGAAATAATAAGCTATAGCCCATTGAAGATCTTATAGCAATTAGAACATTTAGGTCCTCATTTATTTCATCATTTATCTATGGTTATGTAATACCCCTGTCTGATTTATAAATATTATATGTACATGTTTTATAGATATTTCATTCAAATGATAACTCTCAGATTATATATTTAAGAATGCCATAGGTTTTTATATCTATTTCGTTCATTTGTTTAAAGAAAAAGTTTTTAAGATATAGTAGTTTGTCTTGAAAATGTCAGCAGTTTCAAAACTTAGTATCTGTTGTATATAATTGAGACTGAGTGAAATAGGTTCTCCTGACCTCTTTTAAGCATAAATTTAAATTAAGAACATTATGAAGGTTACTTTTATATATATATACACACACACACACACACACACATACATATATATATATATATATATATATATATATATATATACACACACACACACACACACACACACACATATATATAAAATCTATTAGGAAATATTACACGTAAAGCATTTATATCCTTTATTGAAAACGTTTTTATAAAAACAAGCAAATATGCATGGTAAATATGGGCGTTTGTTCTTTTATTTCACAGGGTATATCATCCTAAACAGTTTTTATTTTCCTCAGTAGACATATGAATTAAATTTACTATTGATAGAACCTTTAACATAACTATTCTACAGAACATAACATACATCTACATTATTTTTAGTGTCTTTTTTCTAAAAAACTACAAAGTAAATACACATTTAAAAAACTTTATCATAGAGAAATTTTAGCATACACAAAAATAAAAGTGTACTATGCTCCTCTGTACTCATGCCCCAGCTCCATCAGCTCATATTGAACCCTGATCCATCTACACTTCTAATCACTGTTTCCTTTTCTGTATTATGATAAAGAAAATCTAAAATATCATAATATTTCATCCATAAATATATTTTAGTGTTTTAAAGATATTTTCCTCTAAAGAATATAAATACATTTAACTTTCTTACATATAGAAGATAAAGATAATAGATTTTATTATAGCTTTTAATGCCACTGTTTACATTATTATTAAACTTATGATTTCAGCAAATTGATTATAAGGAATTGGCAAGTAATTCAGTTTAGACTCTTCCTATAATAATCTCAAGGCCAGTGTTTTCCAAACTTTGTTGTTTGGACCCTTATTGTGCTTATAAGCTCTTAGTAGGCATACTTCAAAGAAAGGATTTTGGTGTCGAGTAAGTTTGGAAAATTCTTCATGCTTTGCTTTTGAAGAACAAAGCAGTTTAGCTTAGTAATGTCTTGGATGAGTCCTGGAGTAAAGAATTTTGTTCAAACCCAGTATTTCCTATGGTAATTCTATAGTAATTGGAACATGTACCTTTTATCTCCCCTATAAATACTTTGGAATGTCTCTCTGGAAATCAATGTTCTAGAAAACAATTTGGGAAGCATTCCTGTATCTACAGGACCCCAAACAGCTGTCCATGCATCAACTGAAGATTTTTCAGCCCTAGCACAGACTCATTTGAATAAAAATCTGTCTAAGAGAGGCAAAAATACATTTTTTAAAAAAATAAGATTTATAGATAATTGTGATACCCACTTTGGAAGCCACCATGCTATTCAATTGTGATGATCATGCATTATGGTGACAGTCTTTATTAACCAAAAGCAGTAGTAACTTATTAGGGATTGTGCTTGGCTCTTGTGCCTGTGCTTTAAATTACTACTAAATTTTCAGGAAATTTATTGTGCTAAATGAGGAAGCATTTAAAAAATGTTTTCCAATTCCATGAATTTATTTTATGAGCATAAAAATCAATCTTAGTGTACTGTCAGTTTAAGCTATCTTTGTTCTGTATTCTTATTCATGATATAAATCCAAAACCTTTATTTCTCTACAGATTGCAATCAGTAAAACTTTAATCTAATTTAATATGTGTTATATTAAATATCTAAGCTAATATGAGAATCAGTTCATTTTAATTAATGAATAATATACTTTAGGCCTTTTCTTTATGTGTAGATGGTCTCCTGAATACTGTCGAAAATAGTAATACTAATATTGTACCTTAGCTATCGAGGACTATCAGTTAACTATATTTGGACTGACTTGCTCAATACCAATGAGAACAACATAATTTTATGGTATTTATCTGTGTTACAATTAATATGAAGGTCTGCTAGGTATAGTCTGGTATGTCACATATCAAAATCTTTATGTCTATACTGTAAGTGAACTGATCACATTTTTTAAAGAATCAAACATTGAAAGAAATTAATTTGCTTCACATAATTCATGAATGTCAATATATTTGTCTTCAATAAACCCATCATCATCTACCACAAATGAATGTACTTGTTCAAATATTACTGTAGTTTCTTTGGAGTTTGTATCTGATATCTGTGAAAAAGAACTTGGATTTTCAGTAAAACCATCTTCATAGGTTTCTGCTTCATGCTCTTCCAGGTGATGATGCTTGTAACTAAGCAGAAAATTGTACCATATTGGGCATTTGATAGCAATAAAAATGAGGAGTGAGGTTACCAGTATGGTAGCTATAACACCAACAAGTAAAGCCCAGCTTTTTCCAAGAGGTTCATGTTCTTAAATGGAATACAGAGAGAAAGGGAGAAAGAGAGAGAGATTTTGTTAAATTGATGAAAATAATAATAATCACATGTTCTAAAAACTCCCCAATATTGATATTAAAAATGAATGTCCATTGTAATTTTCTTAAAGTAAAAATTACTAAAACATTGTAGTTTTACAATAAAGATATTACATTATATGATAAAGAATACTTTTTTCAGAATAACTCACATCTTTGCAAGTATTGTTTATCCATTCATCTAAAAACATTGATTTAAGCCTAAGAATTGTGACTTGACTAGTGAAAATTAAGTCTATGAAAAGTTAAATAATTTGTCTAGTAGCATTTTGCTGGTAACTAGCAGAGCCTAGTTTAGAAAACTAGTATTTTGTAAATCTTTTGTTGAGATGAGGAATTCTTTTACATTGTTTTTAGAAACAAAATGCAGAATAATGAGAACTAAGTTTATTTAGTATGCTACCTTCAGCAATATTAATATTCAAAATGAGTATATTACCTGAATTTCTTGTTTGATTGTTCAAAGAGCTATTAAATGTTGAATTGCTAATGGACTGAAAATTAATATAAAGATCTTCAGTTAAAAGTGAAGGAAATTTTGAGTGGCATTCAGCCTTACAATGTACTCTTTTGATACTGTAGCCCTTCAGAGTATCTGGGTAGCTGCACATGGTGATGTTCTCATTTTCTAAAAAATCAAAAAGAATAAGTTAAGATTTTCATGGAAAATAAAATTATTATGGCTAATAAATTATTATGGTTAACAACATTTTATAATTATTTTTATCATGAATTTTTTGACATATTTACATCATTGTTAGATACTATAAGAAACTTGTATTGCCAAGGAACGTGAGGGAAAGATGCACATTCCTGTTTATGAAATTATTTTATAAATATAATATAAGTGTTGTATGTGTTTATTGTGTGGTTTGTCTTTGTTAGTAAAGATGTTATGATAAAGGTTGTGAAAATCTGGATATCAAGCAGAGCATGATTTGCAATTAAGAAAGTAAGACACCTGTTTTCACCTATTGTCTGGCAAGATAGCCTAAATATAGGAAATACTTAAAAAATTAAATTTAGTATTGAAAATGCAAACTTAATATATAAAGTGACAATATCATCTCACATATATAGAATACTTAAATTTATTTTTTTTTCTGGAGAGACAGAGGGAAAGCATCTATTCAACAATTACTTTCCAATGTTTCTTTCCCTTATATAACAATAGTTTACTTTTCTTTAAAAAATGAAATTAGAGACTTCTCTGGGGTGAAAAAAACAAAAATCAATTACATTTTGGCTTTGATTAATTTAAATTATGATTGCTTACCTAGTGTCACATTTGATGTGTTCAACCAGTTCTGCAAATTCAGCAGACCACAAGAGCAATTCCATGGATTTCCATATAAAATGATTATTTCCAGGTGAAAGAGTTGTGGTACATCAAAATAGCTTATCAAATTGCCTTGCAGATTCAGAAGTTTCAAATTTTTTAGAGGCACAAATATTTCAGGATTCAGTTTTAACATTTTGTTTTGGCAGAGATATAACTGTTTTAGTTTTTTTAAGCCGATAAATGCACCCTGTTGAATTATGCTGATAGAGTTTCTACAGATATTTAAAATTTTTAGATTGGAGAGGTTACCAAAACTATTGTTATATAAGACAGTGACATTATTCTCAAACAAATAGAGTTCAGTGAGTAAAAAATACATCTGTAGAACACTTGTGTCTCTAATATTCAGAGTAATTCGGTTATGACTGAGATCAAGTATAGTAACATTTTTATTTATATCCGCTGGAATCAAAGAATAATTCTTTTCAGTGAAATTACATTTGACTTCCTAAAAGAGAAAAAATTAGAAATACATTAATCCAAAAAATACATTAGAATTTTCAAGATTTTTATATCCAGGCAATTAGGCATGGAAAGAAATAGTTTAGAGAAAAAAATCTGCTATCGAATCTTTTGATGTTATGGTGTGAAAAAGTAAAAGCAAATGTTTTTCTTCCATTATTGGGATGGAGTACTGAAGATTAAGGAAATTCTGATACATGTAATTGAGCAAGGAGATTCTAGTTAGTCATACAGGTATCTTCCAACTGTTACTACATAATATAATAATTATAGAAAGTATTAGTATATTTATATTTATATATGTGGAAATACATAGTGAATAATAGTCCAGTTATTATTTTATTGTGTAACATTGACATTTGTAATGAGGAAATTGTTTTAAAATATGTAATTTTTAAAATCTGATATTACTTGATTGTTTAATTTTTTAAATGAGTAGACATACAATATTAGTTTCAGGTGTACACCATAGTTATTAGACATTTACAACGTGATCACGCCAATAAATCTAGTACCCATCTGACACCATACATGTTTAAAATATAATTTTTTAAAAATTGAAGTTACCAGCACAATACATAGGGCTATTAAATACTCAGTATATAACTTTATAGGCTGAACAGCTCAAAGTTTGGTGTTTTAAAAGAAAATATAACAGAAACTGAATCATGTATTAAATTTAAAGAGCCAGGAAGCATGAAGAAATGATTTCCTTATGTGGCTATCCTAAGAAATAGTTCATGTTTAACTGTTTTTCTTGCCATTGAAATGTACCCCCAAAGATAATTATCAGCAATTTTTCTCATAAATATGTAATTTTTAAAAGATTTCTTACATTTTAAAGTGTGGTTTTTAATGTCTTAAAACTAGTCTCTAATTTTACAGTAAGAATTTACAGATTTCTCAATCAACTTTTTAAGAACTTAGTCTAAAAAAAATGAAGACTGCTTTTGTCAAATTAGAATCTGGCTAAGAGATCACAGATTTTGAATATACACAGCTAACTAAAGAGTTAATTTTGATAATTTGCGTTTTGTTTGTTTTGCTTCTGTTTATTGCCTTGGGATATTTTACTAAAAAGTGTACATTTGAAAATATTTTCACTGATATTTTCACTATTGATTGTAAAAACTTACTGTTTTAGAAGTCTGGCTTTCATCTGATAGTAAAAGCATGGAGAGAGGCCAAAACAAGATCAGGATGCATGTGGTTTTCATATCGCAGGCCTGATAGAAAAGAGTATTTTTATCTCAATATGAGACTATAGCTTCAGAGATTATTGAGGACATTTTAGTTTTTTTTTCTCCTTTTAAATCTGTTTTTCTTAAAGTATATAAAATGTAAAACAACTACATTTTTCTTCTCCCTCCCTGCATGTAATCTTAATAAGCTGGAAAGCTGTTGTGGAAAATTGAAATACAATATTTTCAGGATGTCTCTTGGCCCAAGATCATTGAAAGTAACTTTAAAACAATTGAAGTGGTTGTACACTTTAATATTTTAATGTATATACATAAAAGAAAGTCCAGAAGAATATATATGTATTTGTTTAAATATGTTCTTATATTGCTACTTCTTGATTTTTAATTTTAGCTGTCTTTTATGGGTATTATTCATTGACTAACTGTGGGAGATAAGAGTCTTCAGTTCTCTTTCTAACCCTCCCTACCTTCATCTCTAACACATCAAATATATAATTCCTGTCTCTTCATTCTCCAAACTTAGTTACTTGTAATTTTGGTTAGATGAACATTCAGTGTTTATATCATCACCAGTGTAAAACGGCTATCAATGACCCAGCCATGTAACATGATTACTTTTCTGTTCCTGTTCATATTATTTTGCTAAATTAAATGTACTGTTTTTCTCCTGTAGGCTTAGTTTTTTTTTTCGTTTTTTTCCCCCATAAATTTATACCCAAACTGTTCCCTAGCAAATCACTCAGTAGTTTATGCATATTAGATATTTAATCTGTTTCATCTGCTTAAAGAAATCTGTCCAATCCAGCATGTGCTGCCATGCTATAATCTGGATGAGCTGATCACTAAGCCCTCTGTACAGCTATTAATTTACACTCTCCCTCCACTCTCACTGTAGATTACCTTTTGTCTTTATTACTGGATTCCTTTTTCTCTTGAATGCCCTGTCTTGGATTACTGCCTTTTTTCAATGGCTCTCCCTTCAATAGTTTCCTGAGAAGGTGTATAGGAGGGAATCTTTTAGGCCTTGAAATATACTTTGACCAAAAATATAATTCTAAGTAGGAAATAGTTTTCCCTCAAAATATTGAAGTTGTTGTCCCATTGTCTTTGGGTTTCTAGTATTATTCTTAATATGAACGGTGATACTTTGTCTTTATAATTCTTTATCATTTTATGTAACTCATTTCTTCTTAACTACCAAAGCTTTTAAAATCAATATTCTGCAATTTCATGATCCTATGTGAGAGTCAGTTTTCATTCATGAAACTAGGTACCTGGTATGAATACTTTCAGTCTAAAAACTGTGTCCCCCAATTTTGGGAAATATCTGAATGATTTCATTGATGATATTGATGATTTTCTTCCTCATCTTTAAAAAAATCTTCACTTTGCAGAACTGCTTTAATTGGGTGTTGGATCTCCTACAAGAATTTTCATATTTTTTATCTTTACTCTCCTATATTTTCTCTATGTTTTTGCTCTGCTTTCTGGGTGATATCCTCAACTTTATGTCTAAACTCTTCCATTAAAAATTCTCTTTTTTTTGTCATCTTTTTAATTCTAAGAGCTTTTTTCTCTGAAAATTTTCTTTAATAGTTTCCTATGGCATGAATATAGTTTCTTTTCTTACAGTGTTTTTTTATAGCTTTCGTTATTTTCTTTTTTTCTTGTCATATTATGCTTTTTCAGTTTATTTTAGTCACTATCCTTTATGTTAGAGGCTTTCTCTTTTTATATATCTGTTAATGTTTGGTTTGAGACTTAGATATGAGTGGGAAATGAAAAAGCTGTTTGGAAACTGTGCATTTGTAGGTCTTATTAACTTTACACCTTACAGTAGAGTGTACTTGCTGGACTCTTCTTGGGGAATCCCTAAATGTCATTATCTTTATATCTTTTCTCTTGGGCTAGCTGAATTCCCCAAAATGACATTTTTTTCTACAGCCTAAACAGATAAGGCCAGGAACTTTAACTTACTTTCCCTGCTTTCGGCTGAATGGTCCTGCATTTACTTGTGCCTAGTGCCCAGGTTGCCTTTGTTTTCTTCTCCACAGAGGAAAAAAGCCTCAACTTTGTTTATGTGAAAGAGGAGCATTACCTAACTGGGCAGAGGCAAGGCCAAAGACTTTCTATTGTGTTTTAGCCCCTCCTTCTCTACTTCCAGAATAGTGGTGTTGCCAATTTCTGGGCCATTTAGGTTTTCTGCGGTAAAGTCAAGTTGGCTTCTCAGCTTTCCACGCTGTTGGCTCAGGAAATTTTTGCCTTCTCTGCCAGTTTAAATTTAACTATTAACTTTCTACTTTCTAGATTGTATTGCTGTTGCCCCCTCTTCCATTCTCTTTGTCCTTAGGAGTATGTATTTCTTATTAAAGTCAACATTAAAAACTATGCTGCGAACAAATGATCTGTTTGAAAGGTGTGAGTATATCCTGTTGTTATCATCCTTAGCAGTTTTGTAAAATTTGGCCTTATTTTTCTTTTGAGTCTTCTTACAGCATATATTGTAATTAGTTACTTATTGTTTTTAAGGAAACATTTATTTTATCAGAGCAGAAAGTAGAAAACTCAGAATGAGCAAGGCTTATTTTAAGTTACTAAAGTTTCTTAGCTCATTAGAAGTGAGGTATTTATTGTTATTTCGATACTGGTTTATTCTAGTTAATTTTTTTTGCCTTCAGTTTGTTGATCTGTTATGCTTATTACCCTTCTACTTTCTCCCTTTCTGTAGTTAAGTCGAACTTGTTAGAAAAAGTCACTATTGTTCTTAGATTTCACAATGTGGATGTAGATCAGATAGAATCCCTTATAAAGGAGTCAGAAGTGAATTCAAGCTATCACTTAGTCCAGAACATTGCTCACGAAAGAAGGACCTCGAAATGATACTTAAAAGATATTTTGCCCACATTTTAGTGATCTTTAGAAATAAGTGTGCAGCTTCTTCGTTGACTTGTTTCGTATTTCTCAGTGGTGTATTGAAGTTCTTACTGATGTTTCTGGTAGGTATCAGATGTGGGTAAGATAGTGATGAATAGAGAAAAATAAAAGCTCTATTTTTTTTTTCAGAAATAAATAGGATAGGGATTATTAAAGGAAGCAAATAGGCTGCAAAGAAAATTAACTGAACTTGAGTTGATAACAGAAGTAGCTGAATAGGGTAATGGAGGTCAGACAGGACTGAGCCTGTGTGGAATGGTGATGGATCATCTTATATTTATTATTTTTATCATCTATCTAATACTAACAATCTTTTTCTCTAATGTACTAAAGGAATTAAAATTATAAGGATTAGAAAATAAATCTTTTTTTTTCTATTTGGTAAATTAGATCAGAAGCAGTATATACTCAGAGCTTAAGCTAGATTCTAAGGAAGCATTCAGCAATTTAAAGCATTATTAAGACTAAAGCTACAAAATGTGTTTATTGAGCCCCATGATCCATGGGGCTTTTCATGTATTTGAGCATCTCTTGAAAGGAAAAATTGAGAGAGGAGGTGGATGTTGACCATCATGGCACTGAATAGATAAATCCCTAGATAAAAGAATTTGCTAGTATTATTGGGTATCTTGAGGAAATCAGATTGGCAAAATAGCTAGCCAATATACTATGTAGAAATTATTCTTGAGTCAATTTACCTTTTTGAAAAGTTGATTTAGAAAGAAGACAGTTGTTATCACTTTTTTTTCGCCCTGTAGAATTTTTTTCTCAACTTGAAATTTATTTTTAAATGATATTTAGGTTTAAATTTAGTGATTGAAAAATAGAGAACAAATGTAATATCAGTTTCATTTTATTATTTCACAAAATTAAGTGTCCTACAATCTGTATTACAGAAAAAAAGCTTTACACAACAGGAAATAGTAAATATTGAAAAAGAAACAATATTCTTAGTGCAGCTTTTAAGTACAAGTTTCTTAGGAGTTTTTGTTATTTGCTTTATATGACTTGTATACCATGAAATAAAAATATGCTGTAATTTTTTTAGTTTCATTCTGTGTATATGTAGTTTGCCATTAACTATTTTAGATATTATGCGAGAATTCAGTGTATTTGGAGTTAAGATGTAATAATTCACATTTTTTTTTTTGCATTTCTCATTTTTATTTGACATAAAAAGTTACTCTTGCTGTACAGATTTTAAAAAACCAAAATGCCTTTAAGAAATGTGAAGAAAAGTTGGGAGGAGTGGGTCATACTGGGGAGCAGTAAGGGCCAACTAATTTCAACTCCTGCCCCTTCTTTCTAGAAACACCTCACACAACTTCCCAAGTCCCAAACTATTCTCTCCGGAACTTAGGAATAGAGGTGGGACAGTGCCCTTTCTGACTCAAGACCGGGGAGTTCTGAACTATATCCTCCCTTCCAGCAATAATTAACTTCACTATTATAATAAACTATTTTATAGATATTTTTTTTTTTACAAATTAACAACATAATGGAAAATTTCAAGAAAAAACCTCTAAGGAAAATAGTTATCACCCAATTTCAACAATTATCAACTGGCAGCCAGTGCTTTTTTTCATCTTACAAATTTATTTTTAAGTTAATGCCACCTCCGAATGCTCTGATTAGCAAATTTCAAAACAAAAATGTCTTATGAATTTGATTGGATAGATGTGAAACCTTTTTTTGAAAAAGAAATAATTACTCTTTATTACATTGTAACGGGAAAAATTGGGGAGAGGCAATCTCAGGGTAATATTTCTAAAGCAAATTGTGTGAAAATATAATCATATTTTCTGCTCTTCTATCACTTATTAAAGGCAAAAATTTTGTACAGACTTAGCAAACAAATGTGATTTTCAGAAAGAATTCAACAACCACCACCAAACTTGTAAATATATAAGCTCTTACCTTTACTTTTTTGTCATTGAAACTGGTGTGCTAAGGAATCTATTCTGTTTCTTCTACAGAATTAAAAGGAAAAGTATGTCATATGATTGCATTGCAGTTTATTTTAACCTTTGTACTCAGTGAACAGGTGATCAAAAAAAAAAAAAAAAACCTAGATATCCTTAGCAAAAGATTGACTAGAAGAGTAATTTCTTAAAGTTATCTTTGATTTCTTTAGTGTAACAAATAAGGTGGTTTGCATAAACTTTTTGTTTAATTACTCTTAAATTTAAATATTAACAAATTTACTTTGTGAATTAAAATATGTAATTTTGAGAATGTATACTTTGAAAGATATATAACTAATGTGATTTAAGTGTTAGTCCTAAAGGTATGATTCAGGTTGAAAAGATACCACCACCAACTTTAGTATTACACTGAGTTTCAACTTTGTTGTTTACTTAGTTTTATGACACCATCATTGGTGTTTTTACTGCTAAGTTATAACAGGAGCAAAGTACTCAGAATGTCAAAACACTTGACATTTAGCTACCTTCCTTGTACAGTAACGTCCCATTTGTAAAATGGAATACCATACAACATTAGTTCTCATCTAACTGCAGTAGACATATCAGGCAAAAACATGGTTAAGATTCACTGTTGGTAGTGAGTAATTGTGGAATTCAGAATGTTAGTTCCAAAAGATTAATACCTCTGAGCCTCAGTATTTTTAATCTATGAAACAAAAAGATTGAAATGGATGATCTTTTCTGCTTGACATTGCTATGAGCCCCTATTCCATAGAAATTGTAGCAGCAGTAAACACATTGGTTATACTGTAGTAATTGAGGTTCAAAGTGAATACATCACTCCCTGTTCAACAGTGAGACAAAAATAAATACAAATTCCAGATTGTTTAATTATGTTCATTTATTTGGTTATTATGATATGCTTTTAGGAGTTTCTATCACTTTATTTAAAATTTTATTAAATTTATTGGGCTGACATTAGTTAATAAAACTGTATGGGTTTCAGGTGTACAATTCTGTAATACATCATCTGTAAATTGCATGTGTGTTCATCACTCAGAGTCAAATCTCAGTATATGAAGAAAACAAAGGTGCTAAACTTATGGACTTTGGTCTTCAAGAGGATTTTATGAATTTGACCTCAGAGACAAGGGAAGTAAAAGCAAAAATAAATGAATGGGATTATATCAAACTAAAAAGCTTCTGCACACCAAAAGAAACCATCAACAAAACAAAAAGACAACCAACCGAGTGGGAGAAGATATTTGGGAAATTTCTGGGTTTAGATTATCTTATCCTAATAGTAGAATTTGATACATAAAGAGTGTGGGTATGATAGGTGAAACTTTAGAGCTTAGCTAGTGATTATGAAAACTGTAGCATTTGATGTCTACACATGGAAGAGATTAAATAGAATAATTATTTTGAAACAAAATAGAAATTTATAATATTGGGACTAAAATATATTTTTAAGAAAGTTTTTTTATGTGTAGATATTGAAATGTTTACAGGATAACTAGCATCTTAACCTCTATTATTTTTCAGAATTTTTCTCTATCCTTTTGATAATTGACCATGCATAGGTAATAAATGGCACATCTCTGGTATTTCTGGATCCCTGGTTATATGATAAAGATTATTATTGTTTTTAATTAGTTTTACTGCTACTACTTTTAGGATTATACTTGTAATGTTACTGTTTCCTTTTCAGGGAAATTAAGTTATTTTGCAATCCTAAAATATAGTTGATAATTTATGTAATACCAGTTTTAATTAAAGCAGTAGATAAAAGAGATAAAAAGAAAGAGATAAAAGAGATAAAAGAAAGCAAAACTTATTAATCTTAAGCTATGATTTTTTTAAATCAAATTGCACTATAAGCATCCCTATTCTGAGTTTAATTAGAGCTGTGTTATTTTATACAATTTACATAGTAAACTTTCATACAAGATTTCATTTGGTCCAAGAATTCTGTACATAAAAGATGTTTTAAAACTACTATTCTAAAATTTAACTACCTTATTTTCTTAAGGGTATTGTAAAAATGTAAATGCATCCTCTTATAAAGAAGGCTTTTTCTCTCAATATAGTAAGGGTTATTGCATACTTTTCTTTTCAGGAAGGAGAAACAAATTAGAAGTGTAGAAGAAGAAATTGAACAGGAGAAACAAGCAGCAGATGGCATTATCAAAAATATGCCTCCTGAAAAACAAGTCAAGTACATAGACATGAAAACCACAAATGAGAAATTGCTGCAGGTAATACTAATTACTACTTTATGCCAGGCATATAGCAGTCTTGCTACCAAAAATATGAGCAGAATCGGCATCACCTGTGAGCTTGGCTAGACCTACTTACTGATCAGTGTTCATTTTAGCAAGGTCCCTAGATGATTCTTATGGCTTTTAAGTTTGAGAAACACTGATCTAGAAAACTTGATTTTCTTGTACTGCCTGATAATCTAGCTTTTACCCTATTAACTTTTTCAGTATTATACATCCTTCATTTTTGCATGTCATAAAGACAAACGAAAACACTTGTTTTTAATGAATGAATGGAAACATTAAAAGGCCTCATATATCACAGTCATATGAATATTTACTTTCTGGTAATCAGGACCAAATCTTTTACCCGCTAGTCCTTGATTTGAACAGCAGTTGCCTCCTAATCATGGTGTTTAAATAAGCAATTTGGGTGCCTGTTCAGTGGTCATTGAGTATCCTCCAAACATTCAGTCATGGTGGTGGCACAGATTTGCAAGTTAGTGTTCTTTTATGCCCAGATGCTCCTTAACCAGTTGACAAGAGAATTATTCCTTACAGATGCCAATAATAAAAGTAGTACTAGTTTCTCAGATATTTCTTCATTGACATTTTAGTATAACTTACTTTAGACAGGATTTATAAGAAAATGAAACACTGAAGAAAGTATTACAGAAATGCCAAAATACTATCAAAATATAGTTAATCTTAGACAGGGGTTTTTGAGTGAGTAATCAGTTCAAGGGTCTTATCTCCTAGGAGTGAGCCATATAAATTGGCCCTGAAAGAAATCAGGTACATTTTAAGCGTTCTTACTACAATAAATAAATAAAACAAAATTTTAAATGATTAATTTTTTAAATAAATAGGGCCAAAAGATATGAAGACATGGTTAAAAAATTTGAATTAAAAATAACTAAACAATGGTACCATTCATTAATTTTAAGGCTTCTGATATTTAATATGGTGATTACCTGGGAAAAGGTCTGGCTACCCATGACAAGCTTGTAAAGTATTTTGAAAGGTGAATCATGGCAGAGGTTTTAGGAATAATGAAAGAAATTGGCAAAAAAGAGAATTAATGAATGTTAATAAGTTTTAGTAAAATCACAAGATTCATGTTGACAATGTGTACAAAGTTTACTTTATCACATCCATATTTGAAATTTTGAAAAGCAGAGAAACAAGTTTATTCTTAATTTAACTTGTATATCTATTTGCTTTCTTCCTTTTTTTTTTTTTTTTTTTTAGGATTTAGATACACTTCAACAGCAGCTAGACTTACTGAACATGAAAAAAGAGAGTCTGGAAGCCGTAAGTATAAAATCAAATAAGGGTTCTTATATTACTGTTACAAAAGATAATTCAGCTAAACATTTTTATAGAACTCTTTCAAGTACATATTTATTTAACAGTTTACTTAGAAGAGTGTAATATTTTTTGTTTCCATCAGGACTGTAAAATCATAGTTTGATAAGAAATTAGATTCAATTATTAAGTACCTGCTATGTACAAAACAAGTCATTTATTCTGTTGTGGCACGCAAAATCTAGCGGTAATTTAAAGACATGAACAAGAGACTAAAAACAAATGAAGAGGAAGAAAGATCGGTTATCATTAAAGATGTAAAAGCTTGTATTTATTTTCTTATTTATTTAAAACAATTTTAATGCACAAAACAGATCATATTTATTGTAAAAAAAATATTAAGTAAAATGAAAGTAAAAATGCCTGTCTCTTTCCTCTTTTCAGATAGAACTACCCTTAAATTTATTGAGTGCTTACTGTGTGCTTTTTTTCATTTCTTGACATACACCACCAGCATTGTCATTTAATCTTTACAACAATCCAGTAATCCTAACTTGATTTTATTATTGTGGAAAACCTCAGGTGGCATTCACACTTGATGTGCTGTCTACTGTTCTTTTTTTTCTCCCCACCTAATATTCTCTTTTAAATTTCTATTCGCATCAGCTCTTAGAGAGCAACCTCATAATTTTAAAATTACTGCATTGTAATACATTGTATAACTAGCACATTCTTGTAGATAAATAGGTTGTTTATAGTTTGGGGGGATTATAAATAATATAGTGAAAACATTTTATGCAAAGTTATATGAGTATATCTTAATATAAATTTATTGCAATAGATCAGAAATTATACACCTATAAAATGTTGTGAGATTACAAATTGCCTTCCAAAAAGATTGCTCCATCTTTTACTCCTAGGTACCAACATATAAGTGCCTGTTTTTGCCTGCACTCATTGACAGCAAGCGTTACCCACTTTTTCAATATTTCTTAGTTTAATAGGTAAAAATTACTATCTTGTTTTAATTTTTATTAATGCAAGAAGTTGAACATCTATATATTCTTTAAGCAGTGTATTTCTTTTGCTGTGAACTACTTTTTCACTTCGGTATACTGTCTATACCTCAAAACTTTGCCTGCTTTTTTTGATTTCCTGTGGATTTCAGGTAGATATTATGATGATAAGATTAGTAACAATTGTAGATCAACAAGATTGCTGCCACCTAATTTGTGAAAGAAATAAACAGTGTTGTGTTAATTTGGAAATTTCTTTTGGAAATTAGCTATTAAAAAATAATTTGCTTAAAAATATTAAGATTTTTTTAATTTTGGATTATCCATATATAGGTATCCATAATTCTTATTTTCTTGGATCTCTATGGTAATAGAAACATGCTTCAAGGCATAAGAACAGTCAGCTTGTAGAATTCCTCAATATTTTATTAGAGCATGTTGGAGAGAGTCAGATGTTATTTTACTTGACAGACTTAGTTTCCACAGGAAAAGGTATAAGCTATAACCTTAAATTTAGTGTTTCTAGTGATAACACTCTTCTTTAGCATCAGTTACACATATGCCTAAAATAACAAGAATTTTAAAAAATTGATGGTACTCTCAAACCAAGAAAATGTAAGTCACTCATTCTATTTAACTTTTGCCAAATTCCTTGTATTTTTTTTTTACTTATTCTTCCGGAAAACATTCTGTCAAATATCAGTCAACAAATGTTTATTGAATATCTATTTCATGCTCACTACTATGCTAAGTATTAGTTCATAGTGAAGGGTCATCATGAACTTGAGTCTTCAAGAATAGTTTTATCAAGATACAATTTGAACAAATCTGTGGGATGGTTAAGTATTAGTTTCCTAGTGCTGCTAGGTGGCTTAAAACAGCAGAAAGTTCCTCAGTTCTAGAGGCCAGCAATGTATAATCAAGATGTCAGCAGAGCCATGCTCCCTCCGAGGTTTGGGTAGAATGCTTCCTTGCTAGCTTTTGGTGGTGGCTATCAGTCCTTGGTGTTTATTACGTGACTTATAGCTGCATCACTCCAGTCTGCCTGTGTTACCACATGGCATTCTCCTTATGTGTCTCTGTTTGTTCTCTATTCTTTGATAAAGATACTGGTCATACTGGATTAAGGTGTACCCTAATGACCTCATCCTAACTTGACTAAATCTGCAAAAATCCCATTTCTACATTAGGTCACATTCAAAGGGTACTGAAGATTAGGACTTCAGTATATCTTTGGGAGGACACAGCTCAACCCATAACTTTGTGGGAAAGTATATATATGACCTATTCAGGGGAAAATATTTTCCCTTTAGAGACAGTTTTTTGGTCTTTGAGTTGGATATTATGGTTTACTTTGTACATGCATTGTGACATTTTCTTTATTATCTTCCCATTGGTTGAGATGTTCTTATCATTGTTCAGGTCTTATATTTCGAAAATAAAATTAACCAAGGCTACCGTTTTCTTGTGAATCTTAAACTGAAAATAGCTTATGAAAGTGTACAGGGAATTGTTTTTATTCTTCCAGTTTAGAAATCTGCTTTGTACCATTACTGATTACTATAGATACTTGGTAGCTCTATTTAAAGATGCTGGTGGTTTAAATTTGTCTTTATTCTTATAAAATAAACCTTTTTGAAAATAGTTTTTGATAAAATAATAGATTTTGTTGTTGTTCTCTTCAGGAAATAGCACACTCCCAGGTAAAACAGGAGGCTGTATTACTCCATGAAAAACTTTATGAGTTAGAGTCCCATCGAGATCAAATGATAGCAGAAGACAAGAGTATGGGATCTCCAATGGAAGAGAGGGAGAGATTACTTAAGCAGGTAGGAAAAACAAACATACTTATTTTAATATGTCAGGATTTGGTAAATGTGTTGATTTATTTTATTTAAGGCATATAAATTGAGTAGAAAGCCAATAAGTGTATTGTTTAAAAAAAAAATGAAAAGTATGCTTCACCTAAATTAATGTGAACTACTTGACTAAGAAAATCTAGGTAAGTAATTTCTCACATAAACTGTTTTTTGACTTAAATCCAAATTTTCATGCCTGTTTTAGATTTTTATAAGGAAAACTTGAAACTCTATTGGTCAGTAAATAGATGATCTTATTGAAGACCTGTTCCATTATTTGTTTTGGGCTTTGTATTTAGAAAATGAAGGCTAATGACTTTTTGTGGTTATTACCATGAGTGCCTCCAAGAATGAATGGAATTAAAATGCCCTGTGAAATCACAATAAGTCATATGTATTCAGTAGCTTTCTTACTACTTCAAGACTGGCTTTAATTTAGTACTAAATTATAATTATCCAATTATTTATCTTGAGACACCCTAACTATAAGGCTCTTAGGGGAACTGCATATGTATTTAGGAACACTTTGGTCAGGAGCCTTCAAATGAGACTCCTTTGTGATCTTAGATGGATCCCATTGGGTTTGGAAGAACCTTAGAGATTAACTAAGGAGCTATTTAAGTATTAGAATCATTCCAGGAAGGTATTAAAATCTAGAGTCTCTGAAGTTCCTTTGAAAAAGATCATTGGAGGCAGAGGAGGAGTTATCTTGGGATAGGATTCCTAGTTAAAATACATAATTAGTTAAATCTGAATTTCAGATAAGCAAAGAATAATCTTTTAGAATATATAAATATATATACACATACATACACATGTATATAAATATGTAGAGAGAAATGATAAGTATATTTCAAATATTACATGATGTAAATGTACCCTAAGTTACTTATTATTTATCTGAAATTCAGATGTAACAAGATTGCTAAATTTGTCAACCCTATTTTTTGTGTTGGGGAAGGGGAGGAGGTGGAGACAGTCTCAGAATCCTAAATGTTTATGTAAACTGACCCAGGCCTGAAGGTGTGTTAACCTCATGGTGCCATGTGGATTCCTATGGAAATATCAGTCACCACCCTTCCTTTGAGGAAGAAAAATAAATTTGTAAATAGTTCCTTAATGATATTTCTTTTAACTTCAGAGGTTAAAATTTAAGAATTAAGTGTCAAGAAACTGATGAGATTTGACATTTCAGTACAACATACCTTAGAAAGAAATTCTCTTTAAGATAGCCTAACAATAAGTGATTCTTTAAATACTATTTTCTTTTTATGCTTTTATAGGTTAAAGAAGATAATCAGGAAATAGCCAGCATGGAGAGACAGTAAGTACATTTATACTAGCACATTTTATATTCTTTTCTCATCTTTTAAATTATATTTTAAATATGCAAGAGGTGCATCTTGTTACAGTAATTTTTCACTGGTTCACATTGATAATATTGATGAAATTTCAGTCTTACTTTCAGTTTTAACTATATATCATACAGTTCACATATTTAAATTGTACAATTCAGAATTTTTTATATATTCCATATATTCAGAGAGTTTGCAACCATCACCTCAGTCAATTTTAGAATAGTTTAGTCACCCTCCTTGGACATCACACCCCCTTAACCATCATCCCTCCCATCCCCTCGTCCCAGTGTTAGACATCCACTCTTATGTCTCTAGATTGACCTCTTCTAGAAATTTCATATTAATGGGATTATATAATATGTGATCCTGTGTGGCTGGATTATTTCACTTAGCATAATTTTTTTAAGGTTCATCTCTGTTGTAGCATGTATCAATATTTCATTTCTTTTTACTGCCAAATAATATTCCATTGTGTGGATATACCATATTTATATATCTGTTCATTCATTGATAGACATTTAGATTGTTTTCATTTTTTGCCTGATAGATCATGCCAGTACAAAATTCATGTACAGGTTTTTGTGTGGACATGTTTCACTTTTCTTGGATATATACCTAGGAGTGGAATTGATGGCTCATATAATGACTCTATATTTAACTTTTTGAAGAACTGCCAAGCTATTTGCCAAAGAAAGTGCTCATTTTGCATTCCTACCAGAAGTTGTGTGAGAGTTCCAGTTTCTCCATATCCTCACTAATACTTGTTATTATCTGTCTTTTTGGATTGTAGTTTTCTGAGTTAGTGCGAAATGGTATCTCATTAGGGTTTTGATTTGTATTTTCCTGGTGACTAAAGATGTTGAGCTGCTTTTTCTGTACTTACTGGCCATGAGTATATCTTTTTTGGAGAAATGTCTGTTCAGATCCTTTGCCCATTTTTTAACTGAGTTATTTATCTTTTTATTATTGAATTGTAAAAGTTCTTCATGTATTCTAGATACAAATCTCTTAACAAATAAATGATATACAAAGTTCTTGCAATCTGTGGTGGCCATTTCACTTTCTTCATGGTGTCCTGTTAAGCACGAAAGTTTGAAATTTTGATGATTTCTGGTTTATCTATTTTTTCTTTTGTTGCTTGTGTTTTTTATGTCATCTAAGAAACAAGTGCTTAATCCAACGTCACAGAGATTTATACCTGTTTTATTCTGAGTTTTATACTGAGTTCTTACATTTAGATCTGTGAACTATTTTGAGTTAACTTTTGTATATGGTATAAGGAAGAAGTCCAATTTTATTATTTTGCATGTGCATATCCAGTTGTCCCAGCACCATTTGTTGAAATATTTTGAACAAATATTATTTAATATTTTTTTCTCATTTAATTATCTTGCACCTTTGTCAAAAATCAGTTATGTATAGATACAGGGTCTTATTTCTGGACTCCAATTTCTATTCCATTGTTAAATATAGCTGTCCTTTTTCTAATACCACTGTCTTGATTACTGTAGCTTTGTATTAATTATGATTACTTTTTGCTAGAATTTTAGCCCGTATAATCTTCTATCAATGGTAAATTTTATCTTATTTTTTTAATTTTGACACTAATTTGCCAACATAGTTCAGTTTAGACAAACCTACAAAAAAGGTTGCTAAAGATTTTTCACTTCCTTAATATTGTAAGTCAAGCTCAAAAGAAGTCTGAGGAAGAGTCAGCTTTCGAAGCCAGGCAACCTAACATTCTCAGAATATACTTGTACTCCAGTTGTGAATCATGAAAAAAGATCTAGAAAAGATTTTTCCCTCTAAATCTGTAGTATTATCCTCAGAATAGGCATGTTATTTCTAGATATTGTTTATGTAGCTTAGAAAATATATTTAAGAATTTCTAACATCATTAAATGTTTTTATTGAAATACCTATATTATCTGTCATAAATTCATTAATATTTTCAACAGGTTAACAGATATGAAAGAAAAAATAAATCAATTTAATGAAGAAATTAGGCAACTTGACATGGATTTAGAAGAACACCAAGGTAGTATTTCTGATATTTTTATAATGTATAGTAACAGTTATATAGCATTGTTAGTGCGGTACTAATTTGGGCCTTGGGGACTATTTACCTGGGATTTACTATTTAATTCTTAATGGTATCAATAACTTTAAGTACTAATACTAAACTATTATAATATTAAATATTATACTTAATATTAAATTATTTAAGCCAACTAAAAACTTGAAATAACTTTAAATTATTATATAATAATTTATTTTCTTTGGCAAATCAATTTTTTAAATGACATAAAATGGTTTTATTGTTACAGATTTCTAGGTTATACTTCCTCAGTATGATCAATTATTAATTAACTGGGGTAACTGGTAGAATTGGAGGTGGTGAGGATCAGTCAAATATCAAAATATCACACATAATACAGAAAGAAATAATTTTCTAGGAGCCCAGCAATGAAGTAGCAAGTACTGATTTTTATGATCCTCTCCCTAGCAGTGAGATTTGAAGAGCCAAGGCAAGAACCAGAACACATGGGGAATCCTGGGGTCTGAACAAGTAGAAATGCTGTGGTGGGATTTGGGAGTGTAAGTGTGATAAGGGTAAGAGGTTGGATGTTAAAGTTTCCAAATCAGCTTCTCTTTATTAAGAGAGAGAAAGGTGGATTTTTCACAGCACTTTAATCACAGATTAACTGCAAACCAGTTAATATGCTCTTGGATTATCCAGAATAGTGTTGTAAACAGGGTGCATGTATACCTATATTACAGCTAAACAAACATTCCTAGTGGGGAAAAAGGGTGTTCTATTCCTAATTTTTTTACTTCAATTTTAAATGCAGTGTATTAGTTTTATTTATACATTTTCTTGACTTATGTATAATAACATTAGCTACTATTGATTGATTACTTACCTGATCTTTGCAAGAATCCTTGAAGCCTTGTAACCCCTTTTATACTTGTTGAAGCTCAGAGAAGTTACTCATATTCCCACAGTTAGTAAGGAGTAAAGTCTATGTTTAAACAACCTAAAATTTCAACCCTAAAATTTTAATTCTTTTGCCTAATCTTGCCTTTCTGATATAAAGTCCTGAATTTGCCAAATAAAAATATTCTTGTGAAATGCTTAATTTTATTTACATATAGCTACTAATGACTTTAAATAAGGCATTTAAAGGCAGACAAACTTCAAAGCCCAGTTATTAGGTAAGTAAACTTACTTGAGCTTTCTTTTTCTCATCTGCAAAATGAATATAATAGTCCTACCTCACTAAGGTTTTTTGAGTATTAAATGGTATACATGGCAAGGTAGTCTCTCAATAAATTTTTAAGACTAAGAGCTTGTTATTTTCTTTAGTAAACTATTGTATTTCTTTTAATTTATGTAGATTTAGTATTCTAGATTTTCCTTATTGATATTGTACATTCTGAGAAGTCTGATACTGTTCCTGATTTTATAGGATACATTTTAAATAATTTTCCTCTTTCTAAATTTAAATCTCTAGCAGAATTCAATTTATTTTTTAGTAAAATAACTCATTTTGTAGGTAAAAATTTATTATTAATTACTAGTTCTAAGATAAATATTTGTTTTAAATGTTAGCTTCCATTTTCCTTTTGTTTTGTAACCTTCCTTATCCTTTTGGATTAACATAGAAGAATACAATTTGTAATGTAATGTAATAGCAAAAAACATTTATATATAAGTATATATAAAAATGTGTGATATGTAAATATTGTATATAGTGTTCAAATATTGTGTATATTGTATAAATATTGTGTGTTTTTATATTTGAAGATCGAGTTCAGGTATCCTTTTCTCCAGCATAACTCTAATTTTCCTCCCTAACCTATTTCTGGGCTGAGCTAAGTGTGTGACCTTCATTATCAGAGCACATTGTACACAAATGTATCACTGGATGATGCATTGACCACAGTATGTTAGCACTGTCTACTTAGGTGCTTGTCTTTTGCCTTAAGCTATAAGTCCTTAAGGACAGGGACTGTGTCTTACTCACTTTCATAACCTCTTCTGTCAACACAATGTGTGGAAAAATAAACATTTAACAAATATTTGTGGAATTAATTAAACAGGGAAAGAATTGTAGAATGAACTAATGGGCTCTAGTTACTTCGTCAGGCTTTCTACCCTTAGTTCTCTGGATGGATGGATGCACTCTTACCCAGAGAAAGCTTTATTAGTTAGCAAAAGTTTTATTACTTTCTAGAGGATTTTTACCCTGGATTGATGATTTCCAGTAAAGTGTTAGGTTCTACATCTGTGTTCTCAGTAGCCCTTGAATCAAAATTGTGGGTAATTCACTCCTTAAGATGTGGAGGATAATCAAGTTATTTTGACTTTCTGGTCCATACTTATCTATGCTTCTAATTTTATTCCCTCTGGCCCATTTTATTAATTTCTTCGATGACATCTGGCTTCTTCCATTTATGGCACCTATGTATAATCCAACTTGGCTACCTTTGCTTTATGGGAGTTCTGGTTAAAATAACAGGAAACCATAAATGATGTTTATACATGTTTGATTTTGTTAGTGGTTGCTCTAATCCTTCAGTTTTCAAATAAGCTTTAAAAAGGTTTGCATTAATCATTCTAAATTTGGAGATATCCTTGGATACCTTATAGTTTTATTCTAAGGTATATTTATGTTCCTTGCTAGGTATTAATGATAGCCTTGTAATCCAACAACTTCCTGAAATTCATTATATTCATTTTAATAAGTCCTTAAAGTTATAATTTACAAAAATTACACTGAGTAATTATGTCTCAAAGTTAACTAAATAAAATCAGTTAACCTTAACTTGACTACTCTGTGAAAATCTTCATTGTTCCTTCATACTGAGTTATCAGTAGTTTCTGTGGCAATCGAGTAAAACAAAAAAATTCTCATAAATACATTTAGACTTTTAACCAATTCTAGATGAGCTTCTTTGCTCTCTTACTTAGTCTTTGTAAGTGACTTAAGAAAAATAATCTTATAACAGGAAATATTGATTATAGTAACTTATTTTTTTAAAACTGCTGGGGGGCTGATATCATGTCACATATTTGCTAGACTTCACCCATATAGTAGTTTTACCTTATTGATGGATCAGGTAATTTTGTTATATGGGTTCTAAACATATTTAGGTTTAAATATGTATACCACCCTTATATTTTAGAGGGAAAGGAATTATTTTATTTTTTACTAACTAGAAGCAATGAGAAATGGCTCTATTGAAAGTTGTTACATGGTCAGAAATTGGCTGCAAACTACCAACTTAGTATAAACTTTCTACCACTTGTCCATCTGCTTCCAGCCTCAGAAATTTTATTGCTACTCTTTCCTCTTTTATTTTTCTCATTGCTGAGAGTTTTACCTTTGAAAATTCTTTTTACTGTAGCTTTAGTGGACTTTGGGCAGGTAGGGAGGAATGGGATTAGAATTATATGTGCATTTACAACCTGCAACCTTCATCAAGAAATTACTGGTTATAAACTTTACTTATCCAGAATTTTTAGTGTTTTAACCACCTTGAATGTACCTCGTTTTCTGTGTGTGTATGTTTTGTTTCAAATGACTATTCTTAAGTGCTTTCCTTAACTGTGCAGTTAGCCTCAGCATGGAGGTTACCCCTTCCTGCTTTTAAAAATTTGTTCTTGGGTGATGTCAGAAACATGGTGAAGTGAGAGATATCCCCAGATCTTTTCCCCTGAAACAACTATAAGCTGAACATATAAAACTCAGCAAAAAACACCCAAACTTCACACCAGCACGTCTGAGCGTGATATCTGTGCATAAGAGCTACCAGACGTCAGAATCCCGGGTATTAGGTGCTGGACTGGGAGAAACAAAGAAGCTACCTCTCCCAGTGGAACTTCCTGTAGGAGGAGGGGAAAGGGAGGTGAACAACACTACCTGGGAGAGCTGTGAGTTTCACACAACCAATGTCAGGGCCCAGGCATCAGAGCAGAAAGCAGAGAAGTGGGGATGGCAGAGAAACAGCAGTTGATTACTATCAGTTGCAGTTGCGAAATTGAGACTGAGCCACAGTCCCAATCCCCCAACCCAGAGAGCTCCTCTATCCCTACCCTCTGAGACTGAACACTTCAGAGCCCCAGGAGAATCTGAGCAAATGCTACCAAAACTGTCGCTAACATTGCAGGAACTGAGACTGAGGGTAACAAGCATGTTTGAATATCTATAAGGAAAAAAAAAGGCATTATTAAGACTTGATATAAAGCAGGGATCCAAGAGGCTTAGACACCATTTACTGGAAACCAAAAGAAAAGTGCCTTCTTTGCAGCAGGCCAAAGAGAGATCTTCATACAATAAATCTTCTTTCTGAGGGGGTAGGGGGAAGCAGAATACACTTACATTAATGCCCAGGCAGAGAAATAGTTCATTAAATATCATGAACAACCAAGGTGACAAGGCAGCACAGAAAGAAAGAGAAGAATCTCCAGAAAATAAGCTTAAAGACAGAAATATGCAACTTAAGTGACAGATAATTCAGGAAGGTACTTCTGAAAAACCTCAGTGAGATCCAAAACAACTCATATCAACAATTTCAGGAATTGAAAAAGCAACTAGATGAACAGAATGAGTTCTTTAGCATGGAGATTGAAACCTTCAAAAAGAATCAAATAGAACTTCTGGAGATAAAGAACACACTGAAAAATGAAATAGCAGGCTTGGGAAATAGAGTTGACCAAATGGAGGAAAGGATCAGTGATATTGAAGACAAATCTAGAAATAGAAGGAAGAAGAGAGAAATTGAAGAATGAAAAATAATGAAGGAGAAATACAAGAACTAGCTGATACCATCAGGAGAGGAAACAGAAATAATGGGTATTCTCCAAGGGGAGGAAAAAGAGCAAGGATTAGAAAGCATTTTCAGACAAATAGTTAATAAAAATTTCCCAAATCTAAGAAATGGGCTGGAACTTTGAATTCAAGAAGTCAACAGAATACCCAGTTATCTCAACTCAAAAAGTCCTTCACCAAGACACAATGTATTAAAGTTATCAAAAATCAGTGACAAAGACAGAATTCTCAGGGCAGCCAGGGAGAAGAAAATGGTAACGTATAAAGGAAAACCCATTATATTATCATCAGACTTCTCAGCGAGACCTTACAGGCCGGAAAGAAATGGAATCAAATATTTAAACTACTAAGTGAAAGGAACTACCAGCCTAGAATAATGTAATCTTTTAAGCTCTTCTTTAGATATTAAGGAGAAATTAAGAACTTTCCAGACATACAAAATTGAAGAAATTCTCCACTACAAGGCCTGCACTACAGGAAATACTGAAAGGGGTCAGCTCACCTAAAACAAAACAACAACAACAACAACAATGTGTGTGTGTGTGTGTGTGTGTGTGTGTGTGTGTGTGTGTATGTATTTAGGAGTAAAGTGTCTATCAGGCATATAGAAACAGAGGAGTGCAACTCTTACTAAGAACAGGGCATTATAAACTTAAATAAGAGAACTGGCTGTAGCAAGATAGTGATGAACGTTCAGCATACATAGAAACAAATTGAGATAACAATGACTGAAAAGGGTAGGATTCAAAAATACAAATTCACAAAGGGGAAAGGAAATAAGACACACGCAGAAGAAAATGTATGACTATGTATATACAACTATTTTTTTTAGTTCATAATGGAAGCCACACACCACAAATTCAGAACTGAATTATATAACATAAAAAAAGAAGAACCAGAGAGAAAACCCACAAAAGCCAACCAAAATAAAGGAAACAGAAACACAAGGACAAGGAAGCAATGGAAAACTGAGCTACCAGAAAGCAAAATATAAAACAGCTATAAGAAGACCTCATATTTCAATAATTATCCTAAATGTAAATTGACTGAACTCAGCAATAAAAAGACAGTTGCAGATTAGATCAAGAAACAAAACCCAACAATATGCTGCCTTCAGGTGACATATCTCAGTTCCAAAGACAAACATAGACTCTAAGTGAAAGGGTGGAAAATGATATTTCAAGCACATGGCATTCAGAGAAAAGCGGTACAGTGGTACCCATGTTGGATAAGGACAGTTCACCCAAACAGAAAATCAATAAGGAAATAGCATCCTTAAATGACACATTAGAGCAGCTGGATGTAATTGATATTTACAGAGACTTTTATCCCAAAATATCTGCTTATACGTTCTTCTCTAGTGCACATGGAACATTCTCAAGGATTGACCACATACTGGGACACAGAGATAGCTTCAACAAATATAAGAGGGTTGAAATCATACCAATCATATTCTCTGATCATATACTTTCAAACTAGAGACCTACAAAAAGAAAGCAGGAAGAATCACATGGAGATTAAACAACATGCTACTGAAGAATAACTGAGTTTGAGAAGAAACAAAAAAGAGAGATCAAGAGATACATAGAATCAAATGATAATGATAGTACAACATATCAAAACTTTTGGGACACAACAAAAGCAATCATAAGAGGACAGTTCATATCATTACAGGCCTATCTCCAAAAAAAAAGAACAAACCCAAAGAAACAACGTAATGCTTCATCTTGAAAAACAAGAAAAGGAAGAACAAATGAAGCCTAAAAGCAGAAAGAAATAATTAAAATTAGAGCAGAAATACATGAAATTGAAAACAAAAACAATAGAAAGAATAAATGCAACAAAGGTTAGTAAAATTGACAAACCCATGGCTAGACTCACTTAAAAAAGAGAAAGGACAGAAACAAAATCAGGGATGAAGGGAAATTATGACAGACATTGCAGAAATACAAAGGATCATACAAGAAACTGAAAAAGTATATAACACCAAATTTAATAACCCAGAAGAAATGCACCAGTACTTAAAACCTGGTAAAGATAACACACACACAAAAAAAACTACAGACCAATGTCTCTCATGAACACAGATGCAAAAATTCTAAATAAGATCCTAAATCCTAGCAAACTGAATACAGCAACATATTAAAAAGATTATACACCATGATCAAATAGGCTTCATCCCAGGGGCACAGGGATTGTTCAACATAAGCAACTTGATTAATGTGAAACACCACTTAAACAAAAATTAAGAATCATGATCATATCACTAGATGCAGAAAAAGCGTTCGACAAGATACAACATGCATTTATGATCAAAACACTTAACAAAATTGGTATAGAAGGAAAACACCTTAACATAAAGGCCATATATGACAAACCCTTGGCCAACATTATACTTGATAAAAAGTTTAAAACCTTCCCTCTAAAATCAGGAACAAGGCAAGGCTGTCCATTATCACCAATGTTACTCAATATAATATTGGAGGTCCTAACCAGTGCATTCAGGCAAGAGAAAGATATAAAAGGCATCCAAATAGGAAAAAGAAGTCAAACTGTCACTATTTGTGAATGACATGATTCTCTATATAGACAACCCTAAAGACTCCACAAGAACACTACAAGAAGCAGTAAGCAAATACAGTAAGATTTCCGGATACAAAATGAACATTAAAAAATCCTTAGCATTTCTATACTCTAATAATGAAGTGTCAGAAAAAGAAGTGAAAAAGATGATTCCTTTTACAATTGGAACAAAGAATAAAATACCTAGGAATTTAATGAAACATGAAAAATCTACATAATGAAAACTATAAGAAATCGAAGAAGATATAAAGAAATGGAAAGATATTCCTTGTTCTTGGATTGGAAGAATCAACATAGTCAAAAAGACCTTATTACCTAAAGCATTATACAGATTTAATGCAATTTTCATCAAAACCCCATCAGCATTTTTTAAAGAAATGGAACAAAAAAATTATCAGATTTGTATGGAAGCACAGAAGACCCCAAAGAGCCAAAGCCATCCTGAGAAAAAACGAGGCTGGAAGCATCACTCCACCCTACTTCAGATTATACTACAAAGTGACGGTAATTAAAATGGCATGGTATTGGCAGAAAACACACACACACACACACAGACCAATGGAACAGAATCGAGAGTCCAGAAGTAAACCCATGTTTATATGAACAAATGACTTTTTAAAAAAAGGCCAAAATCATACAGTGGAGAAAGGAAAGCCTCTTCAATAAATGGTGCTGGAAAAACTGGAAGGCCACCTGCAAAAGAATTTAACAAGGGTGTTGTCTATCACCAAACACCAAAATTAATTCAAAATGGTTTTATAGATGTGAATATATGTAAGTCCTGAAACAATAAAATGAGTAGAAGAGGAACTAAATTCAAGGACCTTGGACTTAAAGAGGATTTCATGAATTTGACTTCAAAGGTAAGGGATGTAAAAGCAAAAATACATGAATGGAACTACATCAAACTAAAAAGCTCTGCACAGCAAAAGAAACCATCAACAAGGTAAAGAGACAGCCATATGAATGGGAAAATATATTTGCAAGCAATGTCTTTGATAAAGGCCTAATATCCAAAATATACAAAGAACTCATACAACTCAATAACAACAAAAAAACAGTCCAATCGAAAAATAGGCAGAGGACCTGAACAGTTACTTCTTCCTAGAGAATATACAAATGGCCAACAAATATGTGAAAAGATGCTCAACATCACTAGCTATTAGGGAAATGCAAGTCAAAACCATGAGCTACCATCTTACAGCTGTCAGAATAGGAATAATCAACAGGACAAGTAATAAATGTTGGAGAGATGCGGAGAAAAAAGGAACCCTTATACACTGATGGTGGGACTGCAAATTGGTACAGTCATTATGGAAAACGGTATGGAGTTCTTCAAAAAAGTAAGAATTGATCTACCATATGATCCAGCAATCCCTCTACTGGGTATTAACCTTAAAGACTTGAAAACTCATATCCGAAAAGATATTTCCACACCGATGTTCATAGTAGCACTATTCACATTGCCAAGGAAATGGAAGGAACTGAAGTGTCGTACAATAGGTAATTGGATAAAAGAGCTGTGATACATATATACAATGGACTATTACTCAGCCATAAGAAGGGATGACATACTGCCATTTGCGACACCATGGATGTGTTGCAACAGCATGGACCTGAGATAATTATATTAAGTGAAATAAGCCGGACAGAAAAAGTTGAAAATCACATATCACTTATATGTGGGATATAAACCTAAAAGCAGCAGATGAACAGGAGAAACAGAGACACATGGACATGGACAGTAGACTAGTGGTTATCAGAGATTAAGAAGGGAGAAGGGAGGGAGAAGGTAGATGGGGTAAAAGGGGTCAAATATGTGGTGACAGAAAGAAATCTAACTATGGGAGGTGAACACAGAATGTATATAAATGCCTTACTGTTAAAATGTACAACTGAAACATTGGATTTTGTTAACCAATAACACCATAAAAATAATAAATTTGTTTTAAAAAATTTCTAAATTTGTTAATTTTTAAACACTGATAAATTTACTTTTTAAAATTGATTTTTATATATGAATCTGGTATATACTTAATGTAAAAAAATTAAAGCAGTATAAAAGTGTATAATTTAAAGACTCCCTCCTTTCTTCTCACACTCATCCCAATCTTCAGAGGTAATTATTTACAGTTTGATATTTGGCCTTTTAGACTTTTTTCTATACCTCTGTAAGCACATATTTAAAAAAAAAAAAAATATATATATATATATATATATATATATATATAATACTATATTGTTTGAGCTATATAGTCTTTTAATTGTATATAATGTACATTCTTCTGTATGATGATATATACTTCAATTTAAAAAGTATAGTATAGTGGTCAGGGCTTTAGAGGCAGACTGAGTGCTGCCTAGCACACATTAAGCACTTGTAACAACTATTAGCTAAAGCCATTGTTGTTATTCTTGTTAAATAGTATTTTCTGTACCTACATTGATAGGTTGTTTCTGATTTTTCACTACCAAGAGCAATGCTGCAGTAAGTAACCTTGTTACATAGGTGTTTTTTAACTTGTACATTTCTAATGGATAAATAGGACATACAAATTTCCAGTTATAAAAACCGTCACAGAGATTTAAATTACAACATAGGAATATAGTCATAAGTATTGTAATAACTATGTATGGTGTCAAATGGGTACTTGACTTATTGGGATCATCATTTTTTATGTTATAAATGTCTAACATCTAGGTTGTACACCTGAAACTACTGTAATATTACATGTCAACTCTAATGGAAAATTTTTTTAAAAATTTAATTTCTAGAAGTGAAATTTGGAATAGAATGTTACTTATATTTGCAGCTTTGTTTTTGCAAATTTATTTTTAGAAAAGATTGTACTAACTACAGTATATGAAAATGCTTCCTTACCAATGCCAGTTATAAATTTCTTAGTTTCTTTCAGTCAGGATAATACTTTTCTGACAAACAATTCATTATTCTCAAAGACTTGAATTTGTAGTATTACCGTGATCCACAAGGTGGGGCTAATTTTCTGGTTTTCTACATACCCAGACTAATTTTGATGAATACAGTTAACAAAATATAGTCACGTACCTCCCCAAGAAGGGTTTTTGGATGTTATTACTTACTACAAATTATTCATTTATTTTTAGAATATAGGATCTTTCCAAAGATTGAATAAATTGTAAAAACAAATATGTGATTTCTAATATAACATATTGATATCTAAATATTACTGCAGTGTGATAAATATGTATCATAATCGAAGTATACATAAAATACTGTAGGATCATTTGGTTACTGTCCTAAACTCTGAATGAAATTATTTCAGATTATTCCATGATTTATGTTTTTTTCACAAGTAGTAAAAATATAAAATATAACACTTTGTTTTTTTCTGTAGGATACTTTTTTGTATTCAGTTATAAGGCCTAAGTTAGAAGCTTTTATTCTTTGTGTTGTCAGGTAAAATGGAATTTATAAAGACAGGATACTTTTGTTTAGAGCACAGTTTCTTCAACCAGAATGCTTGGATTCAGATATGGGCTGTGCTATTTTACTGCCAGATCTTGGAATTGCTACTTAACCTTTCTGTACCTTAAGTTTTCTCATCTTTACCATATAGATAATAGTACTTACCTACCTCTTAGGGTTACTGTGGGAATTAGATGAATAGAGTGTTATGTTAGTGTGTGTGTATGTAATTCAGAATAGCATACATTTTAAAAAGTGTACATAAATGTTATTAGATGTTATTATTAATGCTATTTACAAACTAAAGCTTGGATACTTTCCAGGCAATTTTCCCAAAATGTATTTTTTAATACATTTTATTTAATAATTTTTGCCCACAAAATTTAAAAATAAAAGATAGTTAATATACAATATTATGTTAGTTTCAGGTATACAACATAGTTATTCAATATTAATATACCTGATGAAGTGACCACCAAGCTAAATTTAGTGGCCATTGTACAAGGTTATTACAATATTGTTGACTATATTCCTTATGCTATACATTACATCCTTGTGACTTATTTATTTTATAACTGGAAGTTTGCACCTAGTATTCTCCTTCACCATTTTTTGTCTTTCCCCCGACCCCTTTAAACTTTGGCAACCATTAGTTTATCTTCTGTCTTTGAGACTGTTTCTCTTTTGTATTGTTTATTTGTTTTGTTTTTTAGGTTTTACATATAAATGAAATCATACGGTATTTTTCCTTCTTTGTCTGACTTATATTTCACTTAGCTTAATACCCAGGTCCATCCATGTTGTTGCAAATGGCAAGTTATCTTTCTTTTTTAGGGCTGGGTAATATTCCACTGAAATATATATTCCATTATATATGTACCACATTTTCTTTATCCATCACCTGTTGATGGACATTTAGTTTGCTTTCATATCTTGGGTATTATAAATAATGCTGCAGTGAATGTAGATGTACATATATCTTTTCAAATTATTCATTTTCTTCAGAACCAAATAATATTTTTATTTTAGTTCTTTAGAGATTTTAATTAAAATATAACAAAATGTTTTGTTAGTTTCAGATATATACCATAGTTTTTCAACATTTGTATACCTAAAGAAGTGATCACTGTGATAAGTCCAGCAACCACCTGACACTGTACAGTGCTTTCACAATATTATTGACTATATTCCCTATGCTGTATTTTACATCCCCATGACTTATATTTGTTTTATACCTGAAAATTTGAACCTCTTATTCCTCTTCAGCTACCCCCTATTTTCCCAAAACGTGTTTTGGAAAGTATTTTTCCATTAACATTTTCCCTACGATATACAAAATAATCTATTTAGTTTCAGTGTAGTTTATCTTTTGTTATCTGAGATTTCAAATGACATATAAATATATTGCTATTATAATGTTTCTCAATATACATTCAATGAAGAATGAATCATTGTTTACTGTTCAATTTACAGATTGGTTAAACTATATACTTTATATCTTTCTTTAGAATAGTGGTATTATCTTCAGACCAAGTATATCAGCACCATCTGAAACTGATTAGAAATTAAAATTCTTAGGCTCTATGCTACTAAATGTTGAAACCTGGGGTTAGAGCTTAGCAATTTATGTTTCAGCAGATTCTCCTGATGATTCTCATGTATGCTAAAGTTGGATAATTGCTGCTTTGGGAAGTAATTAAGACTTTATGTTGTGGTAGTGCATGCCAAGGACTATCCATTATGGTATCCAATATTGTCATGACTGTTGAAACAAACTTCTATATAGTATTTTTTATTTTCTTTAGTAATTATGATGCTTTAGTAATCATTTAACTTTTACATATTTATAGAAGTATTATATGTTTTTAAAGTTTCTCCAATGTGTAGAAATAGAATTGCCAGATCTTGTCTGATAGCTGTAAAGAAACTTTCTTGATAAATTTGAAACATTTCTCAGAGAATATATGGTTGGTAAGTTGATATGTCTAAAGGCAAATGTTAGCTTAAAACTTTAAATTTATATGTACTCATTTTAACATGCCAGTCTTTTAGTAGTTGGTAAAGTAGTTTATTACTTACTGCTATAATAAAATTTGAAATGTAGGTGGGGGCGGGGGGAAGCAGGTGGGAGAGAGAGACAATGTAAAAGAATGGAATTTAATAGGACCCCAAAACTAATTAAAATTGAAGTAGGAGTTGGGGAGGAGAAATTGTCTTGATTTACTAAAATATGTGAAAATGTTAGAGGAGGATTTCGATAACAGCTCGGTCTGAATTAATGTGATATAGCCTTAAAGCAGCCAAAATCCTAGATTGTGTTAACAAAAAGATGAATATATAGACTATAGGAAGTCATAGTCTCCTTGGAATCCTAAGTTTCTTGGCATTGTAATTAAAGTTATAATTATAGGGATGAAGAACTGGAACTCACTGAATAGAATGAGCATAATAGTAAAGAGAATAAAACAGTAGAGCATACATTTCTTGAAGGAAACTTTCTTATTCATCTCTATAATTCCTATATTATTTGTTAAAATACATTGCTGATATCATACTTCCTTTGTAAAAACCTCCCGAACTCTTTTCATGCTTCTAGGTACCATAGTATTTCATACATACCCCGGTTTCAGTACTTGCGTTGCTTGTAACTTTATTTTTGTACACCCTAAAGATTGTAAGTCCTTCTAGCATAGATTGGTAACTGCCTTGTTCATTTTGATATCCCTAGCACCTGTTACATAGTAGATACTCAGTATATTTGGAATAAATTATTTACAATCATGATCACATCAAATGCCCAGAATTTGAGGATAGCTCTGAAATCACCTTCATTTTATCACTGTGTTCTTTTCTCTCCCCTTTGGTTTCCTCCTGGTTCATGATTTTACTAAATTAGACCATTTTGCTTGCCTGTTTTGCACCTCTAGTATCATATACTGATTAGTTTCCCCATCTGTGATCTTGTCCTCTCCTATCAGCATAGGAGAGGATAGATTTGTTAACAACCCATATATCTTACCTTACCTAAGACTACCCACATGTATACATTGCCTTTCACGAGTAGCTCATATATTAATCCTCCAACTGAGAAATCTCAACATAGAGCAGTTCAGTGGTGCCTTGACCTCTCTTCTTAATAGTGTTACGGGAGGAGGTTTTATGAAGCTTGAGAATCTGCTAAGATATATGGGTGCTCTGTCCTCTCTAATCCAGCTGGCCAGCTGTGTAGCTGGAGACATTGACCAGATGTCACTGACCAGATATGTCTTCCAGTTCAGTTTGATGGCAGATAGGACCTTGGTTTGAGGGGAGCAGGAGGGAAGAATCTCCCAGGTTTCTGAGTTAGATGTTAAGTGTATGGTATAATAGGGAATACAGAAAGGTATATACTTTGAAGGAGAGTCTGATGAGTTTAATCACAGTACACTAGTATTAGGATGTCCTGAAAGGTATCCAGATAAATATATCTAGTAAGCAGTTGGATAAAACAAACTGAAAATTAGGGAAAAGTTCAAATTTGAGAGTTCTTCAACCACAAGAATTTCTTGGGCTGTAATGTAGCATTAGAAGAAAACTAAGAGCAGAACTAAGAATTTAAATGAAGAAAAAAGAAAAAGCCATGAAGATAAGACAGAGAAGGAAGAGTCTGAAAGTAACAAAAACCAAACAAGTCTCTCCACTCCCAACAAAGAACATAATGAAAAAAATTGAAAGAAGGATGTATAAATAGTGTCAAATATTGCAGAATAAGGTAAGAATTGGAAACTCTCTTGGAATTGTTAAGTGAGGAGTCATATAATCTTATATGAACAATTTCATTGGAATGGCAGGAAGAGACATCTCATTTTGATGTCTTGAGGTCTAATAGTGAGATGAGGAACTAGAAACAGTATGTGTAGGAAGGAGTTTCTCTTAAGTTTAGAAGAGGAAAGATAAGATTACTTAAATTCCCATAAAGCCTAGGGTGCATGCCTCCTCCTAATCCCCTAATGCCTGCCCAGTCTCTCAAGAATTCAGCTTTCGCCAGTCACAACAAGGAACTAGGACTTTTTTAGAAACTTAGATCATGGCAGGTTCAGCAGATACTATCTTTTCTGCTACTTCATATAGGTTATATAACATTTACATTCACATCGCCCTTCTGTGAGGATATACCAGACCATGTGTGCTATAAACTCTTTCTTTTTTTCCCATTCAAAATACATTGCCATAAGGTAAGTGACATTATTATAGAACTAATCTTAATTTGTCTATAATGTGTTTTTTTAAAAAACGTAATCATTTACCAAGTTTGTTATTAATAGCAAATTCTCTATCCTTCTGCTCACAACTGATCATACTGCATGCTCTGAGGCCATTTATTTTCCTTTGAACTGATTAGTAGTTCAGTAAAGTTGTTAATTCTTCCAAAGACTTAGCCTGAAGGAACCCAGTGTTTTGTTGGTCTGGCTGTTCCCTGGCTAGGAATTCATGACCACTGGGTATTTACTTTCCTTAGATAGTAGCTTTTACTTTCAGCTTTTTACTACTAGTACTTTTTTTCTGGAGGAAGGGGTGGTGCACTGACAAGATTTCCTGTGTATCTGGGCTGTCTTCAGTGAGTTTGGGAAATATGTTTTCAGATCAGAAAGCAAAAAAGCTGTCTGCTGATCCAAATCTCTGACTTTGGCTTCACCAAGCAAGTCTATGTACAAGTGGAAATCCATCCTCCATGTAATGAGGAGTTCTGCCCCAACTATTTTCCTCTATTCCCCAACTTAATTGCTGTTGTAATCAGTATTTGGAAAAATTGTATACCTTTATAGCTGGATATATGGAACACAGGCTGACCATTAGGTTTTAGCCTCTGGGCTCTTAACTATTGGGTCCCCCATTTTCTTCGAACTCTTCTTATTAAAGTCAATCAAGATATTTGCTCCTTATAACAACCTCCTTAGGAATCTGTAGCCTTTTATTCCCTCCATCCTTGCTGGACATCATATTAATAAGCTTCCTTAGTTTCTCCAGAATGCTAAGTACTAACTGACTTATATGAACAAACTGCACATAGGAGCAAGCACAACTTTATTATTTCTCTACAGCCCTGTGGAAACACAGGGCTGCAGCCATCTCACTAATCCAAGAAAATAATTATGATCTACCTCTACTAATAGTCCCTGTATGCAGCTGTAGTGTCAGATTTTATCTACCTGTCTGGGTCTTGGATTTTTGCCCTTTTAAACCAAATCAGATATATTTGCTGTGTGCTTCTATAGCACCCTTTATTTTTCATATGATAGCACTTAGTACATTTTAATTTTTTGTGAAATCCCTAGACTTAAGCTTTGTGAGGGAAGTAACCCTGCTATCGTGCTTGTCATTGTGAGCTATTTCAAGATGGAATGTACTTCTTGGGAGCTTATGTTTTCCATCACCAGCAGTGTTCATGTATAGGTTGAATAGCTCAAGTTGGGACTGTAATAGAGAACCATTGGAAGGCCTGTAAGCCCTTTCCAATTAAGAGATTGCTTTTTCCAAATATTCAAATATACAAACATAGCTGTTTTAATAGACTCTGTAAGTCAGTGTGCAAGAAGATCACCCAATTGAAAATATTGAATAATCAATGACTAATGGTTCTTGGAGAACCTAAGAGATATTTTTCATTTAGAGCACTGTATCTAGAGTGTTTGAAATTAATGTTATATTTGGTGTCTCTTATAGGTGAAATGAATCAGAAATACAAGGAGCTAAAAAAAAGAGAGGAAAATATGGACAGTAAGTGAAAATCTTATAGATATGATATTATATTCTCAGGTTGCTGTTCATTTATACCAAATCAGAGCTCTTATGTGGGAAGATATAATAGCTAATAAATACAGAAATGTAGACATTCAAAGCATTTGCCTTGAAGAATTACTAAATATCTAGCATAGTTTAGGGATGGGTAGAGAATTCTAAACAGGTTTTGTACATGTATGTGTGTGTATGAATGTGTGTTAGGGTTAGATTTCTAGTTCTAATACTTACTTACAGTCTGTATAGAGTATCTGTAGACCACTTACTTATGATTGAATGTTGAATATTCTCTTTTACATGCTTCCCCATGTTTACCTTTAATATCTTTCACCCTTTTTAGCTTTTTATAACATTTATTTCATTATTTATTACCCCTCATCTCAGATTTTGTTACTTGGTTCTGTCACTAACTGTAACTTTAATAGTCTTCAGTTGCAATATCTTTTCACTTAAAAAAAATTGTGACTTTGTAAATAGATCCTCACTTAAACTTACATTGTATATTCAGAGTTTTCAGAATTGATGTATATATTTTCTATTACTGGTTTCTTTCTTAAATTATTTTGCTTGAATCTGAAGTTTTATAGGTCTCGTCAATAATTACTTTCATAAAAGCATGCTATAAAGCAGTAATTGCCAACTCTGATTTAACAATATCCCATGATTTATTTAAAATCTTAGCAAGTACCAAAAATTACCTCAAAATTAATTCATTGTGGGTTTTTTTGTTCATAGTAAAATTATTTTTAACTATAAGTTTTAATTTTTGGAATATCCATAGAAATATTTTAAGAATGTAAATAACAGTAAATTATGTACTAATTCTATATTAGACAAGAAAAAGGATGATTTCTTAAGATATTTATAATCTGAATAAATTATTAAACTTAATTAGTTGAGATTCGTGCAGCATTATAAGTAAAATACTCATTTTCAGATAATATAGGGGATTGGTAATACCGTTTTTAGAAGTAAAGTTAGTGTCTAATTATAGATGTTAATGTAGTTGTATTAAAGAGCCTATGTAAACATTATTTCTGACCTCCATTATATCAACTGTTACTTCTGGGCTTATATAAATTTTTAGTTTACTTATATTAAATTCATAACAATTAAGCTTTAAAGTTTGAAAGTACATAGAAATATTTTTATTAAGTAATTTAATTACCGTTGGGCTCATAAAATATTAAACATTGATAGATTAAAATTTGCTTTGAATTTATATAATGTGTTCTTAAGACCTACAAATCAGAGTTGTTAACTATGTCAACTGTAATGTCTCATATTTTTCAATTGACAGCTTTTATTGAAACTTTTGAGGAAACTAAGAATCAGGAACTGGAACGGAAAGCACAGATAGAAGCCAACATTGTTGCACTTTTGGAGCATAGTAGTCGAGTAAGTACCATGTGCCTGTCCTGGTGTCCTCTTTATTTTTACTATGATCACCTTTTCCAAATACAACTCAAAAAATGCAGTGATTTACTATTACATTTGCTCATTTAAACTTTCCTTGAAATTTCCCTGCTTGTTAGTTTATTTCTGTGAACTATTATTTTTATCTAACAAAATTTAGCTAATTAGTTGGATGACAGGGAAAAAAGATAACATATGCATAATAGCAATATTTAGTAGTAAGCGAGGGACTAATTTAGAGTAATTATTAAGATTTATCTGCAAGAGTACGAGATAGCTAATGAGTATTTAAATTTATCAAAAAATGTTTATTGAGCAGCTCCTAGTTATTATATGGTAGCATGAGAGAGAAAATGCATGGTTTCTTTTCAGTGTTCTTATGTTTTAAATCTTGAATCAGTTCCTAAAATAGTAGTTGAATATACAATGAAATAAAGCAACAATAAAGAAACAATTCCGAATTTTAATTTAGCCTTTCATTATTGTAAAAACCTGACTTTGAATCTCACTGTTTTTTTATATAACACATATATAATGAATGATGTATTTTTAAAAAAGGGTACCCATTCAAAACATCTAGTCCTTTAGCATTTTTCCATTTTTATTTCTTTGCAAATACAGAATTTTTTCCATTTTTATTTCTTTGCAAATACAGAATATAAATCGTATGAAACAGATATCCTCTATCACCAATCAAGAGCTGAAGATAATGCAGGATGATCTTAATTTTAAATCTACCGAAATGCAGAAATCACAAAGTACAGCCAGAAATTTGACTTCAGGTGAGAACACAACCTAAATTTTAATATCCTTTTTTTTTTCTGTGACAGAATTGGAACTTTTAAAATCTACTGTTATTCTCTTTGATTCTTTTCTTTAAAGACTGAGGATTTAGCTTATGATTGCCTCTTGCTCCAGAAATTTATAGTCTCAGACTTTTCTGTGACTTTTCACATCAATTTAATAACATTTCATTGAGATACTCTTATTCATTTAACATTTATTAAAAATATTCTTTATGCCTGTGCTATAATCTGGGTATATAGAGATTAAGAAAATTCTAGTCTTTTTTCCTCAAGGAATTTTGTGATAGAATGACAAATAAACAATTAAAATATAATGAAACAGTGCTATGATAGAAGCATAAGAAGCAATGTAAGTACATAGTGCTCATATCCACCACAGTCTTGGGTGTTTAGGAAAGGTTTCCTAGAGGAAGTAATGTTTTAATTATAATTAATTTCCTCCATGATGGCTAACATGAGAATAGAGCAGCATTGTCCAACAAAAATGTAATGCTAGCCATATATATAATTTTAAATTTCCTAATAGCCATGTTAAAAAATTAAGACATGTGAATTTTAATAATATATTTTGTTTAACCCAGTGTATCAAAAACATTATCATTTCAACATGTTATCAATATAAAAATGATCATTGAGATTTTACAGTCACAGTCCATCTAAATTTGGACTAGACACATTGAAATTGCTCAAAAGCCATATGTGGCTAGTGGTTGCCATTTGGATAGTGCAGACAGTGATTAGAAACATATATAAAATTGAACTTAATGGAATCTTTGGTTTTTAAACTATAGTAATAGTAGATTCTAACCATGGGTGTTCTTTATGCTAACGTGTGGCAGCTTTGAATTAGTTTTTTATGTTGATATATTGCGTCTTTGTCTACTTGGAATTACTCTGGCAGTTAGCAAGATCATAGGGAATGAGACTTAATATTTGGAGTAATGCATCCATAATATCCATTTATCTTGAATCTCAAAATTTAAAAAGCTCTTGTCAGCAAAACCTAATCTAACTTGAACTGATATGAAGCTATTTATAGACTTTAATTATCTTACCTAGTGTGACTGTTCATACTTGTTGCTGCAACAATGTGTATGTACTTGAGGACAGGATGCTGCCTCTGCCCCTGATGTGGGAGTTACATAGTAATCAGTATATGCACTGTGTATTACTTTTCAAAAATCTGACAAATTCTACATTCTAAAACACAGACTGCCTAGGAATTTAATTTAAGGGATTTTGGACCTATGAATACACACTAAATGCTGTTAATATACAGTTGAATTTAGATGGATGATATAAGTGGACAGTTGTTCTTCTACACATTTAAGAATATTTTATTTGCCCAGATTTGTTTAGAGTTTGTTTTCTATAGTTTATATATCTAAATTATATGCCAGGCAGCTAGAGATCATTCTAAATTTGATTTTTACCTACTTTTAGTTTGACTGCAAGTGTTTTCTCATTGTGATAAAAAACACATAACAGAATTTACCATCTTACCTATTTTTAAGTATACAGTATAGTCGTTTTAAATATATGCAGTTTGAGCAATAGAACTCTAGAACTTGTTCATCATGCATACCTGATTCATACACCTATTGAACAACTCCCCTTTACCCTTCCCCACTGCTAACCATTATACTTTGTTTCTGTGAGTTCAACTACTCTAGATACTTTATATAAATAGAATCATGCAATATTTGCCTTTTTGCAAATGGTTTATTTACTTGTCATTATGTCCTCAGGTTTCATTTATGTTGTAACAGATGACAGGATTTCCTTCTTTTTTTAAGGCTGAATAATATTCCATTGTAGGTACATACTACATTTTCTTTATTCATTTATTCATTGATAGATAGGTTGTTTCTAACTCTCAGCTATTGTGAATCATGCTGCAAGTGAACACAAATGTGGAAATATCTCTTTGAGATCCCATTTTCAATTATTTTGGATATATAGGACTATGAATATTTTTACATCTTCATTTTCTTTCTTCATAAAGTATTTTATGTTTAATTACTCCATCTAGAAAACTTTTATTTTGTGTTTTAGATCATAATTTACCTAAGGTCATTTACCTAAGGTCAATATTCAACAGGTTTTTGTCTCCTTTAAGCTGTTTTTGTGTAATGGCTATTGAGAAACATAAAACTTTTTAAAGGTAGATATCAATACCAGAAAATAAATTCAATAATCAGGACTTTGTATTCCTCCCATATTTTTATACTTTGTATTTACATTCTCCAGAGATATAAAGTTGAAAAAGACTTAGAACTGGCTATTTTGGTTTACTTTTCAAAAATAATGAGTTTTACATTTCCCTCTTGTGAACTGCCACCCCTTTAAGCCCTTGAGGTTGTAATTGGAACTTACCTGATTTTAATAGTGTATTCCAGGTTTCTTAATGTGGCAGTACCACTCCCAAGGGAGCAAATTACTTCTTCAGGGGAGGGTAAAAAAAATTTTGGATATTATTATGGTTTGTGGCCCTCCAAAAGGTCACAGTACATAAACTGATATAAATTACATCAGTAATATAAACATTCTACGGGAAAGGAGCATTTAGAGAAAAAAAAATATCTACAAAAGGTTGCTTAGGGGAATAGTAATAAAAGAAAATTGAGAAACACTGGTGTACTGCATGAGTAAAGCAGCAAGAAATCTGTCAGCAATAGTTTTTATTTATATTTTTTGGAAAGGAAACTCCAGGGAATAAACAAATGCACTGATGGCAGAATATTTGAGAAACATTTCCCCAGGTCAAAGTGGTTCCTTCTGAGATTTTGCTACTGTGTACACACTGCTTGGTAAACTTTGCAACTTCATAGCATATCAAAAGGAACTAGTCTGCATCCTCTTCCTGTCTCTTCTTTTGGAGAAGCTTTTAGCTTTTCATGGGGGCCTGCTGTTAAGGGAAGATAAACTTTACCCTATACCAACCAACCATTTTCTCCCTTTCTCTAGGAAAAGCAGTTTCTATAGATCTTAAATATATTTCCATAATACACCTTCAAATTAAATTTGTAGTTAGATTTATATAACTGCTTTCACCAAATAGTCGAAATGTACAAGCTAAGTACATTTCCTATTTAGAGCATTGAAACCATAAGCCTCAGTGGCTTGTTCAACATTTTAATTCTCATTAACTATTTCCAGCCCTAGTAGAGATATGAATCTAACTAAACAACACTTTTTCAACAACATTTAAGTCCATATATTATATGTTTTTAAATAACTTGTTTGTCACTTTTTTGAGATACTTCATTGCAGTGGTCTGGAACCAAACCAGCAATATCTCCAGTTTATGCCTATATAAGCTTTACCTAAATTTCATTCAGACTCCTGAACTGTGTATCCATTAGGTAGACTTTAGGAGACCTAGAAAAAAGTAGCAGCTAAAAGTTGAAAGACCTGAGTACAGAGATTTCAGATGCTGCCCCCTCCAAAGGAGAAAGAAAAGTTTAGAGTTAGTTTAGCAAAGTTTATTGTTCATTTATAATATAAATCATTCTTGAAAGCATAGGAAAGTCATTCTCTACACCATATCATTTAAAATGTCCATTATATTATAAAACCTACATATATTAAGAAATAGGAAAACATGAGTCAAGGGAAAAGTAGTCACTATATACTGACCTGAGATAATCCAGATGTTGAAATAAAAAGGACTTTAATAGTTTATAAACATATTTAAGGACTTAAAGAAAAATCAAATCATAATAAATGAATAAATGGAAAATCTCACAAAGAAATGGAAATTTTTAAAAAAGTGAAAATTCTAGAAATTTTTAATTCTAGAATTGAAAACATAAGTAAAAGGGAAATTTTCACTGAATGACCTTAATTGAAGATTGAAGACAGAAGAAAAAAACAAAAGTTGGTCAACTTCGAGATAAATCAATAAAATTATCCAGTCTGAAGAAGAAATAAAAATGAACAGCCTAAATGACCTGTGGGACAATTTTAGGCAGTTGAATATGCATGTGATTGGAGTCCCAGAAGGAGAGGAAAGACAGAAATGGGGGAGAAAAGATAGTTGAATAAGTAGTGGCTAAAAATTTCACAAATTTGATGAACAACTTAATTTTACAGATCAAGAAACTCATTGAACCCCAAACAGGATTAATATAAAAATTTCTCACCTAAGCACATCACAGTCAAACTGCTGAAATATAACAATAAAGAGAAAACAATGAAAGGAACCAGAGAAAAATATGAGGAATAATAAATTTCACTACAAGATTAAATTTTTCCTTAAAAATTAATTTAAATTCTGTATTAAATATATTATTTTAATATAAAAACGTTTCACCTCTTTCTAAATCTCTATGTAACAAAAGGAAGATGTTTATGTTTGGCTTTGACACTCTGAAATACTACCATTATTTTTCTGAGGGTACTTATATCACTACTTTAAAATAAAGAAAAAGTGAAGGCAAAATAAGATGAAAATGCATTACACTATGCTTCTATCTACAAATAAGTAAGATGTGTAGGATTATTAACAGTCCTAACCCTGGGAACACAGGAGAAGGGAAACTGGCCAACCAGGTTTGAATTCAGATTCCTTCTCCTGTATTTGCAGGATAGGTACTTTAATTCCATTTTAGTATCCATTTTTTGGTTAACTCTAATCAGGTTTTACTTTGGTAAAGTAAAATAAGGAAAGCTAATCAAAGAATGATGCCTGGGGAAAGAAGCCTTATGTAGCAAAACTGACAAAGTATTATTGTTCCTCTTCCTATAACTCACTGTTGCTCATAGAAGCATCTTTTTTCTTTATCATAAAGTAATATTTGTTCTTTTAAAAATGAAGCTTTCATAAAATATGATAATATCACTGAGTACCAAAGCATGACTGGTTGAGTGACCTTGGGCAAATTGCCTTTCTAAGCTTCAATTTCCTCATATAATAACATTTACCCCCTAATGCTGTTATAAAAGTAAATCAGATAACATGGAAAGCCAGATACATTTCAGATACTCAGTAATATTGGTTTTCTTCTTTACCTTTCTCTTTCTTGAAAAAATAACTTTTAAAATCAGAATTACAGAATTAAGAAGTTTCTGAAATAGAGAAGGTAGGTATCATAAAGTTCTATCAGAATGGAATATTTTTTTAAAAAACTTTTCTGATTATAAGTGAAATTTATATTTAGAAGAGATAACGAACAGTAAAAATAAGAAAGTTAAAAATATAATCCTATTATTAAGAGTCTATTTCTATTAAAATTTTGGAATTTTTATTTCCAGTCTTTTTTGTATATTTTATCCTATCTAGATAAAAAGAAAAGACCTTTCCTAGGTATCTCTGCTCAGCTGTCTCACTCCCTTTCAAAGGTTTCACAGCCAAGTCTCTCAGAAGCTTCCTCTCACTCTTAGTCCTGTTTCTTTCTATGAAATCTGTTCTCAACAGACACATCATGGTCCTCTTGATCAATAAATCTTAAAACATATTTTGCAGTTTTTTAAAAATCTCTTATTAGTATTGTACACTATAGACCATTTTTATTCTTGAAATGTCCCCAATGGCTTCAGATTTTTCTCTTATTTCTTTGGTTATTTCTTATTCTCCTTCATGTCAATTTATTACTTAAAACTTTGGTATTCATATAAGTTCTGGCATGAATCCTTTTCTCTTGATGATTTCAATCATTCTCACAGCTTTACTTCCCACCTCTGTGCTAATGATTTCAAAGTCTGTTATCTTGGGATCTCACAGGCTTATACTTGGACATCTTATCTCTAATTAGATATTTCTGAGGTGTATCTCAAACTCAACATTTATTAATTATGACTTTAAACTTTCATCTCATTCCCCTCCCCAAACAAAAGTTTGTTATCTCCCTCTGCCTACCCTACTATCTACTCATTTACTCAAGTCAGAAATGGATTCTGCATTGACTCATCCTTGCTCAATCACTGTGTCCAGTCGATTGCCTATTTCATTAATCCTAAATCCCTAATTCCTCTTGAGTCCCTGCAGATCTCTCCTACATCTCTTTCCATCTGACATAACTGTATATTTCATATATGTAGTCATATGCTTTGTTCATTGCTACATACCCCATGCATAGAAGTTTTTTTGGCATATAGACAGCATTTAATAAACATTGTTTAATGAAAAAAAAAAAATACCCAAAGTGACTACACCAGTCTAAAACTTCTTGCCTAGGTCACTGAATCAACACTTCAACTGGTTGTCCTGTTGCATGTAATTATGCTATTCCTATTAATTGTCCACAGTGTAAGCATAGTGAACATTCTAAAATTTAATTATGCCACACTCTCTTTTAAAACTTATTGATGACTTGCTCAAGTGTGTGTGTGTATATATATATACACACACATATATATACTTGATATTTATTTAGTATCAAGTATATATATATATATATGTTACAAAATTTTTGTAACTTGCTTCTCCCCACATAATTGTCATGCTCTTATTAAAAATAATGGGCCTTTATCTTATATGTTATATTCAGTAAGAAAAAAACTGTCATATGTTCGTATGAACATGGAGATAAGTGTAGCTAATATATATCAGGTTACATTGGTTACCTAGGGGATGAATATTTTTTTACCTATTTTTATTATCTTATAGGTTGCAATGAACATGTTTCTTTTGCCAAAACTCTTATAAAACTTGATTTTTAATGTTTGCATTACATTTCCTTTTGTGAGAGAAATAAAGTTTTGACTAGGGACTGGAATTTTCCTCTGTTTCAGATAGTCAACGTCTACAGTTGGACCTACAGAAAATGGAGCTTCTAGAAAGTAAGATGACTGAGGAACAACTTTCTCTAAAAAACAAAATTAAGCAAATGATAATTGATCTGGAGACATTTAATGATTTGCCAGCTTTAAAATCATCAGGTGAAGAAAAGAAAAAGGTAAATAGTAACAGTATTATGAAGTTATTATTCAAATTGTTTTTCTTGATCAAATTTAATTATAGTTTATAAAACTTATTTTCAGATTATTATTTGATACATATTAAGAAAAAATAAAGACATTTACATATATAGTAGGAGTTTAGAGTGTTTTAAGTTTTAAACCAAAGGCAAAAATTGAAAATGAAGGGATAAAGCATTTCAACAAATAGGAACTTTGTCAAATACAGATTTGATTATGACATTTTTCTACTTAAGACTTGTTAGTGGCTTTTCATTGCCATTTACATTAACATAAAAATTGGTGGTGTATGAACAGATATGGCAGCCTTAAGAGAGTTGTTATTAATACAGTTAATATTAATTTAGCTTATAGTTCAGAGGATGTTTTTACAAATAGGATTTTAGAGTAATTCTAGCCTTGGTAGGATTTTATCAGAATATCATTGAAAATATTGGTCAAATTTATTTTAAATTGACTTACTAGATATTTGCTAACTCCTGTTATTTACTTTTATTTGGATTTATCTAGAAATTACATCAGGAGAAAATAGTGTTATCAACTCGCAGAAATGCCTTTAAGAAAATAACGGACAAGCTAAACACACAACATGAGACACTGAAAACACAACTGCAAGAAAATGAGACACATTCTCAGGTAAAAAGAAAATAAAGACTGAAATTTATATTTCCTGTTCTCTTAATCCATATCTTCACCCCAAAACAATCCTTTCCCTTTTCATCTACCTGCTGTATTTACCTTCCAGATTTTCTGGCTTTGTAGATAGCCGGATACTATGCAATCTCTACTCAGAGTGAGTTTACCTCTGCTTTCTTGCCTTCTATAAACCTACATTGAAGCCCTACTCTATGCTAGACACTGTTCTTGGCATAGCCATTAGGATAGCTTTTGATGTTTTCAGAAGTAAAGCATGATAACAATAATTCTTATCATTTTTGTGTGGGCCCTTCTAGTCAGTATGTATATGTTATGTGTATACATGCTTTTATACGTATGGAAGTACACATTTATTTTTATATATTCAGAGAAATGGTATCATTTTGCACATATTTAGAAACTTGTTTTTTTTTTTAATTAAGTTTATTGGGGTAACATTGGTTAATACAATTATATAATTTTCAGGTGCAAAACTTATTATTATGAACTATATACATTGTAAGTACTTTCCCTTATCTGTAGATTTTTTTTAAATATGATTCTATATAATATTAGACTACATGGATATAGCATAATTTACTGAACCAATTCTGTATTATTGGCCATTTAGGTTATTCCTAGTTTTAAAACTATTTAATTAATGCTGAAAAGAGCAGTCCTATCCTTGAACTTTTTGATTTATTTACACAGGATGCACAGATAAGCCCACTTTTTATATCACCCATCTTATTGATAAATTACCTGAGCGATATATAAGTTCTTCTAGATTGAACTCTAAGAGGATAGAGATGATGTCTGTCCCATTCATTTTCTTTCTAGTAAGCACTATGTTAGTGGTTGGCATATAACAGGTGTTCAACAAGTATTTGTTTGGGATATTAAATGAAGTAAGTGTGTCATGTATAAAATCACTAACCCTGGCCTGCTAAAGATTTGTTATTCTCATATCTAATTATATTAGCAATTTGCAACTATGATTTATTAATGCCAAAAGTATTAACAATTTTTCTTCTTTTGTATGGTAATATGATCATGATAGATAATCATGATCATAACATCTTGGTATAGCATTTTGTAAACTTTTTTTCCCGTGCAGTTATATACACATTAATTATATTGTATTTACAAAAAGAAAAAAAAAATTATTCTGTGTATACAGTCTTTAAGCATTTATTTTCTTAAATATTTTCAAGCTCTTTTTTGATGACTTTTTTTGACATCAGCTATTTCACTGTATAGATATACAATTTTTTAAAAAGATATACCCTATATTCTGCATTATTTATTGCCTTTTGTGAATCCCAACTGATCATATCAAATTCTGATTTTCCCATCTTTTGCAACTATTATATGGAAAACTAGTTTTTGACTAAATAATTTTACATCACAGACTTTTTTTTTTGAATGAATGGCTATTAGTTATTTAAAATCATTTAAACATGTTTATGTTGGAACAAACTGTAAAACTCCTGGAAGAAAACATAGAGGAAAAGCTCTTTGACATTTGTCTTGGCAGTGATTTTTAGTGTGATACCCAAAGCGCAAGCAATAAAGGTAAAAATAAACTAAACTAAACTACATCAAACTAAAAAGCTTCAGCACAGCAAAAGAAACAATCAACAAAATGAAACAGCCACTTATGGAACTGGAGAAAATATTTGCAAATCGTATAACTGATAAAGGTTTAATATCCAAAATATATAAAGAACTTATAACAGATGTTTTAAATAAGTCATAGGGAAAAAAATAGGTTTGTGTTTCATGATATTCTCTGAAGTATAAAACAAGTCTCTAATATAGATACATAATATAGAAGGAATTTGACCATCTGACAGTGTTGCTTTTCCTACATTATTCGTGTTGCACTTAAGAGGTCTGCTGCTTTATGAGAAGGTCACCTCTTTGTATGAAACAAATGGGGAAAAGTTTGGTACTTGACTTTACAACAGGTTATTAGAGATTTATTATTAAAAAGTGCTGACTGCTTCCTTAAGTCCACCATAACTTCAAGGTCCTGTTTAGGGGAGCTAGATCTGATTTATTAGTGTTAACTCACCATACATAAAGTTCACATGATTAATTGGTTATGATTCATTCTAATATCTAGAGTTATCTCTTTGGAGGAAACAATAGGATGGATGCTACATTAAGAATGAACTTATGCCCTGAAAATAATTTTTAACATGAGACTATGAAGAAATGTTATTAAAGTTGCTTCAGTTATAAGATTTTAAAAACTGGTCATTACTTCTTGGAAATATCCAAGCAGAACAGTTCATGTTTTATTTTCAGATGGTCCTTTGCTTAGGAAAAAAACTATGTGCATCTTTAAAAAGAAAGACCGTAACCCAGAGTTATAAGGTTAATTAAATCAGAAAAACAATTTATTCTATAACAGTAAAATTGTCTTCTGAGGAAGCAACCATCAATATAATATCCACATTAGCTTCCTGTTGATGCAGAAATTATTGTAACAGTGCCAGCTTTTTACCAGCCCTCTTATAATCTTCACACTGCAGTGCTGCTCTTATCACAGCTTGTGGAATTAGACAGGAAATTTAGTCCTGGAAGTAAGGAAGTTTGTCCTCTATAGCTGAACCTTTGACAGTGTTAGAATATATATATTACATTTGTGGCATAAGACTTCCAGATTTCAAGGAGAGATTCCAATCATGTCCCAGTCTTTTTTTTTTTTTTAAGTTCTTTTAGGAAAGGGAAAAATTGTCTTTCAGTTGGCATGTTAATTGGGATAATAATACTTTTAATATTTTTCTATTAAACATATAGAGTAAAACCCGAATACAACATTATATTAATGTATTTATTATTGTTTAATATTTTCTAAATTTCTTTGTCTACCATAGCTTTATCTCAGTAAAATGCAAGGAGTTGATAAGATTTAAAATTTAGTATTTTTTCACCTTATCCTCTTAAAAAGGTATATAATAGTTGTTTGAATATGGGTACTAGTTAACATTTTTCTTTTGTGTTTTTAGCTTACAAATTTGGAGAGGAAGTGGCAACACCATGAGCAAAATAATTTTGTGATGAAAGAATGTATCCTTTAAAAAAAGCTGCAGATGGACTTGACTGAGTGGGGGTTTTTTCCTAGGAATTGATTTACAGACCAAAATGAAATTCGATTCACTACACACTTATCAAATACCTAATATATTCAAAACACTGAGCTAAGCTATTTGAGGAATAGAGGAATAAGATTTAGTTTCCACTCTATAATAGGGCATGTATATGTGTGTGTGGCACAGTAATACAAAGGAGAGTATAGAAAGTCATAGTGTGGCATAGTAAGTGCACAGGATATGGAGTCAGTAGATCTAATTTTAAATGTTGACTCTACTACTTATACAGGCCATAGACTTTGGACGGTTTACTTAATTTGTTTTAGCCTCAATTTTACCATCTCAAATACAGGTAATATTTTCTTCTCAAAGAGTTGTTGAGAGAATTATTCTTAACCATATATGTATGTGTATATACATGTTTTTATAGTTGTTTATAATGCTCTACCTTGGATATCTGGTCAGCAAAAGAAGATAAACTAAGTAGTGTCATGAGAAATTTGACTTTTAAGCTCATCTGTGTTTCAGCCAGTTAACTTCATCTTATTTCTACCAAGATGGTATACCTATGTCCCATCTTCTTGCTTATCTTTTTGTGTGATCATAGGAGGAATCAGCTGCCGAGGCCATGTATTGTGGAATTATAAGAAACATTTTCCCAAAGTAGTTTTCTGTTCTCTTCCTTGACCCATTCAAGGACATCTCTGCTTGGAGAATTGTAGCATAGATTTTGCTCTAGGACACTGCTGAACGTCAGCGCAGGGCAGCATAGACCACAGCTTACCTCCAAATGAGATTCATTAGGGGCTCTCTCCCTTGTGGTCATACGATTTAGTTTAAAAGCAAAAGATTCCCATTCACAACATGCCAATTTCTAGCACTATAGTTTTGTGCAGTATCGAGTAGGTAATTTTGAAACAGAGTGAAGTCTAAGGACCTGCTTGAATTTTTTGTGGTACTCTAGAGAACATTGTTCTTTTGATCATTCTATTGTTCTAAGACCAGAATTAGATTGAGATGTATAACATATTAACTATAAAAAAGCCTTATATTGTAAGTGAACTTTTTTGAAACCAGTTTGCTTGGGCTTTTAGGTTTCAATTGATGCTTAATTTGTTAAAATATTATTTTTTTAAATATTCTAATGGTGCTTTTTTCTGTGTCATCTTTAGTTTTGAATAAGAATTGAAATACTAGTATGATTTAGTTCCTTTCTGAGCCACAGTTAGATTAATATTTGACAGTGTTCCCCCTTAACTCATATAATTAGTCATAGCAACCAAGAGTCAAGAGAGTGATTACCAGTCAATTATGAAGAATGTGGCCAAGCAGATTGCAGAGTACAATAAAAGCATCATGGATGCTCTACATAGCATGAGCAGAAACTGAGTCTGAACCATCTGCAAGTCTCTGTAAAAGTATGCTGTTGCTGTTAAGCTTTATGCAAGCTGACTGAAAAAAATAACTTACCCTGGAAGAATCCGACCTAAAATTTTTGAATGCTGTAATTTTTGTGGCCTCTTTGAAGAGTGATATTTTAAAGTAATAGTTCAATAAATAGTTTGCATATAAAAACTATCATCTCCTTTTATAATATTTTTGTTTTGTGTGGGTGATAAAGAATCATGAAATATATAAGCTAAAAGTGGTCCTAGAGATTCATTTAGTTGGTATAATCCATCTATAGAGTAAATGAGGTCTTTTAATGTGTCAGCTCTGGAAGGAATGCATGGAGTGTGATTCTGATTTAACACTTATATCAACCTTGTCAGTTTTTGCTTCTGGAAAAAGATAGTAAGAATAGAAGGGGATGCTGAGCTTTGCACTTCTCAAATAGCTTATATTTGATGTTTTAAGACATATAAAGTCACAGGTAAGTATATAACATGTTCTTTATAATCAGTTCTTAAAGATTTGAAATTAAAATTTTTAATCTTTGCATTTTAAAAATATTTTCTTGTATGTATATGTTAGGAAAAACATGAACTTTAAAAGAAATTCTACACGTATAGTGGTGGGCTTTGTTGGACTATGGCTGCTGCTGTTTATGTCCAAACTGGTATATACATTTACTTGTTTGTACTGTAGGAGTATGCAAATAGATTAATTTATAGACATTGCCAGAACATTTGAAAGGAAAAGCTAGAGGAGATTTGATTGTGAAGTGTGAATCTGGGAGATATCATGGCAACTAAAGATATATCCTCTATGGATAGAAATGAGTCACCTTTGGTCCTCAAAATATTCCTTAAAACTTTTTTTTTTTACTCTGATCTCATTTTTTCATGTTCACGTTACTCTACTTCTCATTATTTCTGAACACAAGAATATTTTTTTTAACAAAAAGGACTTTATTGAGATATAATTTGCCCACTATAAAATTATCCATGCATGTTGCTTTCTTGAAGTAAATAGTTATTACTATAAATTATTCAATTTTGTTTGAGTTTAGATAGAGGGATGAACATTGTTGAATTTAGTTAACTCTGGATTACTAATAGGACTAAAAATCCTGGACAGTGAATCATTCATTAATGTGGCATTTCTAAAATGTGTTCTTTGGATCCTGAATTTCTCAGGTTATTAATAGTTTTTATACCACTAAAGGATTTATGGGCAAAGAAGTTTGGGAAACATTGTTTGAAACAAAGGTAAATTGTTTTCTCTCTTTTTGGCTGCTCAAAGTACTTAATGTGCTAATGTGTAATAAGTTTAAGAGTATATACTATTAACAATAAGGATTTTTTTTCAGAGTGGTGGGATTGTGGGGGTTTTAATTTTCCTTGGACTTTTTGGCAATTTCAAAATTATCTGTGATGTACATACAATATTTACAAATGCAATAAAAAATTCAAATAAAGTCCTAGACATAGCTAGTACTTTAACTTATTGAAAAATGATATGATAGGAACATAATTCTGTGGTCGTTGAACTAGAACTGAACCATCTTCACCCAGAAAGAAAGCAGGGAAAGATTCTCTGTCCATTAAATACATGTGTCTGCATATAATGGAAGTTTAGCAGAGAAAAATTGAAATTTTTTTGGAAAAATCAAGGTTTCCCACTTCCGTTCTAAATTACTCATATATGATATTTGGGGAACATAATTGAGCAGGATTTCTTTAAACTAAAATGTGTTATCAGAGGGAAATTCTCACTAATGTCTCTTCCTTCCTCTCAGAGCTTTTCAACAAATTCAACAAGAATATTCTCTGCTAGGATAGAACTGGAGACTACTATCTGCATGAAACCGGCTCTTCCTCAGTCAGTTACATTGCTTAGTGAGTTCCATTCCTGTTAAAATAACACCTTGTAAGTCATATGGAAAGAAGCTGCAGACTGAACAAACATACTGAGTTGTTTTGTTTTGTTTTGTTTTTAAAAAAGATCATGGGAAAGTTAGCAAGTCTTTGTTTTTCCCATCCTTATCCTTTATCAATAAATAAACATGAGTTCTTGATACTCTTTTTCACTAACTGGGGAGTCCCTGATTTGGACTTTATTCTGGTTCCATGTTAAAGTAGAAATTTCAGTGTAGGGTTGGAAGGTTAGATCATGGAGTAATGCTGTTCACACTAGAGATGAATGACCAGTTAGTAGGTGTTCCACAGATTCTTGCTTTCCCTGCCCAATTTCTCTTTCATTTTGCTTTATATTTCTATCATAAACAATCTTAGTAAAAAAGAGAACTTTTAGACTTAAAGTACTAAGAAATCAAAATGAACAACTAGAGAGTAGTAGTAATCTATTTTAAAATTGATGTATCTTTCATTTTTAAGTACCTTTTTAAATAAAAGTAAGTTATGGCTTTAAATTGTAGATTCACAGTTTGAAAACTGAGATTGAACATCTTTAAACAGATAATTTTTAACATAAAGTTAGAGAATTTAGGAGAGACAGATAAAATGAAGAAAATAACTTACTTATGATCTTACCATTCACTATATATCTGTCACACGTGCCTGTTTTATTTATATATTTATGTCTTTCTACTAAAATAAGATTACATTTTTTCTAATTTCTTCAATTTTTGATTACAGTTGACATTCAGTATTATTTTGTATTAGTTATAGGTGTACAGCATAGTGGTTAGACAGCTACATAATTTACCAAGTGACTCCCCCCTCTGCCCCCTGCCCCAAAGATAGTCTAATACCAACCTGGCACTATACATAGTTATTACAATATTACTGACTCTATTCCCTATGCTCTATTTTACATCTTCTTGACTATTTTGTCATAATTTGTACTTCTTAATCTCTTCGCCCTTTTCACCTATCCCCAAACTCCCTTCCCTTCTGGCAACCATCAATTTATTCTCTGTATCTATGAGTCTGTTTATGTTTTGTTTATTCATTTATTTTGTTCTTTAGATTCCACATGTAAGTAAGATCATATGGTATTTGTCTTTCTCTATTTGACTTAGTTAACAAAATACCTTCCAGGTCCATCTATGTTTTTGCAAATGGTAAAATTTCATTCTTTTTTATGGCGGAATAATGTTTTGTTGTTTATACATACCACATCTTCTTTATCCAGTCATTTATTGATGGACACTTAGGTTGCTTCCCTTTCTTGGCTAGTATAAATAATGCTTCAGTGAACATAGGGGTGCACATATCTTTTCGAGTTAGTGGCTTAAATGTCTTCAGATAGATACCCAGAGTGGAATTGCTAGAATGTAAGGTAGTTTTAATTTTTTGAGGAAACTCCATACTAAGGATCACATTCTTAAAATTACTTTTACTATTTATAATTTTGGAATGTTTATCTATGTCATTATATATTCTTGTACAACATGTTAAATTGCTGCATATTATTCAATTATAGGAATACTTTTCTAATTAAATTTATTGGGTGACATTGATTAATAAAATTATGTTTTAGGTATGTATTTTAATAATACATCATATGTATATTGCATTATGTGTTCACCACCCAAATTTAAATTTCCTTCTATCACCATATATTGACCCCCTTTACCCTTATCTACCTCCCTCCCTCCCCTTTTCCCTCTGGTAACCACTAAACTGTAGTCTATGGCCATAAGTCTCTATTTGGCCTGTTAGTTTGTTGCTTTCAGTTTTATATCCCACATATGAGTGAAATCAACTTTTTATGTTTTATTTTGCTTAGCATGATAGTCTCAAGACCCATTCATGTTGTTGCATATGACAGTATTCAATCTTCTCTATGGCTAAGTAATATTCCGTTGTATATATATACTACATCTTTTTTATCCAGTCATCCATCAGAGGACATTTAGTTGTTTTTTTTCTTGGTCACTGTGATAACATTGTAAGGAATATTGAGGTGCATATCTTTACGGATAAATGTTTTCAAATTTTTTGGGTAGATACCCAGAAAATAGATTATGGGACTATATGGTAATTCTATTTTTAATTGTTTGAGGAATCTCCATACTGTTTTCCATAGTGGCTGTACCAATTTACATTTTCACCAGCAGAGTATGAGAGTTCCTTTTTTCCTACAACCTCTTTAACATTTGTTATTACTTGTATTGTTGATGATAGCCATTCAAACAAGTGTGAGGTGATACCTAATTGTGGTTTTGATTTGCATTTCCTTAATAGGTAGCGAAGTTGACATCTTTTTTCTTCCTAGCTAGAGCAGTCAGGCAAGGAAAAGAAAACTAAGGTATCCAAATTGGGAATGAAGAAGTCAAATTGTCACTTTTTGCAGGTGACATAATTCTGTCTATATAGAAAGTCCTAAATACTCCACCAAAAAACTATGAGAAACAATAAATACAGTAAAATTACAAGATACAAAATCAATATACACAAATCCTTTGTATTTCTCTACATTAACCATGAAATTTAAGAAAAAGAAGTAATTTTGTGAAATTACTTAGCAATAAAATACCTAGGAATAAACTTAACAAAGCATGTGAAGGACTTATTCCATAAAAACTATAAGACACTTTAAAATAAATTGAAGTTACAAAAAAATGGAAAGGTATTCCATGTTCACGGATTGGAAGAATCAACATAATTAAAACAGCCATATTATCCAAAGCAATATACAGATTTAATACAATCACCATCAAAATCCAATTGCATTTTTAAAAAGAAATAGAACAAAAAGTTATCAGATTTGTATAAAAGCACAAAAGATCCTAAATTGCTAAAGCAATCCTGAGAAGAAAAGAACGAGGCTGGAGTTATCACATTACCTGACTTCAAATTATACTGCAAAATATTTGACAATAATCAAAACAGCATTGTACTGGCAAAAAAAAAACACACACACACACACACACACACACACACAAAGATCAATGGAGCAGAATTGAGAACCCACAAATAAACCCACATATTTTTGACAAAGGAGCCAAAAATATACAGTGGGGTGGCGGGGAAGCTAGGAAAATTAGCCACATGCAAAAGAATGAAAATAGACTGCTGTCTGTCACCATACACCAAAATTAACTCATAACAGATCAAAGACCTAAATGTGAGACCTTACACAATAAACTGCATAGAAGAAAATAGGTATTAAACTCATGAACCTTGGATTTATAGAGGATTTTATGAATTTGCCCTTAAAGGCAAGAGAAGTAAAAGCAAAAATAAATGAATAACACTATATCAAACTAAAAAGCTTCTGTACAGCAAAAGAAATCATCAGTAAAACAAAGAGGCAATCAAAGGAGGAAGATATTTGCAAACAGCACCTCTGACAATGGGCTAATATCTAAACTATATAAAGAACTATACACTCAACAACAAAAAATCCAATTAAAAAATGGGAAGAGGACCTGAATGGACACTACCTCCAAGAGGACATATAAATGGCTAACAGATATGAAAAGGAATACTTTATAAAAACAAACCCCATGTTACTGAATTAAGTTTATGGTGTAGGGGTTAATTGTAAACTTTGGGTTAGATAAGAGTTTGATTCGCAGCTCCACTGCTAACTTGTATGACCTTGGAAAGTTACTTAATTTCTCTGGATTTCAGTTTCTTCATCTGTAAAATGAAATCATAGTGCTTACCTCAGAGTCCACAGAATCCAAGACTTTTGACCCAAATGGCTTACAGAAAGGTGGCATGAATGGCATATGCATGTACCTGTACTCTTACCAACTCTGACCAGGTTGACAATGCACTACCTTATTTGTTTTCGTTTTTTATAAAGTAAACTGCCTCCATTACTATAATTAGAAATGTTATTATGTTTTAATTAAGAATATGCAGGATATGTTTTTATATTAAAAAGTAAAACTGATTTTTTAAAGTTCTTTTTTAAAATATTTTTATAACTTTATAATAGCAAAAGTTTAATGCTTACTGTTTATTTTGGGCAGATATTAGATTATACTTGCTGACTCAATATCTTCTCTCATAATGTTATGTAATAAACTGCTTCTCTGAAAACCAGACTGTAAAACCTGAAAGGTGATAAGAGTAATCTATGTAGAAATAACATACTTGATATCAAGGCTGTTCTGCTTGGTTATTTTCTCTATCCTATAAGTCAAAGTGATTACGTATAAGGAGTAGCTGTGTATTAGGAAGGAAAGTAACACCCATTGGTGGTGTTACTACCTAAAAGAGGTCCAGCAAACTAGATAAGCTTTTCACAAGAGAACTTTAAAAATTAAAATGAGATCTTCAAAATTCTGTTTTATTGCAAAATCTTTTTGTAAAACAATATTCTTGCCATGATAACAGCATAGTAATACCTTGGAAGAAAGGCAGACTTAATCAGTTAAAATTATATTCAGCATAGGGTCAAGAAAGAACTACTGACCAAACAGAATTATCTCATTTTCTGTGTTATCATTTTAAACAGATAAACTCTACAAGAGGAACTCCAGACAGCCATGAGGTGAAAATATTTGATATACTCCATAAAATCTCAACTTGAATTTTCTCAAAGGAAACTGTAGTTCGTTTTTAAAAGCCTCTCTCAATCTTTAATTAGCTTCTTGTTCAAATGAACCTTCCTTCAGTTTACTGGAGTAGGGGAGGGCTGCCTTAGGGGTTGACCAGTCTCACCCCAATCTCCCCACCGCCCACCAAGGACAAAGCAGGGACCTTGCATCTCAGGATAAAGGGAAATAGTTAAGAAGGAGAGGAAAAGAAAATTGCTTTTCCAGCTTCTCTAACTTCCCATTGTAACCTACATAGAAAAGCAAGCATCCCTTGGGAGGAAATAACAAAAGTGCCAGACAGTAGATGGATGGATGAATCCTGCTTCCTTACAGTGTACACAACCTCTTGCCTTTTTAATATCACAGACTTCTGTCCCTTACTCATGGTAGTTACTAGAAGATCAAATTACCAACTGGCTCTGCCCTCCAGCGGGAGAAGGTCTACCCATGAGGCTGTTCCTTGGCTCAGTTTCTTTTCCTTGCCAGAGAGATTAAAGTCAGAGAAGGGGGTCTGTTGAAAATGTAAAAGTTCAGTTGCCTTCTTTCCTTTTCCTAGGCACGTGAGGTAACTGGTTAGATCATAAGATACATCTATAAGAAGCCTTAAGATAAAACTGATTGTAAAAAGCATCAGGTAATAAAAGATAAGCCTCTTACAAAACCACTCACCACTGTATTATCTCTAAGTACTCCCAACTCAAAAAAAAAGTCCCCTTAATAAACATTGAATGTTTCTGTAGTTCAATTTATTTTATATTAAACAAATACTTTTAATCTACATTTATATATGGTTCCTTTAAATTTTTTAGCATTTTTAAATGTTTTATAATTTTAAAAATTTTATAATTCACAGATAAAATCCATTTAAAGTGTACAATTACAGTTTTTAAATACTTAAGAGTTGTGCAAATATCAATTTTACAATCTTTTCATCACCCCAAAATAAACTCAAGTAACATATTTCACTAAAGAGTAATCTTAATTGATTTAATGAAGAAAAAATATGCGTAGTAGTTAGAAATATTTTAGGTATTTTCTTCTGAATGAGACTTCTGAAATAATCTGGCCAGATCATCTATAACTTTATTAATTGATAGTATCAGAGTGTTTATAATTTGTACTTGGACATTTAATAATTCTACTATTCCAAAACATTTTATAAACTTTAATATATGGTATAAATATTTTAAATGATGCCATTATAATAATATTTTCATTTATCCATGCACCCAAATAATAAACTTAAATTGACAGAGTTAAAAAAATCTTTGAATTATGGAATTATTCTAAGAAAACCTCTAAACTGAGATCTCCTTTGGAAAAAAAAAAAAATCAGTCCAGGGGAGTGTTTTTTTTCCTAGTTTCCAGTGCCCCTACTTTCCCTGTCAAGAAATAGTACATCAAAAAACTATTTGACTAAGGGTACCTTTTTATTTAAAATAATATTTATGTTGAGAACTAATGTAAGGTAGATGAAGTTTAGACAGATTTATTTTAACAACATACTTTGTTGACATTTAGCAAATTATCAAATATTGTTAACAGTATTTAGTATAGGCTGGATAAATAAACTTACATTGCAGTCTGCTGTCTCTTAAGCTGTGCATGAACCTCTCCCTGCCCCCTTCCTAGCCACACTCTGGTTCCCCAGGCCTTCCTCCTAACCTCACAGATCTCTGGCACTAATATCACCAGAGGAAGGAGTGGGGATGAAGGCAAGTGGATTAAAACAATGGAGAAGGGAAGAAGACAGAGTAGGCAAAGTACCTTGTGACCTTAAAATAATGAGCTGAGTTTTCCTGTGTGTCTGATGAACTGTCTCTAAAGACAATTCCAAAAAAGAAGCTATAAAAATGTTTGCTGCTTTGAAGCTCAACACACATTTGGAAGGTAAAGATTTGGGGTGAGATAAGGATTGGTCTTATTACTTGAAAACCATTTTATAACTCATATTACAATCTTTCAAAATAATTGATAAAAAGGTAGTTTTCCCACTGCTATCTATTATCAAAAATAATTAGGACTTCTTGGTTTAGATAGAAATTTCTAATTTTATTGATTTAGGGTGAAACTCAGCTATATTTCTCTAAATTTTTGTAATTTTTCAAATTTTTACAATGAAGCAATGACTAGTGAATGGACAAAGAGTGAAAACTTCAAGGCAAGTTAAGATTTCTAAGTAGTTCTGGTGCACAAAAGGTCCTCCAAAGATGCCTACATCATAATCCCCGGAATATGCTACTTTACATGGCAGAAGTGACATTGCAAATGTGATTAAGGATCTTGAGATATTCCAGGTTATCTGTGTGGGTCCTATGTGCTTACAAACATCCCTTTAAAAGAAAGGCAAGAAGGTGGAAGTCAGATGAAATATGAGGATTAGAAGCAAATGTTATGATGCACTTTGAAGATGGAGGAAGGGACTATGAGCCAAAAAATGCAGGTAACCCCTGGAAACTGGGAAAGGAAACAGTCTCCTCTAGAAATTCCAGAAGGATTTTAAGCTAAGCGCTCTCAGAATTCTTCCAGACTGTAAGATAATACATTTGTGTGCTTTATGCCACTAAGTTTGTGGTAATTTATTATAGCAGTGATGTATGCAACATGTGCCTCAACCCTTTGTAATTATTTTCTCACCAACTATAGTTTCCATCCTCATACTTATCATAATTTCATTGCCAATAACAGGAACTACTGATGGTATGAAGTCCATTATATGGGGAAAGCATTTAAATGCAACCATACCAGAAATAAGGCTGCCTATTTTCATTTATCAGATTTGTTCAATTAATACTTAGTGAATAAAAAAGTGACCAAAAATCAACAAAATTTCTGCCCAGATGGAGCTTTCATTCTAATGTAGGAGATAGAGAATAAACAAACAATGCAATTATACAGGACGATAACTTTTTTTGGCAAATGCAAATACTGTTTCTCGAAAATTAAACCTAGTGCCTCTTTGTAAACTCCACTACCAAGTTGATGAACCCTTTGCTACTATTTGTTTTTCCTGAGATATTCAAGTAAAATCTCCGGGGGTTCCTCAAGACCTGGTATCTCATCTATTTCATATTAACTTTCTCAAGTTTTAAAGAATAATCACTTTCTAGAAAAGAAGGCATTAATGAATATTATAGCCTCTATTCCTATGATTCACCTCTAGCTTAAATGGCATGTTCTGGCCAATATTCTAGAATAACCTGGGACTGTTGATTCTCATGTTGGCTCCAGTCTTTGTATAAAAGAGTTATAGGGAATAGTAATCTCATTGAAAAGGAGATTTTCAGACTTTGTCTTAAAGCTCTGTTTGAATAGCAAAGCATACTGTTTATTTGGGGAATAGTGATGTAGATGAAGGGGTATAATTCAAAAGCTGTAGCTAAACCACTCTAGTACTGCCACTATAACATTTGTGACTAGTTACTGCCATGGGTAACTTGGGAGAAAGTCTGATCCAAATGAAGGGAAAGTTGAGCTTAAGAGAATTAAAAAGCATGGTTCACTAGAAATATGTATGGCAGGTACTAACCAACCTATATTTGTGTGCCTTTTCATTACGTGGTAGTAGAACGCTTCCTAAGGTGGGGAAGTATAATTTTCTTATCTATATGCCTGAAATGATTAATCAGTAATTTAATGAAATATATTATCTGTGGTTTTGCCCCAAAAGACCAAGTTCAAGCAGAAAGTAAGTCTACGTGCAAAAATAGATTTAAAATTCAGAGACATTATTCATACCTTCCTTTCCCCAATGGCTTATGCTCAATTCAAAAGGAACTTCTGAAACTTTGCCTCTAAATATCACCTTTGATATTTAGACAAGAAATAGACAAAATAGATTTGCCTATTTCTTTTAATTTCTAGTCCCAGTTTAAGCTACCATTGTATTTTTTTTGGACCTTAACTGATCACCTACTTCTCTATAACTTATTCTTTAAGAACAGCCATGGTAACACTTTTGATTTTATTGAAAAACATTAAAATTTCAGTGAGTAAAAATGATTTTACAATACCAGTGTACTTTCCACCTCAGATTAGCAAATTGTTAACATCTTATCATTACAGATATGAATGATATTACATATATAATAGAAATAGATATTACAAGTATAGTCATGTCTTCTTTTTCCCTTTCCTCAGTCCCATAGCTCATAACTAATCACTTTAAATTTGATGTTTACCTTTTCAGGCTGTTTTACACTTTTACTCCATATATATGTTTATAAATAACATACAGGATTGTTTTGTATACTTTAGGAATTTAGCAAAAAGGTATTGTTCTGTACTTCCTTTTTTCTACTGAACATTACTTTGTTGAAAGCTATTCATATTGATTTTTGCAGCTCTTATTTTTCATTTTAATTGCTTTGTATTCCACTATATGAATAAAGCACAATTGACTTTTTGTAGTTTTTCCTACTGATTGACATTTTAGGTTGCTTTATATTTTTCTTTATTACAGTGAACTTCCTAATATGTAACTCTTTACACATGTGTACGACTTTCATTACCTGAATGTAGTATTGCTATATCATAGATTATACACATTTTTAGTTAGTTATTCCCAAAGCAGATATGCTGATTTACGCTACCACCAACGAACTCCAGTGAACTTTATGTTTTCAAACTTTAATTTTTTTTTTTTGAATTGTTGTTTTAATGGGATTTCCATGATGACTAGTGAGGTCAGTATGTTTTCATATAACTATTGGATACTAACTTTTCTTCTATGAATTACCTGTTTTTGTCTGTTGCTTACTAATTTTTTTGGCCCTAATCATTTATATTTTATATGTATCTTCTCAATCTATTCCTTAGCTTTTCACTTTGTATACAATGTTTTCTTTCAAAATTTTTAATCAAAGTGTTATTAAAAAAACACAAATGAGATCACAGTTCTTTCCTGTTTAAATAACTTCCAGTGGATTTACCACTGCCAGATATTTTCCTTTAACCCACAAGTCTGTTCTTCATGATCTTGGGGAAGCCTTTTTTGACCACCCCTTAACACTCTATTTATATAATCATTGTTTTACTCTCTTCATAGCACTTATATTTTTATCTTTTTCTGGTATGTTTGTAAGTGTTTGATTAATGTCTACCCCCACCCTCCAACCAAACTAGAATTTGAGCTCCATAACAGAAGGAACTTTGTATGTCTTTGTCACTGTGGTACCCAACAGTGCCTTGAACAATGCTATTAGGCACCTAAGTTTTTGTTAACAAGATGAAACAATGACCTTACTACATATATATATTTTGTAGTATATATCAGTATATAATAGAATGTGTGCCCATTCATTCTCAATAATGCATAGAATAATGCTTTGTACATGGAAAGTACTCAGCAGATTTTTTTGATAAATGAATAATTATTTTTGTCACATTCATAAAATTCTGAATTAAGAAATGCTCAGAGTTGGATAATCAAAAAAAGTATTGGATAGCAAACAAAACTAGATAAAGAGCACTCATCATAGATTTTTTCTTAATGAGGTTTCCTTCTTTCTGGAAATACCACATATCATAGAAGTCCCACAACCAGTTTAATATCAGCTAAGAAGATGGAGATATCACTACAACCTTTCCAGGAGAAAGAAGGGTTACAATACGGAGTAAATCTAGTTTAGAACACTGGGGAACACATATAGAATAGTGGTTAAGAGCATGAGTTCTGGAGTCAGATATATAAGGGTTTTAATTCTAGATCTGCCATCTGTTGCCTAGGAAAACCTGGCTCACCCACCTTCCCTAATTCTCAATTTACCTACTGCAAATTAAGCAAAATAATGTCTCATTTATAGCATGGAGATGAAATGAAGAAAGGCAGTAAAGCATCTGCACAATGCTTACACCAAAATGTTCAATAAGTGGTAGCAGGTAATATTATTAAATGCAAGTTATATATTCCCAGATATTTAATGGAAATAAAAATCATAAATTTTAAGGGCATTTTATGATTACAATATGATTATAATGTATGAAAGAATACTTTTTCACTCTAAGAATAAATTGCCTTAGGTGATTTACTTTCTCCTTGACTTCTAGTTTCCATTGATGAATTATAGATATGTGCAAATTTCAAGTATCATTTCCTAAGCCTTTTATTTTTATAAAATGTTTCAGTATATCTAATGTATATGGTTTTAAATGCATAAATGTGGTCATACACATGCTTTTATAATCAAGTTTCTTTTTAAATCTCATCTCTTCTCTCCCCACTTCAACCTTCTTACCCCTGTTCCCATGGTAATCCATGTTAACAGCCTAATATAGCCATCTTTTTTTTCCTCATGATTTCCATAATTCTACACAGATCTATTTATAACATACTTATATACAAATGCATTATGCAGACTTTTATGATCATTAACTTAAAAAATGGGACCATATTCTCAAGCTTTGAGAATATGTTGCTTTTCTCATGTAACAGTACCCAGAGAAATACTTTCAATTCATTTGAGTATAACATGAATTCATATTTTAATGGCAGCACAATATTCCATGATTTAGATATAACATTGTCTACTCAGTAGTCCTCAATTGTTGAGCATTCAATTTGTTTCCATTTTTTAGCACTACAACTAAAGCTACAATACATATCCTTTTATGTATTTACCTACTGATACATTTATTTCTTTGGGATAGATTCCCAGAAGTAAGATTGATAGTTTAGAAGATACCTGTATTTACTAGCATCAAGAAATATAAAAACATTTTATGTCACTTTTATGGAAAATGCTACTTGTGTATTACAGTTATGTAGCAATGTGACATATCTTTTTTATTAATTTAATTGAAGAGATTATTTAAATTTTTTTCTCATTTACTTTCCCTCTCCTTCCTACCTCCCCCCCCCCCCCCCCCCCCGCCTCCACCCCGGTAACCAATAGTGAAATGTGACATCTTAAGAAAATAAACTTCTAGTAAGAAGTTTCGAACAAAGACAATTCCATTGAGATATGCCCTCTTTTTTAATTACTGTAATTGAAAAGTGGAGTTCCATAGAGGATGGGTGAGGGGACAGGAGACTGGAAGAAGAAAGGATACCAAAATAGAAATCTGGATCCAAGTTTACTTTCATCAGTAGGTGACTTTCCCCTCCTTGAGTGTGCTGCCCTGAAACAGGATGTCTGAGCATCCGGGTAACACACAATTGTGTGGCTCTTCACGCTTTTTCTTGCAACTTCATTGGCTTCTTTTGGCTAAATGTTTTGTGGTGTGCAGCATGCTGAAATATACCACTTAAACATTTTCACTAATTTTCTGTTTCTTTTTTTTAAAGAATGGAGGAAAGGGAGAGGGTCCCAAGAACAAAGGCTGTTCTCTAAAGTATAGATGATGCTGTCAAGTTCTTCAGCAAATGCAAGTGAAGTCTAGCAGGGTTCAGTGTTCAAGTCACTAAGTTTTTCTGTACATACTTATAGGGAACAGAATAAAATAATATGATTTACAAATTGAAATTGAAAAATAACTTTATAAAACAAATTTATCATAATAGGATGAAAAGTAATAAAGGCTAGTTACCATTAAAAAAATTTCTCCATTAGTTATTTCCATGAGGAAATGAGTTACCCACATAGACATATAATAAGTAAGATTGTCATAATCTGTACATTTACTTAAAAAGGTTATAGATGAAAATTGGCTAAAAAGAAAATGTTCAAAATACTGGGATAAAAACTTAAAAACTATAAGACCTCTTTCCTAGATCAGCAGGAAAAGAGCCTGATTAATTCATAGTCAAGTGAACTAATTTAAAAAGACAACATGAAGATGAAATTTGAAACAAAGTAGATATAAAATTTTATGTTATTTTGAGAATAGATCAAACTCTCTTTTTTAAAACATATTTGTTTAATGAAACAAATATGTTTCATTAAACATGAAAATATATATTTTGAACATAAGTTTATCTAAGCATCCTTATTAGCTTGCTTTTTCAACACATTGAGAAAATTAAGTCATACTACCTTAATTTCTTATCGGGTTTATTTTCTTCTTGCATTACAGTTATTGTGTTTAAAATGAAAACATTCTGGAAAATATTGACATATATGTTTTACTGAGAAATTTGTCATTTTTTTAAAGGACTGAGACTAGATTTTATTGTTCTTAAAAAATGTAACTCAAATTAAGTGGGTAATGTATTCATGAAAAGAGAGAGAGATTCTTCCTAAGTTTGTGGGAAAAGTCAGGATCAGGATATATAGTATTCTTTTCCAGTACTTTGGGATTGTCTTTCTTTAACTAGGTTTGTATAAGCTCTGGGTCTGGTCTTTATCAGGTTTCCATGGAACTGAAGAGAAGGGGGTAAAGGTACAGACCAGGCATATCAGCCTGCACAGGAGTAACTAAGAAGTGCTGTATTTCTTCTTTCAAGTCTAAATCTTCAAATGAGTAACGATTAGAAGGTCATTGAAGCTACCAAGCCAAGGAAATAACACACACCTAATACTGTCAAAGGTGCAATTCACAACTTGGTTGCATAACTGGAGTAGAAAAAGTATGTTTGGGAGGACAGTAAACAAACATGTACTAATAGTTGTACAAGAGCTGCCAAAATTCCAAGTAGTTCTTCCCATAATTTGGAGAAATTTTTGAGATGGGAAACCTGGAAATCTAAAACTTATCTAGCAGCAACTCAAATTCAACATAAACCACATAGAATCATTTTCTGCCCTAACCTACTCCTCTGCTTTCAACTCCTATTTCTGTATGATGGAGCCTGTTAGTTGTGTTCTATTTATATTTTGTATTCTGTTATTCCTTCTATGTTTTTAGATAAATCAGAATGGGAAAACCACAGTTAATTAACTGCTTAGTAATATTATGTAATGTAACATCTCCGGACGTCAGTTCCTCATTTGTAATGAGTAATCAAACCATGTAAATAGAAAGACTGTAGAACTCAAAAACCAGAGACATCTGTTCATAACCCTACTCTGCCACTTACCATATATGTTGTCCCAGAAATTTTCAACAATTTATCTGCATTAAAGTCTCCTCATTCTTACATTCTTTGACCTAATGATTTGTTGATATTTTTCTATTTATTTTATTGAAGAGAGTTAAATAATAACTTTAAGAGAGCCATTAAATTAGTAGACAGATTGTAGAGCCTGTATATATTGTGGTTTAAAAAAATTAGAGTTGAAAGACTCCTAGGAAAGTGCTTTAATTCACTTTACTCTACATAACCATGCTTTTGCCTGCCTGAGTGACTGCCTCTAGCAACCTCCACCTGAAATTTCTTTCTCCCCTGTCCATTTTTTTATATTCTGTCCACACTTCAAAGCCCACCGTAACTATCATTCTCTCACACCTTTTCTGAATATTTCAGTGACCATTGAACAATAATTGAACTTTCTTGATAAATAATACTTAAATTTTGTGTATCCATTCTTAGCAGTGTACAGTATAAGATACTATTTGTTTTATACACATGATTTGTGCTTAAATTAGTCATTCTTTTATTTATTTTCTGTAACTACTCATTGAAAATCTACCACATACTCTGTGATCTAGGACTTTATTCATGGAATGTTTCTTTGTAAAATGGGAATGGAAATTCCTCTTTCAAGGTTGTAGAAGATTGAATAAGATACTATATGTAAGTGTCTGGTCTGTGTTTTGTCATAAATTCTCTTCTTATTTCTCTTTTATAAACAGGTATTTTCTAAAAAATTTTTTAAAAAATGGACTGCTTAACTTGCTCTCAAAAAACAAGGATACCCTATCTAGAAAGCAGATTTCTTTCTTTGTCACAAGAAACATATTGAAACTAGCCCTACCATCTTTTGAGTATTTTAGTATGTACTTAGAGATGTCATTGAAAAAATTTTCTAACTTTACTAACATTAATAGAATTCCATGATCAAATTTTTGGAATACTGAGATTAAAAAAAAGAAGTTTTCTTCCCCCCTGCCACTTCAGTGAGGTTGTTTCATACATTTGTAATACAGTTAGATTCTTTGGTTACATTCTGTATTACATCCTGAGATCCCTTGACCTTCTAAATAATATTTTTATTTGAATACATTTAAGTTCTTTGTACAGTAAAGTTCTATGGATTTGACAAATAAATGCATGATGTCATATCTACAATTACAGTATTGTAATGAATAATTTCACTGACTAAAAAAATCCCCTCTGCTATACTTATTCAACACTCCCTTCAAATCTCTGGAAACCACTGATCTTTTAACTGTCTCTATAGTTTTGTCTTTTTCAGAATGTCATACAATTCGAATCATACAGTATTTAGCCTTTTCAGACTGGTTTTCATTTAGTAATATGTATTTAAGACTCATTCGTATCTATGTGTGGCTTGATAACTCATCCTTTTTATTATTGTTCCATTGGATGTATCTGAAATATTTTTAAGTGCCATCTTGTTCTTATAGTATCTTCTCATATCAGTCCTTTTTTTTATTTTGACATTTTCTTCTTCCTTAGTTTGTATTTCCTCCAAGTTGCCTTTCTTCTGGATGTTTTTATAGACCTCTGCTTTTACAGTAAAGCCTTTCCTCTAATATCTGATTTTTTTGGCTGTCCAAGAGTGCCACCAAAAAGCTTTTCGGAAGCTCTGAGCATGAGTCCAGTTTGTTGTCTATGAGCCCCACCTTGGCAAAACTGGTAGAATGGTTCTTTTGCAGGCACTATACTGACTTATCTTTTGGGGAAAAATCAACATTTTCAGACTTATTTACCAGGGCTGTCAAATTCTACAGAGATCTGCTGAACTTCTATGGAAAAGAACTTTTGCAACCTTTCCATGAGTCAAAGGGGGAAGAAGGCCCAAGGTTTAAATTCAGTTTAGAACTGTGGCCTAATTCTACTGTCTCTTACTGTATAGTCCAGAGAACCTCTCTTTTATACATCCTCTAAAGAGAAAGATACCCCCCTCAACCCCATCTTCTATGTGATGGAAACTGTATGGTTTCTCCACTGTGTACAGTGTAAGAAATGCCTCAAGGATCTAACTTGTTTTGAGAAATGAGGGTTGGAACAACTTTAATGAGATATAATCCACATGCCACACAATTCAACCATTTAAAGTGTATAACTCAGTGGTTTTTAGTACTTTCACAAAAATTTGTAACAATTGTCACATCAATTTTAGAACATTTTCATCACCTCATAAAGAAGACTTGAGTCCTTAGCAGTCATTCATCCTGCCATTCCACTAATCCTCCACCACCCGCACCCTAGACCTAGGCAACCACTAATATACATTATGTTTCTATGGATTTGCCTAGTCCGGACATTTTATATAAATGGATTCATACAATATGTGGGCTTTTCTGACTGGATTCTTTCACTTAGCATAATGGTAGCTACTTATTGGCTATTGTAAATCAGGCTGCTAAGAACAATGATGTGCAAGTTTTTGAATGGATACATTTTCACGTATTTTGAGTATATACCTAGGAGTAGAATTACTGGATCATATTGTAAATCCATGTTTATCCTTTGGAAGAACTGTTGGTCTTCTTTCCGAAGTGGCCGTACCCTTTGCATTACCACTAGCAATGTGCAAGTGCTCCAGTTTTCCACATCCTAGGCATTTGTTAGTAGTAGACTTTTTCATTATAGCCACTCTAGTGTGTGTGAAGTGGTATTTCATTTTGTCTAACTAGTTTTTAAGCACACTTTCATCCAATCCCTTTAATTTTAATTCCACCTAACCCCATTAATTTTTCATCTTTTAGAGGTTCTGTAATGTTTACTGCTTTCACCTCTACCAATTGCCTAGCAGTAGCATTACTGAGCCTGTTAGATCAGGTAACTCTGGTCCAACAGTTTTCCAGCTCCTGAAATTTTGTGGTTTCTGTCTTCTTTCCCATTTTCTTTGGTTAGCTTTCTGTCCTTAAACAATTTATTTACTTTATCTTATTTTATCATTATTAAATATTATTATTTATGCCTACAGCACCTTTTCTTCTTAGGTGGTCTCTTATCCAAGTACTAACCAAGCCCGACCCTGCTTGGCTTCCGAGATCAGACATTGGGCTTAGACAGGGTGGCATGGCCATAGATCATGGACCATGGCTCCACTGGGATGTGAACCCAAGACCTTTTGTGTGTAAGGCAGATGTGCTAACTGCTACACTATGGAACCACATCCTCATTTACTTTATTTTAATGGCTATTGAGAGGGAGGAGTAGCTAATGCATATGATTAATTCACCATCTCTAAACTGAAAGTTCATTTTTAATTGAAGTTTACTTCTGTTTGTGTTGAAGTTTTTTGTTTTAAGAAAAATGAGGTTTAACAAATGTTTCTTGTTTCTAAAGGAGGTAATCAAGGCATAAGCCACATTTGAGTAAAACATTACTTGGGGGAATAAAAAAAAACATTCTTGAATTACATATGATAGCTCTTTTGTGATCACTTAAAAATTATATGAGCATTGCTTGTATTGTTTTCATCTTTTAAATTAATCACTGAAATACATCATTTCAAGCTTTATACAAAGGATGGCTATTAACTTCCTTTTTAAAGGCTTTAACACTATTAATATTAATATTTATGTTGTACAAACTCTGTCCCAGGCACTGTGTTAAGCATTGTATGTACATTAATTCATATAATCTCTATAACAACCTAATGAAGTATGTAGTTTCAAACTGTTACAGATAAGGAAGCTGAGGCTTGAATATCTAGCATAGCATGCTAGGAAATGGTAGGCTTAGGCATTTAAATTTGCTTTTCTGATTCTGAGACCTGTCTTCTTAACAATATGCTATACTATAGTAGAGGAGACCCTTGCTTGTTCAACTTATAGACAGTCCAGTTTGGTTAAATCTGCCATAGTATGAATTGTGTGTCTATGTGTATATTGTGCGCAGGTCTGAAGGTGTTATATGTATCTACATTTTTAATTAAATAAGTTTTTTCTGCTTATGGATTAAAGTGGAGATAATAATTATTAATATTATTAACTTAATATGATGCTGGAATGCCAGTTTCAGAAGTCAATTCAAACATGGGCTTCCCAGTGTCAAAAAATTTAGACTCTGTGCTCTTGACTTAAAGAGCAATTTGCCAAATGCAAGAGAAAAAAAAAATACCTTCTTAAAAAAAATTTAGTTTCTATTTTGAGTTATTTTGTTAAATTCCTCATTACAATTGATTTTTCTTTTTTGTTTGTTTCTGTATGTGACAAAGAAGGACTGTGATGGCTATCTCATTGGCGTGGCTGAAGAGATAATACACAATCTAACATTTTTTTCAGGTTAACTTTCTTCTCTTTCACTATCTCTTTCCCACTTCACTGATGTGATTAACAGAAAGAACTTTCAAGACAAAGGGAAACTTATTACAAAGGTCCTAAGAAAGAAATGGCTTTGGGATCTGTGAATTTACAATGTTCCAGGAACAGTGAAGAGACCATCGTGCCTGAGTGCAGAGGGCAAGGGGAGGGCGGCTCCAGATAAAGCTGGAGAGCTTGGCAGGATGGCTCATGTCTGGTACTGCAGGCCACACCAAGAGTTCACAATACATAGCCGATGAGTAGCCATGAGTCACAAAGGGCAGGGGCCTTCCATGTGGCCAATGCCAGGTGCAAGGGAATATCTCATGACCCGCTTTTGTTTTACCCCAAGGAATCAAAAGGGAGAAATTTGAGCCTGAATTTCTAGCAGTTTTTGCAGGCAGTTTTAAAAGTCGAATTATTCTTTAGTTCTTTTATAGTGACATGCCTATATTCCTGACTGGCCTAGTGTGGGGAGCTTTAATTTGATCTATGGACAGACACATACAGGTGGACATTATAAAACTTATGTGCCAAATACACCTTTATTCAGAGAACTTTTCCTGGACATTTAACCTATCAGTATTTAACAGTACTAAAATGAACAAACTCCTGCTTATATAAGAACTAGTTGAACTGCCTTTATTTGGCTTACCAAAGTATTAAAATTAAGTTCTCCAAACTAAAATATCTTCTAAATAGCATTTAAAAACGGTGTATTTCATGTTTCAACTCTTTAAACTTTTATAGAAATAGCTGCTGGAGATACATATGACATGATTCTTACCCTTAGGGAACCCACAGTCTAGTATGAGAGAAAGATGGACAGTTTTTCTACAGTAAAGCATGGTAGATATCCCAGTAGAGGACTGATTCAGTTTTTTTCAGTGGTTGTCACAGGTGGTGGTTGATGCTTTTTAACTTGAAAAATGTGTGGGTTGTATTTGATGATGATAATAGCTATGATCATTAAGGCACTTTACCACATGCTTTACACAAATTAAATGTTATTTCAAATTAGATGTCCCCTGCCCTCAATTTAGTAGATGAGGAAACAAAGCTTCAGAGAACTGTGTTAGGCCAAAATAAAATAGCTGGTAAGTAGGGTCTGTAAGATTTCTAGGTTAGTGATTCTGAAGTCCTGTACTTCTTGCTTTTCAATGAAGCAACTCCTTAAAGACTGGTTTCTATTATATATATCTGGATAGAATCAGAGGCAATTTGATAACTACCACCAACCCTCTAAAGACATTTGCACTGGTTTTGTTTTGAATGGTCAAATTGCTTTCTAAAATTTGGGTCCTTCTGTATTCATTTACCAAAACTTTCCTGAATATCTGTGAGTGAAGCAGCATGCTAAATGCTGGAGATACAAAGATGACTAAGACCTAGTCCTGCACTCTGAAGAACTCATGGCCTGGAAAGGAAATAAGGAATTATAACGTGGAGTGACAAATTTTCTGGTAAGAGTCATTTCTTTCTGCCCTTCCAAGTCATGTCTCTCACCCTCCTCTACTCACTCTTCTTCCTCTGTTTACTCCTTATGGTCCAGGCTGCTATGAAATCTTCACTTTGCATGCCATCTGAGTGATCTTATTCATCCCTATAGCAATGTTCAGATCCTGCTCATGGGTTTCAAAGTATCCATTGCAAAGTGAGTATCTGACCAGACATGGCTATCTCACATCCAACCTGAACCTATGTATCTATAATAGAATTTTATATTGAATCATTTATATTTCCCCACAAATGAGCTTCACATCCTGCAACCCTTTCATAGTGAGTACGACCATGTTATATTATACAAAACAGCAACCTTGGACTTATCCTAGTCTCTTCCCTCTGTGCCAATCCCAAACAGTCATTGAAATTAATATTTCCATGACTTGAACAGTTGTCATTCTCTCCACTTCTGATGTTACTTTAGACTTAGTTCAGACTTTCATGATCTTTAAATGCCAAACTGCAATATTCATATGTCATGATTTGTCCTGTCTTTAATCTCTACAAATCTCACATGTCCATTGCTCTCAGAGTTATCTCCCAATCTCCCTAAAATGAAAACTTGATTGATACTCCTTGATATAAAACCTCTTATTTCCCGTTGTTATAGACCTTAATAGAATATACCAAATCTGGACCCAATTTGTTTAATATACCTTGTCTCTGGCTAAGCCTTTTATCACCCTTATTTTAGTCTTGCTCAATCACTTATATTTCCCCTAACGTGGTATATTATTTTACATCTTCATGTTTTGGCTCAAACTCCTGGTTCATCTGTCAGAAATGCCTATCCTACATCCCTCCTTTCCATTGTCATGGTCATCTAGTAAACATCTCAGCTTTCAGTACCTAGCTTAAGATTCCGTTCTTCTATATGTCCCTTTCTGGGGTGGAGGTATGAATCAATAACTGTTAAGGAGAATCAGTTTTCTATGACAAATGTCAAAAATTACCATAATAACAAAGTGAACTTCAGAACAAAGAATATTATCAGAAAAATATATATATTAATTAATTAAAGGTAAGTGGGTCAATTACAAAGACATATAACAATCCTAAATATGAAGAAATCTAACAACCTTCAAAATACATGAAAAAATTAATAGAATTGAAATAATAAACACAAATCCATAATCATATTTGGAACCTTTAACATCCTGCTTTCAGAAATTGATACAATAGTTAGTTGGGAAATCAGTAGAGATATGGAAGACATAAACAACACTATGAACCAAGTGGCCCTAACTGTAATTTTTGGAACACTCCAGCCACCAACAGCAGAAAGCATATTCTTTTCAAATGCACATAGAACATTCATCAAGACAGACCTTATTCTGAGCCATAAACCTAAATAAATGTAAAAGGACTGAAATCATACAAAACATTCTCTCTGATTATAATAGAATTAAATTACAAATTATTTACAGGAAGATACCTGGAAAATCACCCAAATATTTACAAAATAAACAACACACTTCTAAATAACTCATGAATTAAAGGGAAACTAGAAAATATTTTGACCTAAATGAAAATGAAAATTCAACATATCAAAATGTGTAGGATACAACTAGAGCAATGCTTAGAGGGGAATTTATAGCATGATTTGATATATTAAAAGACAAGACACTAATATGTTTCTACTGTAAAAAACTAGAATATTAAAAGCAAATTAAGTCCAAAGTAAGCAGAAGGAACTAGAATAACTAAAACAACTTTGAAATTGATTGACATTTTACTGCAGACACAGGAGAGAGGCCAATTGAGAACATAACTGCCCAGGTGAGCCCGAACTGTTGACCCACAGAATCATGAACTACATAAATGTTTGTTGTCTTAAGCCAATAAGTTATGGTGTAGTTTGTTAGGTATCAACAGCTACCTGTTAAGATAAGTTTTCACAGATGAAGCAACATTTGAATTGTATTTTGAAGGATGAATAGAACTTTGCTTTTTTTTTTTCTTTCATTATTTCTTTTTTTAAAGGTATTTTTTGGGGGAGGGTGGAAATACCCCCAATCTATTTATCTGTGACAAATTGGTCTTGGTGAGTTGGGTATATCCTAATTACTCTTTCCCTTAAGCCCTTGAGAGAATAGCATAGGGTCATCTGAAGTAAAGTACAGAGCTCCTGCCATAAGAGACTTACAGACTATCTGGAAAGATACCACCTGTTCTAAGGAAATACCAGGAGGAGAAAAAAAAGGCATGAGCATTGATGCCTCCTGGCCTAAAGGACACCAAAGGAAAGACTACTAAAACTTGTACTGCCGGTACCTCCCTTTGGTCTTAACCACACAATGCCTGATTTTGTTATTTAACCCTTCCTGTTTTGATGTACTGTTGCCATGCTGAGATTGTGTTATTGTGAGCTTCAAAAGCAGAGGCCACATTTTCTATGTCTGTGTCTCTTCCTACAACTACTAGCACAGTGCTTGCCATTTAGATGCTAAAAGGAAAAAAAATGTTTAAAGTAAATGGGACTTAGAGGAGATGTGCTATTTTCCATAGCCATCATCCCTACTCCAGACCAGAGTGGGTGTTGCCACATTAACTATGGTGTCCTGGCTGGAGGCCGAGACAATTGTTGATGACCCTTCCTTTTCTGCGAGCCACTGTTAAGTACACTGTGTTCAAAAAAAGTTCCTGAAAGGCCTTAAGAAGCCAGATGTGACGGCTCTGGAGATTCAGTGCCCACAGCCTTGAAAAACGCAGAATGCAAGGCTACACTGTGGGAAGTTGACACCCCAATCTGTTGGCCTCACTTCCTAGAGGCTGAGATTCACTTGCATTCTACCTCTTATTTGCCAGTGATGTTTTAAGGGACATCCTACTGCGCTGTGTCAATTGTCTCAAGGATTGCCCCCAATCTTGTACACATATGCTCATTATTTTAAAGTGTTGAAATTATGGAAAATTATAAAAAAGAAAGTAAAAGTAAGTTTTCCAACAACCACAAAATAAGGACTTTTAACATTTTGGTGTATATTTGTCGGGCTGTGTGTGTATGTGTGTGTGTGTGTGTGTGTGTGTGCGCACGCATGAATTTTACACTATTCAAATTTTTTTTCCAGTCAACAATACACCATAAACATCTTTATATCTTCCCATGTCAATATGCTTCCACCACAACATTTTGATATTTTTCTGGTATTTCATTATGTATCATGACTTATATAAATAATTCATTCTGTTAGCTATTTAAATTATTTCCAGGTTTTGATTATTTTCAGCAATGGTTCTACAATGCATAAATTTGGGGGCAGACCTTTGATTTTGGCTTGGAGTATAACATAAAAGTGGATTTTCTGGGCCAAAAGATATACATCTAAGTCTTATGCTACATATTTGTGATATTGACCTCTAAACACAAGATACCGATTTGTAGTAACATTGTATAAGTTATTTTCCACAGCTCTCCATAAAAATTTGTTCTTATCCATTGATAAGTTTGTTAATCTACATTAAAGATTTTTAATGTTTTCTATAGATGCTCTTTTATATATTAAGAGCAAAAAGCAGAGAATAGAAAATGAAATATTAGACAACTGCCTTATTTGTTTTGTTTGCTTATTTGTTGGTTTTGCTTGGTTTCCTTTTTTTATTCTGGTCTAAATGTGTCTGGAAAAATCAAATTACACTGATAAGTTTGACTCATGAGGAAGCAAGTCCCCCCTTACTTTCCTGGAGCAAGGCAGTGGGACACCCACAGACCGTGATAGTAGTTATTACGATTTTGGGAACACAATGAGAGTAGACAGTATTTTTCAGTGTCATATAACTTTTCTGTTATCTGTCAGAGTTTAACTTTAAATACTTTCCTAAGATCTGGGTATACTCTGTTGGTGTTTGTGATGTTTCCTATATTTCTCCTTTATCCACTTTTTTAGTGTGGTCTAAAGGCAAATGGAAAGAAGAGCCCTATATTAAACTTATAAAAATTGGAGGCAAAGAGACCAAGGTTCTAATATTGCCTCTGCTATGCACAGCAGTGAAATTAGATATGGCCTCTTAACCTGTGTAGGACCTCATTTCCTCAGTGTAAATAGCTTTATATTACAATTCAAGAGTGGTGCTGGTTGTTGTGAGTTGGAGGAACGCGTAGAGAGCCTTTATTCAGTACTTTCTTGTACCAGATACTGTATACATATTATCTCACTAATTAGGTGTCATTTTCCTGCATTTTAAAAATGAAGAATTTGAGGTTCAGAAATCTGAATTAAATTGCCCAGGTCATACAGAGAGTAAATTACAGCTATAACATGTAATCTAGGTTTGCCTCACTCTAAAGCTTATTCTAGATATGAGTATTGAGTAACAATGGGAGTATTTTCATTAATTAGGGTTCATTAAGATTTGAAGATCTGCTATGTGCCAGACACTGTGCTCAGGTCTGGGAATTCGGTGTGAATAAGTTAAATATGGCCCCTGCCTCATCAAGATTGCAGTCAAGTGGGGAAAAAGAGATATGGAAAGATGAGGTACAAATATATAATTACCACTTGTGATTAATTAGTAAATGAAAAGAAAACGGTGTTGTGAGAGAATAACAGGGGAGACCTAATTTGAATTGAATGGTCAGGGAAGATGTTTCTTAGATTGAGACCTAGAGGATAACTGTGAGTTAACCAAGCAAGTATGGGAAGAGTGTTTCAACCTTTCCAGGTGGGTAGGTGGAGCAACAGAAGGTAGGGAGCTGATCCAGTCGGACCCCAACCAGGCGCTTCAGGGAATGGAGGTGCCCTGATGATGGCTGCAGCCAGCTTTCTAGAGAGGGTTGTGGCCATGTTCAAGTATGTGGTATTTCCTTAACATGTTATGTATTGGGGAAAGTCCTACCAGACGTGGAAGTGGCCTCTCCCTTCCCTTGGAAATCCTGGCATGCCATCCAGTTTTGCAATTTCCCAATGTGTTGCCAGTCAGCTCTGCTGACCTATTTGCCCCACAGAGCATGAAGCTTATATTATTATTGTTCCTCAATTGGTTCTCCATGTTCTAATATCTGTGGGGCAGAAAGCTGGAGTAGATAACCTTTGTCCACAAGTTATCTTTACTTTATACTGGAAATTACATGCTAAAGATTCAGATGTCCCAGAGAAAAGTTGCTAAGCCTTTAGACTAGCTGTATAATCATAGGCTCTGGAAATCCAGCAGTATTATTAATTGGAGTAAATATTCTGGATAACAGTGGAAAGGATTAAATGAAAGATGGGATTAAACTGTGTGCACAGCTCTTTTGGATAATGGAGAAATAAACAGGAACATTTCTGGATTACAGAGAGAATAAAACTGAGTCACTCATTCTGGATAAGGGAGGGAGACATAACTTGACTAACAATTCTGAGTATCAAAGGATGTTTATGAATGATAGGAGAAAGATGAAACTGAGCCGCTTTTCTGGATAACAGAGGGAGACATCCCAGAAAAGGAAGTAAGGTAGTATCTTCAGACCACAAAAACTAACCAATAGGTGGGAGTGTGAGAAATAACAACTTCCTGTGTGGCCATCAAGCACAGAGGAAGCTGTGTCCAAGGAGGCAGTTGCCCTAGAGGTTGTTTATTTCCAAAGCCTTCCATTGCTGCACCATGTGACCTGGGGCCAGTAGACCTCATAAAGTCTCAGCCACCATGTTCTTAAAGCACATTTGTGACACTCCAGGCTTTTACAATGACAGAGATACAAAGCTAGCATTTTCTGTGAACTGCCCAGATAAAATGACCTAGGAATCAACTTGGGGATGCTGAGAGTGGGACAATTTAGTCATTTAAATTTGTAAGGCATTACAATTAGAAGGGAAATTAGTCACATCCAATCTAAATCCTTTGTTTTACAGTTCATTAAAACTGAGGCCTGGAGATGGGAAATGACTTGTGCAAAGACCCCACAGGCAGATCAGGGCACAGCTGAGACTAGAACCCAAAATCTCCTACTCCTAGCCTAGTTGTGTACAATGCCAAACATGAGGCCATCTCATAGGATTAGAGAACGGCTTTCTGGCTGAAGTTCCTGGGACCAAAATAAGGGACAGAATAGAAAGACTAAAGAAAATGAATTCTGTGAATTCAGATGTTTTTACATATTTTAACTTTCATTTAATCCTCTCAAAAATCCCATGAAGGAGATATTATTGCCACTTTACAGCTATTGAAACTGAGACTCAAAGAGATTAAGTATCTTGTCTCAGACTGCAGATGTAGCTGAGCCAGTATTTGAACCCAGCTCTGCTTGAAAACAGAGTCTGAGCTTTTCTACCCCAGTAGACTAGAAACATCAATTGGTTCTCAAGATCATCACTGATGTGATAAAACCTGGGACAGAAATTAGGCAAGACTAGCAGCATTTTTCCTTTCCTGCGGCGAGTAGGAAAAGGAGGAGCAGATGTTTTATTCCTCAGGGTGATAAACAAAGTATTGACTCTCTATTCTGAAGTCATAATTCATGTCACTGTGAAATTATCATCTGGATAAAGGGTTTCTGAGCTCATTTTAAGTATGGTTACTCCAATGGCTATTTTCCTTTTGGCATGTGTACCCTCTCTGCTCTTATGAGTAATATTTATAACCCAATCTAGTCACTTATGTTTGGTTTTTACACGGATTATTTAAAAAATTTTGTGTGTGATTTGCTACTGACATACCTTTGGCCAATATCCACAAAACCTCTCTCATTACTAAAATCCTTCTATACCAGGTTCTTTAAGAAATTAGATCACTGTTAGATAAATTATTAATAAAAATTAAAGTGATAGCCAGTAGGGTATCTTTGGGCTCTTGGCCAACAAATAAACCATCTGTGTGAAAGGAAACACACTAACAATTTTGGACTCTCATCTCTGCGGTCACAGTGAGCGTTGACCTCACCGGTAATTACCCAAATTAATTGCCTTTCTGGTTGTGTTCTCTCGGCACGAAAACTTCTTTTCCCAATTCAAGCCACGTGGGTTAAAATGAGAAAACAAAAGCAAAAAACTGCTCCCCATACCCAGAAGCCCCTTCTGTCGGGGATCCCAAGTGGACCCAGGAGAGCTATTAGAGGGCTGAGGAGGGCTGATCATCATCGCATACCATACATAGGTGGAGGGCTTGTTTTTCTGTTTCCCGCCTATGAGAGGATACCCCTATTGTTTCTGAAAATGCTGACCAGGACCCATACTTCCAACAAAAATTCCTCTATCCCTACAACAGCAGCAAAAGCAGCAGAAGCAGCAGCAACAGATAAGTGTTTTGATGAATTGCAAGATGGAGAGGGTTTGCAGTGCCCCCAGCTCTGCTGATACCAAATGCCTTTAAGATACAGCCTTTCCCATCCTAATCTACAAAGGAAACAGGAAAAAGGAACTTAAAACTCCCTGTGCTCAGACAGAAATGAGACTGTTACAGCCTGCTTCTGTGCTATTCCTTCTTGCCTCTGAGTTGTAAACAAGACCCAGTAGAACATGCAAATGGAAAGTCACAAACCTCTGGGTGCTTGAAAAGATCCTTGGGACCTTATGCACATCTGCGGAAACTGGATGGAGAGATTTGGGGAAGTATGGACTCTTTAGCCGGCTTAGTTCTCTATGGAGTCAGCTTACTCCTTTCTGGTAAGATTTAGCTTTATTTTTTTGATATAGTATTTAAAAAAAAAAAAAAAAAAACAGTGATTCCATGCTCTATTTCTTGGTGCTGGTTAACAAGAAGCAGCTGTGGCATAGGCACTGTTTCTCTTTAATATATAATGTTCCATTTAATATATGTAAGGATTAAAATGTGACGTCTTTGTGGCATAGACTCATTTTTCTAGAGTTTTGCATCTGCATAATTGTCCCCTGAGTTGCCACATACTCTGTGAGGACTGATAAGTTCACTTTATTTGAAGAGATTCACTTACTATGGTGCATTTTTTTTTTTTTACTGTTCTTCATGTGAGATTGTTTCTTATTTTAAAAATTAAATAGAAACCTACTTCTTTTTTAGCTACTTCAAAGAAAATCTTCAGTAAATTTTTAAACAATGAAATTCATGCTGAGAATTATGGGGTCCCATTTAAGGCAATTTAAAGATTGTCATTTTTAAATGACGACAAAAATGCTTTTCTATAGATTTCGTGTCTCCATCCTATTTTAGTCAAAGTGATCGAATTAGTCAAAATAGGAGTCAGGGAGATTAGGGCTATATTATTTTTTAAAGTATTTGGCATACAGTAATTCATAAAGTCTTTATTGGCCCAATGAAATGAAAGTTTTGGCAGTTACCCTGGGCACAGTAGAGTATTAAAACCTGTTGTGGAGGAAAGGAATAGCTGGCCTGAATGTTTTTAGGTTAGTGTCTGTTGCTCACGTTTCTGAACTAGTGGCACGCCTCTGTAGTTTACTCGCCCTATGGGACACTGGCTGAAAATGGTGTCATAACCTGAAGTTCAAGTCACAACCATAATCGCCATCAGTCTCTCCCCTTCAGTCTGGAAGCATTCTAATTATGATATTAGAAATAAAATTGATATTGGATATGACTTTGGAAAATTTACTGACCTTAATGGTGCAGACTATATTATATTAATAGAATTTGATCTAAATATACATAAGTATCTGTTATATTATTTTTGTTTTTCTAAATGAAATCTTAAAATTTAAAAAATTAATCCAATAAAATTGTAATAAAATTTATAAACATGTAATTTATTTATAGCTCTTCAGTTCTCTTTCAACAACCAATTATACTGAGGATTTAATAATATCTTTAAGAATAAAAATATGTAATAAAAATTGCTAAAAATGAAAGATTATCCAAAATGATTTTAATATTTATGTAGAAAATGTTTATATTAATATAGAAATAATGTTGATTTTTTCAATAGAATGCCCCTTTAAGCCAAATAATTAGCATGATTTCATTTTTGGTTTGCTTTTTTTCTGTATAACACATTATCAGTGCTATGAAATCTGGAACTGATTTTATACCAGGGATTATAGTAATCAAAGCCCTATAGTTGCTCTGAGATCCTTTTTAGGTTAAATAATACAACTTTTTAAATTCACTTTTCCCCCCATAGTGACTATTATGGTACTTTGCAATATAGGCTTAGAAAAACAGTCAAAATCAAACAAAAAAGATATGCCTAAAAGCATTGCTCCATGTTTAGACTTTTGTTTTCTGAAAACAGCACTGACTTCAACAGGGAAAGGCCCAAAAGAGAAGGGTTTCATGTTCTTGTTACAAAGGGAGGGTGACACTAGCAAGGTGGGTTCCTGGGAGTAGGTTTGTAGTATTGAATCCTAACTCACATTCCCAGTCTAAGCCTCCATGAGCATGAATACCCAAGGTTTGGTCATTGCAATACAAGAATCCAGTATGATCATATCTCTAAGGCATAGAAACCCATTCTTCAAAGCAAACTTTACTGGTAGATGATAGTAATGGAGCAAGGGACTTACGTCTTATAGGTCTATCTCTCTAGTCCAGGAGATTTCTCATTCCTTTTTTCTGAGCAAATAGAGCTGGAAAAAATTTCACATTTGCCTCAATAAAGATGGCTCTGGGTGCAGATCCTGACCCATGAGAGGGTTGCAGGAAGTATGTAGTTTTCAGAAGACTTCCCTCAAACCCACTCAGATTCTGGTGTATTTCCCTCCCAATTGGGAATCATGGCTAATTTCAGGTTACAAACAAGTTATAAATGTATAGCTTTTCCCTACTCCCAAAACTTCACCAAACCAGGCTGTTCTTTCTGAAGAGTTGTACACACGGCAAAACAAACCACTTTCTGCTTTTTCATAATGTGTCCTATACGATCCCCACTGATCCAATGGGAAGTCTCTAGCAGTGTGCCATCATATCTCTTTCCTGCCTCATTTGACCTTTTTTAAATTTTTTTTTTATCTTATTAATAAAATAAAACAGCGTACAATTGACAGTATATTGGCTTGACATTTATATAGTTTAATTGCTTTTTCTCTCCTCTGGCTCTCTACCTACCAATACATTAATGGTAACTGCATTCCCTATGCCATGCTCTTCATCCCTGTGAAATCTAATTTGCACTTCTTTAACCCTTCACCCCATTCTCCTGGCCCTCTGACCCCCCCTTCCCTCTGTCACCAGAATATCCTCTATAATTGTGAATCTGTTTTGATTAGTTTGTTCTTTTTGTTCCTTAGATTCTGCATATGAGTGAAATCATATGGCATTTATCTTTCTCTGACTTATTTCACTTAGCATAATAACCTCTACGTCCATCCATGTCATTGCAAATGGTAGGGTTTCATTTTTTTTTTAATGTCTGAGTAATATTCCATTATATATATGAATGATTACTTCTTTATCTAATCATCTGTGATGGGCATTTAGGTTGCTTCCATAGGTTGGCTATTGTAAATTGTGCTGCCATGAATATTGGGTTGCATAGATCTTAACGGATTATTCTTTTAGTTTTCTTTGGATAAATACCCAGAAGTCCAATTGCCGGGTCAAAAGGTATATCCATTTTTAGGTTTTTGAGAAACCTCTAGACCATTTTTCATAGCAGCTATACTGATTTTCAATCCCACCAACATTTGAGGGTTCCCTTTTCTCTGCACCCTCATCAACATATGTTGTTTTTTGGTTTATTGATAGCCATTCTGACAAATGTGAGGTGATATCTTCTTGCGGTTTTAATTTGCATTTTTCTGATGATTAGTGACTTTGAGCACCTTTTGACATGTCTGTTGGCCACATCTGTATTTCCTCTTTGGAGAAATATCTGTTCAGGTCTTCTGCCCATTTTTTAAAATTAGATTGTTTGCATTTTGTTGAGTTGTATGAGTTCTTTATATATTTTGATATTAACCTCTTATCAGATGTGTTCTTAACTAATATCTTCTCCCTATCAGTCTGTTGTCTTTGTTTTGATGGGGTTTTTTTGCTGTACTAAAACTTTTTAGTTTGATGTACTCCCATTGTTTATTTTTTGTTTGTTTGTTTCTCTGGTCCAAGGAGATATATCTGAAAATAAATTACTGTTAGCAGTATCAAAGAGATTATTGCCTATGTTTTCTTCTAGAAGTTTTATGGTTTCGGGACTTACATTTAATTCTTTAATCTATTTTGAGTCTATTGTTGTAAACCGTGTATGATTGACCTTTTAAATAACCTTGATTCAGGTTGTTATTTAAAATAGTGGATATCTTGTCTGAAGTGGCAGAGGAAATTCAATTAAAGGCATACCTCAGAGATATTGCGGGTTCAGTTCTAGACCACAATAAAATGAGTCATAATCTCTTTTTTGGTGAAAGGTCTTGTCTTCGATTTGTAAAAAACGCAACATCTGTGAAGCACAATAAAGCAAAGTGCTATAAAACGAGGTATGCCTGTATAAGGTCAGGAAAGTGGCTCCAGATTGGAACTCCTCATTAGGGCTGGTCTTGGAAGGATAGTATCATGTCTGAGTAATCAAGGGTGGAGGGCCATAAGCTGGGATCAGAGACACACCTGGGAATTATTTTCAGAGGGAGGAGTTTTGCTCCCTCTTAAAGACTAAGATGTCTTTGCTGGGAGGTCAGCATTTCCTTTTCATCCCTCCCCTGGGAGAGCTTCCTAGTTCTAAGACATCACCCCAGGAGGACAGGACTCCTATAAGTGCCTCTCAGAAGACTATGCTGTGTCCTCTTGGCCATGCAGATGGGTGGGCTACCAAGTTTTCTTACATTATCAATTTGTCTTCTGGAACAGTACCCTTAAAAAAATGTGTGTGTGTGTGTGTGTGTGTGTGTGTGTGTGTGTGTGTGTGTGTGTGAGAGAGAGAGAGAGAGAGAGAGAGAGAGAGAGAGAGAGAGAGAGATTGTGTTACCTGTTTATTTGTTTATTTTCTATAGATGGCTTATTGGTTAGAACACAGACTCAGGATTCAAGTAGATTTCTCTAGGCCAGAAGGGTGGACTAAACCCAAAAGATACCATTTTAAAATAGATAAATGTCAAGTTATGCATGTGGATCCAATAAATAAAACATGTATGTTCAATGTGAGAGAGAGCTTGTTTGTTCAAAGTTCTAGCATCACCGAATATCACCAACTTTTGGTGATATGTAAAACTCATAGGAGCCAACCAATGCTCTGCTTGCTAAAAAGGTGACACATAAGCCATAACGGTTTGCATTAGTAAAAATATGAGGTCTCAATTAGAAATAATTCACTCTACTGCTCAGAGCATAGCCATTGAACACTAAAGACACAGAAATCTTACAGCAAACATAGTAAACAAACAAGGCAAATATTTTAGAGATCATGTCATGGGAATATTTAGCCTGGAGAAAAAGGATGAATAGCAGTGTTTTTAAGGGTTTCCATATGGAAGACATCATAGATTGACATTATATTTTGCCAGATCTAGGATCCAAGGATAGAGGGAGTTGCACAAAGACAGTTTGACTTTACTTATAAAAAACCTTTTAAAAACTTGATCAACATCCCCATGAGTGACCTTCCATATTGAAGAATGTTCAGGCATAGATAAGGTGATCATCTATTAGGAATGTGAAAAGAGGATGTAGAGTGTGGTTACTACACTGCCTTTCACATTTTTTTTTTGTATCACTGTCTGTGGATCCAATAAATAAAACATGTAAGAGAACAGCTCCTCACTGTTCTCTTAAGAGGTGGATGAAGGTTCAGAAAAGCCACGAATATCTGTTCAGTGAAACCAAATTGGGTATATTTCTTGAATGTGGACCCAAATATATGCACTTTATGCTGATTTTTAACTCAGCATGCCTTTTGAGAAAAAAGAGTACATGCATATGTGCTATGACTTTCTTTTGAAACCCTGCTCTATGGGACTGAGGTAGAGCTTATAAAAAATGCAGTAGGAGTTAAGTAAATAGATCATGTAGTCACAGATCAGGGGTTAAGCCCAAATTGGATGACCACGGGCAAGTTATTTGATTTCTCTAAGCCAGTTTTCTCATCAATTATTCATGAGTATATTTACTTCCCAGAGTTGTTATGGCATCAAGTGTGATAATGCATGTGAAGTATTTAGCCAGTAAGAACTCTATTAATAAATGAAGCTAGTGTATTCAAAAGAGAAGTGTTGCTATGAAGCTAGTGCTAAGACTGATCTAATCTTTTCCAGGGTTTAGGAAAGTCACTTACTGCTTATAGAAACCATATCCTAAAAAGACCTCAGCATAATCCAATTCTTTAAATTTTGTGCTGGTTACTCCCCACTTGACAAGCCAGAACACTGGCCTACTTGCCATATAATGCTTTTCCTCACCTATCCATTCATCCCTGCTTGTAGCTCTTTCACTTCAACAGGGCCACCTTCACAATCTATTCATTCCTCTTGGCTCTTGTTCCATATGTTTGGAAATTACATTCTCCATGTTCACTCTGCAAATGCAAATCAACTCAACTTGCCAAGGTCAACTCTTCCTCATGATGTTTTCTCCCCTAATTCTGAGTCCTCTTAACACACAGGCTGTGGTCTTTGAGCTTTGGGCATACAGATTTAGCCAATTAGCCTCTAAACATTTGACAACAGATACTACTTCTTTTTCATTCTCCACTGTGCATATCTTTGATGTTCAATAATCTTTATTAAATGGAGTTTAATATGCCATCATGAGAAACTGTTGGTATGTCACAGCAGACCTGAAAGAAGAAATATTGTAGAAAGGATTTTAGCCACATTGAAATAATAGTAATATTACCAATAAGTCATTTTCATATACACTGCAAGTAGTAGTCACTCATATCTTAAAAGGTTGCCTTATGTTAAATATTTGATGTAATTAAGGTCAAAAATCCTTTTCTTTTAGGTATGAAACATAAAAGATATACTCATGAAAGTGGGTTTAACCAGGGCTTTACTTAATATAGATATTTACAATTGTTGAATACTACCCAAAAGCTATGCATATTTTTTCTTCAATAGACATTTATTGAGTTATTGCCTACCTATTATTCATTCATTCATTCATTCATTCACCTATTTTTTCAGTTAATGAAGACGTATCAGGGACTTACTTTGTGCCAAGTACTGTATTAGATACTAGAAATGCAAAAAAGAATAAGTCATTTCTTTTCTCACATTTTCTAGATTACCAAGGGTTCTATGGAGAAGTGGTCAGAGTTGGTAGGAGAAGCAAATCCAATCAGATTCCTTTCCTGGGATTTTAGAGAACAGGTTTTGTGGTAGCATAGGAAGGAGGGAGTTTTATGAAGGGGACAGTAAGATTGAAGCAGCAGAGTCACAGCCTCAGAACCTGGCATGGGAGAACCAGACTTCAGGTGGTTGTTTTACGAAGAGCCAGCTACACTGATAGCATTAAAAACTAAAACTGGAAGGGATGTCAGAAGATCAGCTGGCATCACTCCCAGCCTTCAGGAAAGGGAATGTCTCAAGTTGCCTCCCTTATTTCTGGAATTTAAAACTGATAACCCAGTTCCCAGACTATTCCTTAACTCACAGCACACGTGCAGAATTTTTTTATATTAAGCCATGCCTGCTTTTTTATACGTCCTACACCCATTGCCTCCTTTTGTCCCTTCAGGAATCTGATTATCCTTCTCCCCGTGTTCCTTCCCTAAGCCTGCAGGGACAGATGTGGGGACATGGGTCGGCCAGATGGACAGAGGCCTGACTCTTCAACACATCCGTTGAGTAGAGGGAGTGCATTTCCACTGCTTAGTGATTTTCTATCTAACATGGTATGGGTGAAACAAATTTCTGATTTAAAGATGACCAAAGGAACCCGTCAGACAGCCTGTTGAGGGGCATGGTGGGTGGCTGCTGTTTGCTCTCTGCCTGTCACAGACCCTTGCCCAGGGCTTGACCAGTGAGGTGTGTGCAGTGGTCACACCCATCTCAGTAGATCTGTCAGCTTTCCCGCTTTTGTTAGAGGGTGATATCATGCTTCCTGGGGGGAGCACTGGAAGACAATGCTCAGCCACTTTCCTCCAGATACAATAGGCGGAGTCAGGAAGGCAGTATTGACATTGCTGGGGCTGGGGAGGCACTCACTGCTCTGCGATCATCCGATGGTGAACCAGCTTAACCTTGGCACACAGGGCCTGGGTTGTGTAAGGTGTCTGGCTGCAGAGCCAAGGGGACTCCACCCTGGGGACAGGAGTGCCTTAGACATCTGGGAATCTGGGATGGGCTTCAAATTCTGATCACTGTGTCAAAAACAACCACAAAACAATAATAGTATCAGTAAAAAAAAAAAAAAAAACTACCATAGATGAATACCTCTATGAATCAAGAGTTTAATATGATTTTTTTGCATCTCCCAACAACCTTGCACTAAAGCTATTATTCATTTTTTAATAGATGGGGGCAACGGAGGCTCACAAAGCTTAAGTGAGCTGCCCAAGATTAAAATGTAGTAGCCATCTATTATTTTGGACTAACATTCCTATTTTTCAAGAGTTGCTACAATTTCCCTTTATGTGATTCCCTTCATGAGACCACCAATCACTGATCACAGTGTGTACTATCCATCTGACAACAGCAGTTGGTTCATATAAGGGAGCATGACCTACAGAGTCAGTTAGACTCTTTCTCTGGGAATTTATGAGCAAGATATTCTCTTACTTCAGTGAGGACATTGTATACTTGGAGCTAACAGCTTTTTTGGACATTTGAAAGAAGCTGGTCTTTGGTAGGACAGAATGAGGACAATAAGAGAACAAAACCAAGACAGGCACTCAGACATTATTTTAGTGCTGGGTCCAGTGGTTTTTAGATCAGAGATCCATCCCTTTATCTTCCAAATATGAAAGTCAGTCACCCTTATTTGCTTGTACTACTCTGAATTGATTTCTGATTCTTGAAAGTGTACCCATGGTCTCAGTAGCAAATGATGGAGACTAGAGTTAAACTGAGAATGGCCTGAACCCAAATTCTGAGCTCTTTCATACACCTCACTGTGCTATTTTCTTGTGTTTCATGATCAGCCTGGTTCCAGAAAATAAGGCTGATAACAATATTTATTCATGTGGTTTGATGAAGATCTTACAAGAGATACTACTTAAAAGTACTTAGTACAGTGTCAGTACCTGATGAGCACTCAGTAAAAATCAGATGCTCTTACTTGTTTGCTTATAAACAAAGCTAGAGACTCTTATGTTGCCTTATGACAGTCCTTTAAAAGCACATCTCCATCCATGACAGCGGGTGACTATATTTCATAGATGGAAGATGGAACTCCCTGGCTTCCCTTGGTGAAATTCAACATTGGTACCCTAAGTTTGGCCTTGTCTCGGAGATAGGGAGAGAAGAGCTTAGATCTATGCATTCTTGGGCTTTTGATAAAAACCCTGGAGTGTCAGGTGGGGTAATTCCTTTCTGTAGCTCTATCAGCTCATAACATGACACTCCCTACTTTTCTCCTGCCAGCCCCAATTTTCTCTTTTCTCTTGTTTCTGCTGAATAGATGATTGGTCTTCTGTAGGTCCCCACATCATTTATTCCAAACCTAATTCTTAGTTCTTAACCATTGACTGAGCAATTGTCATTTCCAAGTGGAATGTGCCTCACTTCTGAATAAGCTCATTATTGGATTTTTGGATCCATCCAGGAGAGGGAGAAAGAAAGAACAAATGTCTCCATTTTACCACCATCTAATCTTCCAGGATTGATCTAAACACCAACCTATTTACCATTCACAGCCACCACTTCAGTATCAGAGCACGGTGGAGTTGGTACTTGGTTGTAATCAGCAACTTTTCAGGAGCCAGTCTGCCTACCTCACTAGAGCCTTGTGAATCTCAGTCACTCAGGCTATGTTGAAGGTGTGTTTCATCCCAGGTTCTTTGCAGTTTTCAAGCCTCCTTGCCTTTGTGTAAGCTGTATCATCTGCCTGGAATGTGCTCTTCACATTCCCTTCTTCACCTGTCTGACTTATTCATGCTTTGAGGTTTATCTCAGGTGTTATTTCTTCCAAGAAGTCTTCCTTAACCTTCTTACATGGGTAAGGGCCTTGCCTTCACCTGGATTCCATCAAAAACGTAGCTAAAGTCAAGGCATATGTGCAGATAGATTGTTTGGTAGGCAATCCTAGGGAGCAAGAGGAGGAGACTAGGTGAGTAGAACTGTGCCAGATGTGTTATATTGGCCAGTGCCAATATAACTATGAATGCCTGGTGGGCCAGATCTTTTGAGAATTGCATGAAATGAAACTCAGAACTGCTTTCCTGCAAAGGAAAAGGAAAGCCGTTCATCAAATGCTATACTCTGCCTTTGTTCAGCAGTTATGTAGATGTATGGAACTAATGAGTTATTGCCAGCGTCCTTTGCAGTTATGCTAGAGAAAATCCTAGGAGAGGAAGTGAGATATACTTGCCTCAGTTCTGGGTAACCTACTTTGAGATTATACCTGCTCACAGCTGGTGGATGCCTGTCCAGAGTGGCCCCTGAAGAAGCAGGGGGAGCAAAAGCTCAGCTGGAAAAGACTTACATTGGTGCTCAAGAGGTGTCAGATACAGGCCCTCTGTGCTTGCCTCTGTCATAGTGCTTAGAACATTAAATTATAATTTACAGTTTACTTTTTAGTTTTACCCACTAGGCTATGAGCTGTGTTTGGCATTTCAATATTCTCAGCACCAATATAGTATATCGGTTGGCAGAGAAATGCGTTAATAAATGGTTATGCACTGGATTAAATGTTCTGACCCAGTGGTTCCCTAAGTGTGCTGCATGTACCACCACTGGCCTGAAAGATGGTTTCATGTGGTGCTTGGAAGAATATTTTTAATTATAATATTTATTAGTATATAGATATGTACATATATATCATATCAGTGATATAATTTTACAAATAGTCTGGCTTAATATGAGGCTAAGGAAAAAAGATGAGTTAATTTAAAGAGAATGGTTAATAGAGTAATTGTACAAGTAGCATGTAGACTCAGCAAGAATCATGAAAGTGATACATAAATGAATGCAGTTTGGGAGACACTGCTGTAACTGAATGAGTTAACCAATCCTTTTAAAAACTGTGTGTGTGTGTGTGTGTGTGTCCAAATAAAACACAAAAAAGTGATTTGAGCTTGTAATTAATAACAAGTGACATGAACAAAATGAAAGAGTCTCATGGTGATTGATCTATCTCAAATGACTGTCTTAGACTCTCATCTTGCTTCTCCTAGGAAATCTGCAGAGTGGACATAGGTTGATAAAATCCAGACAAGATTTAATTTACCCTTTGGGTATATTGGGCATCCCTCAAAAAGGGCCCGACAATCAGCCAGGAAACCAGTGGGCAAAGCCCTCTAGTAGAGGAGTGGGTGGGTCAGTTATAGTTATTCATTCAGTAAATAACATTTACTGAGCCCTTTCTGTGTACTGGAATCTCCTAGGCATTGAAGTTACAGAGATGGTTAAGAGATAAATCTAACCTCAAGTGGCTTGCAATCTGGTGGATGAGAAGCTCTGCTCTGATAGACTGACAATGTATGCTGGGAACGTGGAAGCTGGAGCAAGAAATCCTGGAAGAGAACTGGTGTCTCACCAGAAGGGTGACAGTTGAGAATTAGCAGGATTATGCTTTTGTGGAAAATCAAGAGTGAAAGTGAGGACTAGAGGCCTTCTGAGAAGAAGGAAAAACATGGAAAGTGAGGAATAAGTTTAAGAAACAGTTGTGCCAAGGCTTTGTGTGGATACACTGAAGGAGGTGGTGGAGATAAAGCTTGGAAGATGGGATGGGAAGAAGGTAATTTGGTTTGAGATGGGCTGAGTGGGTAGAGACAAAAATACTTCTGGGAGATGTTAGGATGTAGGATGAAGCTGTGTGAGGGCATGATTTTGCCCAAGAAGAGGACAGTGGGGTAGTGCTGGGAACACCTATATGAAGGGATGGTGTAATTAGAGGAAGAGGAAACTGAAAATATTAAATGAGACAAACCAAGGGAGGAATGTTTTAATACATTGAAAATTGCTGAGGCAGGAGCAGGTAAGGAGAGAAGCTAGAGAATTTGGCTATTAGATGCTGTTGCAAAGTATTTTTAATGGATGGGCAGGGCTGGAATTGAGTAAGTGCAAGCTGAAGAGATAGAATTAGGTAAGCAGAGTTTCCTTTCTGAGATATGTACCACGTGCTAGCAGGTTCTTGTATTCATGTGCTTTTCCGTAAGCTTGATGCTAGGGTGGTCTGGTAGGACAGGGTCTTCAACTTCTGGGCCAAGGACCTTGTCTATGACCTATTAGGAACTGGGCTGCACAGCAGGATGTAAGCAGTGGATGAGCAAGCAAAGTTTCATCTGTATCTGCAACTGCTCTCCAGTGCTAGCATCACTTCCTCAGCTCCATCTTAGATCATCAGTCATTAGATTCTCATAGGAGTATTGGTCCCTTGTGCCAAAAATGTTGGGGAGTGCTGTGGTAGGAGGAGTGAAGTCTTTTCTGTCATCTCTGGCTCAAGGTGCTAAAGGTTTGAAGAAAGTAGGGAGAGACCTCCTTCATCACAGACACCATCTCCTTCCCCTGGATATGGTTTCCAAATTATGCAAATTACGGAATTATTTGTTTCACAAACAAATATTAATGGAGGCAGATGTTTTTGTGGAGGGGCCACATACTGTTACCTAGAACAACAGAACTGTCAAAGACGTAAAAGATTATCTTGTCCAGTGTTTCTGATATGTGTTCACACAATACTAATTCCAGGAGAATCATAGAATTTTTTTTAAAAATATCATGTGGAGCTAATGTTTCATACGTTAAGAAATGTCGATTAGATTCAAACTGCTTGTTTTAAAGATGTTGACAATGAAGCACAGAGTGTTCAGCACTTAGCTCAAGCTCACTCAGCTCATTAGAAGCTAAATTTCTTCACTTTAATAGTATAGATGGCAATGTAAATTAGAGGTTAACTCATGTACCATATAGTCAGATGGCTTGAGTTTGCATTCCAGCTCTATCATTGTGTTGGTTAGCTATTGCTGAGCAACAAACTACTCCCAAAATTCAGTGGCTAAACCATTGTTTGTTATCACCCACATGTCTTCGGGTTAAGCTGATCTACGTTTAGCATAGTTAGGTGGTTCTACTTCAGGTTGCAACAGCTAGGGCAACTCTGCTTCTTGCTGCTGGTATATGGGGCGTCCAGGTGCCTCTGCTCACATGTATCTCATCCTTCTTGGATCAGCAGGTAACTCTGCTGTGTATTGTTCTCACAACGATGTTAACACAGGAAGGCTAGGTAGAAACAAACAAGAAAAGCTTCTTAAGACCTAGGCCCAGGAGTAGCATACTGTCACTCACAAAGTCATGTGACATGCCTACATTTCAAGGGCTTGCAAGTTCCCCCTGCCCATGAAGAGGCCAAAAGCAAATGTATGGATGCAAACAGAGTTGAATAGGGCTGATAATTCAATCTAATATAGCCACTACAAGCTTTGTGCTATGGTACAAGTTAGTTGACTTCGTCTTTTGGGGGGTAGAGGAGTGGAAATTAAATGAATTTATTCATGTAAATCATCTAGAACAATGCTTAAATTTAGAAAATACTAGGTAAACATTAAGATTATTACAAATTGTATTCATCACTCCAAATGCATGGTGGAGGATATCTGGGGTCTTAGTGACCAGAGTGGCTATTGGAGGATTAGGGTCGACTTCACACAAACAGGCCCAGCATCAGCCATTCTCCACCAGCAGAAGGGTGCAAACGAATATTCTGAAGAGCCCCCAAATTATTCATTTATGAATGCCTTTCTGTTAAAAGTGCATAATGGCCACAGATGTAAGGAACTTGGCAGCATGGGCTAGCTTTGTGCTGCTTGGCCCTCCCAGCCTCCTTCCCCCTGTGTTTCTCACACCCAGAGTTGGTGGTTCTATTCACACAAATCATCTGCCAAGAGGTGTGGAACTGGAGCCAGAAAAACACAACAGCTGCAGAAGCTCAGCTACATTCAGAGGCCTGTAGAAATCTTTTAGCAGGCCTAGTAGACAACAGCCCTCACCACTGAGTGATTCTAGAGTACATAAGCCATCTGCAAAGAGTGATTCCAACATTAGTAATACATGAATTCTGCCAGCTGCTTCTGGAATGAAACAAAAAACAGTGTTGTTGCCAGCCAGTGGGGAGAAAATCACCATTAATTGCATCACTATCTTCCCATAAAAGCTGAGGAGAGCCCGTGACTCGGGCGAATTTCTGTTAAAGGACCTCTTTTTATCTCCTATAAATCACCTTCTGATAGAACTTATGGCTTATAACTCCTAGCAAGCCCACCTTTTCACCTTAACCATAGGCTCTGGGGGCAGATGAATCTGGACTAGAGCCTCATGCAACAGTGTGATAGGTGTGTGACCTTGGATAAATCACTTCATCTGCCTGTAGAATGGGGATATAATGTCACCCACGTGAAAGAGTTGCGAGGATTACATGAAATAAGCAGATGAAATGCTTAGCAAAGAGCAGGTTCATAAAAAAAATGTTCTATAAATATTAGCTATCATTATTTCTTATGTCTCCCTGTGCTATCAGAGGTATTGCTCTTAAGAGTCCCCTGTCTTCAAGAATCTCTATAAATGTTATTTAATTCCATTTAATCCCATTTCAATATAGCTTTTCAACACATTCTAGTCTATAAATATTTTTTTGAGCTTCTACTCTGTGCCCAACACTGGGTCAGCAGATATAAAGATGAATAAGATAGTCATTGCTGCTAAGAAGTTGCTTTTGGGGTGTGAGCTGCAGGTAGACATACTGTGATTTGTAGTAAAGTCATGTAAACCATGAACACAGGGTTAGTGACCTGGAATTTGCAGCTGTTTTGTCAACTGATCAATATGTAAACCAGTTTTGTATGGATTTCTGTTTAAAGACACATCATTTAATGTATATAGCTGATTCATTAACATAGAACTTGTGGCCAAGAGCACCATAACTCCTGACTGTACAAAGCTTATCTAACAAACATATTTTCTCCCAAAGCACATCACAGCATTTTTGGGTTTAAGAAGATTAACAAGCATTTCAACACCGTGCTTGGTGCCATTTTAAGTGCTGAAAGTGCCAACAAAACAAAACAAAACCACAAAAAATGTGAGAAAGTGGCACTAAATATGTTGCAAAAAGAACACTGCTGTACAGTATAAGAGCTGAGTAGAATGCTGCTGTTTCACTGCAGTTGGTAACATAAGGATCTGAGGACTCAGGGTTTTACCTGCTCTGCATGTGTTCGAATGACCGAATACCAGGAAGCCACCCATGAGAATCGATGTTGAGGTTATAATAAATTGTAGGCAAATTCTCAGACACAAAATCAGCAAATAATGAGGGTAGACTATATACAAATGCTATACATCTCAGAATGCAATAAAGCTTCCATGGAAGTAGAAGGCTAGCACAGGAGAAAGATGAATTTGGTCTGGGGCAATTGGGTTCCACTGACTGGAATTAGACTTTCAGATGCAGAACAGCACAACTGACAGATCAGACAGTGGAGACAGAAGCATGGAGGGGTGAAAGCCCCACCGTAGCCAAAGCAGCTAGATCGAGGCTAGTAGGTGGATGGATTTCTACGTACAGCACAGTATTTTAAAGCCCAGATTTGACTGGATACCCTAAACACGCCTCTTCTCACCCACATCCAGTCAGAAATAAGACCCAGAACTCTGAGATGCCAAATAAACATTAAATGATTTGAGCGAGCAATAGCGAGATTTTAGTCAACAGAGAAGACGATTTGTTTTGTACCGCATGTGAAACAGTAAACTCATGAGTAGACATCTCTCTGTTCTTCTGGCTTGGTTCCTCTCCAGCCCCCAGCCTCTTCATTCCACCTTCTCTCCTTTTTTTTTTTTTTTTTTAACAGCCTCCACTATTTTAGGCAATTCCACTTTCAACTCCTCTTGCATACACCACTCTACAAAACAAAGGCCAGCAACTTATCAGACTCCCTCTCCCCTGGAAGCTCAGCAGGAGCCCTGGATTATTGCTCAAGTGTGGCGTGGGGTGTTTTTCACTCTACTCTTTATTCCCTACTCCAAGGAGGCTTATCCTACTATTCACCCAGTAAAATGCTTTCTCTATATTTTGACGAGCATTAGAGAGGTATTAGGTCCCAGATGAATTGCCACTCCCTATCACTGTCTCTGCTAGTTATTCCTGACAGAATAAGTATTATCTTGGATGCATAATTCATGGTTTCTGCAGTTTTTACAGAGACTAGTCCAGGCCCTAGCCACACTAAACATTCAGTAAATGAATAGGTTTCCACTGAACTGAAGATTTGGGGAAAAGAGACATCTCTGTAATGTTTTCCTCCACAAAACTGATACACACATGATTTTAATATAGTTTTCTTATATACTTCACAGCAAGGTTTTATAATTTTTATCACATTAAGTTCTAAACATTTCTCCCTAATAATTCTCTTAAAATCCCCAAAGATATTGTTTTTAAAACTTAAATAATTATGAATTTTATCTTAAGGAATAAGCAGGAGGAATAGCTAAGGAAATTCTGGGGAGAAAGAAGAGTAACATCTTGGGAGTAGTTCTACTGGATAGTAAGGCAGCATGCAATACTGTAATAACAGTGGGCTTGTTTTTAGGGTTGTGAGATAGATAGTTGGTAATGTCCGGGAATGCCTGCTGCTATCAAAGTGCATTTTTCAAAATGTTGTGTACTCCTGGCTCTGTCTTTTTCTCCTCACTTCACCATTTTCTCTATAAACCTTAGGAGCCACAGTCAACTGAGCTTGAGTAGGGTGAGGGCTGCAGCCAACTCCACCTGTGGTAATGCTCCACCATGGCCTCCTTTGCTACTACAGTGGCCATGTGACATGTCCAAACCCAAGAGCCAGTGCCTCAGCTTATTGTTATCCTTTAGTATTTGTCTCTAAACTGATCATTCTAGTAATCTTCTAGTGGCTTTCATACTTGCTTAGAAGTATACAAAAATATAGGGTTCCAAGGAGATACCTGTGTGGCGGCCACAGCTGCTGAGAGAGAGGTCTCAAGGTCTCTGCCTGCCAATCTCTGAGTCCTGAGTCCCTACTTCACTCCAACTTCAACCAGAGTAACTATACTTTCTTTTAGTTAACATATTTTCTTCTATATAATATTTCATTTTGTGAAAGGATGCTTTGCTTAAACAAAAGCACATAGGGGAACGGCTGACGTAAGTTGCAGGATGGGTGCTCCGTATGAGGTATCGGCTAAGTCAATAGTGATTAGAAGTACAGGTTTTGAAACTGAAATATAAGGCATGGAAAGCTGATTTGTTTCTTTCCTTTACTGAGGACTGGAAACCAGATAATTACACCTGTATCTAAAGGCTGAGAAGGTACTGACTGAAGGCGTGAGTGACTCTTTTAGTGAGTAAAGGGAGTACACTTTAAGGTATAAATTTTATGATGTTAATTTTTGTCAGTGTTATAATACAGCTTGTTTGCTAGAAAGCAGACTTTTGGGTGGATGAACAATTATTGCATTGATATTAGTATTATACAGACTTGAATCAAGAGTTAATATCAACTCATTTACTCTGTGAGATTTACTGCCTACAAACCTGAAGTTCTGTAGGTGCTTGAGAATCACTGAATGTGTGCAGTTATTTCTTTGAATGTCACTCCCTTTCAAACATTAAGATTTTGAAATTAATCACACAGACCTCAGCAATCAGATTTTAATTTTAAGCACACAGAAAAGAGTAAAATTGGCTTTCTTTGAGTACATTCGGTGTTATCTAAGAACTAAAATCAATTTAATCTAGTTTTTAACTCCTTTAGGAGCCAAAATTAAGAATATCAAAAATTCTATTTGAAATCTAGGGCTCTGGCTCATTAGTCATGTTTTAAATTTCTGAGTCCAAGGATTTTGGACTTAAGTTTGTAAAGTACGCGATAACTTGTATCCTGCTTGTGACCTTAGGCTATAAATTGTAGTTTTTACCTGGAGTCAGATTTCAACATTAGATAAACCGCAAGTTAGAACTTTGTGGCCCTTCCTAGAAGTCAAGTCCATTTGAAAAATCTAACAGAATAAAAGAATAGAAGCTTTAGCAATGCAGCCCAGGACTTAGAAGTAATATACTTCTGAGTTTTCAGAAACATAAGCTGACTGAGTTCATTTCTTCCCTATATTTATGTTGCTTCTCTGGGCTTTTACTCCATGGAAAGAAAGAGACAAAAAAGGTGAAAAATAAAATTTCATTGTATTTTACTTATTATTTATGCCTATTTATTTATTATTATTTATTATAGCACCTGGTCTTCCCAGGTGGTCTCCCATCCAAGTACTAAGCATGCCTGACCCTGTTTAGCTTCCGAGATCAGACATTGGGCTTGTTCAGGGTGGCATGGCCATAGATCATGGACCATGGATCCACTGGAGTGCAAACCCAGGATCTTCTGTGTGTAAAGTAGACATGCTAACTGCTACACTATGGAACCATGTCCAGATAAATAACATTTTAAAAAGATTCTTGTCATCCTGCACCATTATTGTGCTGGGTAGTATTCATTAGCTCACTCTCTGGATCTCATTTTCTATGGATGGATATAAGATAAAAATGCTACTAAAAATGTTAGCTTTTCCCTGTGATAGGCTCTGGAGGCAAGATTACACCCCAAGAGGGTCTATTTATGATGATTTTGCAGGAGACTGAAACCCCATTTTCTCTTCATGGGTCTCACAACTTTAGGGAATGATAATCATCATCATCACTGTTTATTAACTATTCTACCATTTGCCACATTCTTAACAAATCATTCATAAAATGTACAAAAGCTTTTCCATATGAATGTTATCCATCCTCAGTTAAATATTTAAAAGTTAGTATCACCACCTCTTACAGATGACCAATCTGAGGCACAAAAGTCTGATTACAGGAGTAGTGTGGCAGGAGTAGTGTGGCAGAACTGGGATGCAGAACAGGATGGCTTGACTCTCTAGCCTCTGACCACATGCTGCATCACTCTGCTGCTCAGCTGTGCTAAGCTTCCTGGCCCCCACTGCAATGTGATCTATTCTGAGATAGACACAGCTCTGTGAATGGCACCTGGAGGTGCAGATGTTCAGACACGTCACCACGATAAAAGGCGCTACTATAAACCTAGAGCTTAGTGTGCACAACACAAGCTACTTGCTTTCCTTCCCAAGAATTCAACTATTTTTAATGTTTATCTTTCTGTGTATACAATATCACCATCCAGAGATAGCCACTGTTAACATTTTCCAGATAAGATTGAATTTTGTATCCCTCCCCATGGAATTCAAATGCCCTCCTCCAGATTTCCCTGTGAATTCCCAGGGTACTTACATTCTCATGGTTACATCCTACGCTGAACACTGGCTGAGGATCTGATTTAATTTAATTCAGACACTCCCTTCCTTGCTCACTCCTGCCTGTGTGGTCTCTGTTCAATTTGGTGTCAGCCTAGATGTTCAGCCCAGCCTTTCACATCAATTAAAAATAAGAACAGCAACATTCTCTGCACACAGACAGACCCACAGATACATGATAGGACCTATCATAAACAGAGACATAATGTTTTTTTGTGAGTATAACCCACTTAACAGATCAGTTGACACAAAGATGAGGTTTATACTGAGGCAATGCAAACAACTTCACATCAAGTATTAGACACGTCTGTTTGTTAAAGTCCTTCAACCCCTGTCGTATTGCTTGGCCTTTCTCTTCTTTTGTGTCACCTGTTGGGATTATGTTAAATTTATCCATTAATTTAGGAAGAGTTATCTTTCCAACATTCACTTAAAAACACAAAACATCTCTCCATGTCTTTACGTCTTTTTTATCTTTTGGTAAAATTTCATAGATATTTTCATATAGGTCCTCCACATTTCATGTTGCGCTATTAAGTATTAAGTGATGTATTAATATAGTTGTCATATACTAAATCATTCTTGACTTCTGGGGATAAACCCATAGTATCTGTAGAAGAGAAATCATTTAATAAAGTGCTGAACTGATTTGCTAATATTTTATTTAGGATTCTGCTTTTTCATTAGTAAGATACGAAGTATTAGCTTTCTTTTTTCAGATATTTATTTGAGGTTAGGTAACAGGATTATACTAGCTTAAGAGAATTGGTAGCTTTTCATTTTTTAAAAAATGTTCTTTAGGCAGCACTCTTCTGTGTCTCATGGTTTAATGTCCTGGCAAGAACAGTTGGAGTTGGCCCTAATATACTGCTAGGATGGCTCCTTGAAGCTTGGACATGATGCTTAGTTAGTTAGAGATGCTAGAACTGGTTGACAAAGTATTAAGAAAGCGATTTGACAGCTTGATCAGGGAAACCTTAGATTGGGTTTACTGCACGAGAGCAGAGACACCACTACTTGACTAGATTTCTCAGCAGGGCCAGTAGGAAATGGCCTTCCTTAAGGCATCAAGAAATAAAGACACTGTGAGAAGTGACCTGGAGTATGAAAGCCTCAGCTGTTTTGAATGGAATCCCAAGAAAGAGATCTCATTGTACTTGTGCTTGGTGATAGAAGAGGGGAGGGCCAACGACATAATAAGGGAGGCTTCCTCATGAAATGGCTCTACTTATTTCAGTATGGAGACAGTCCGATGTTTACAATTTCCAGTAACCTACACTACAGAGAGGAATTACGATGCTGCCTTGAGATGTTTCAGACTGAGGCTCGAGCTCTTTAACAACTTTAATGTCAATTTGATTAGAAACACTGAAATGGAAGTGTGTGATAAATATTCTAGTGAAGATCAAAATTATAAATATTAGCCAGGAGAGGTATGTCTTCAAATATATTTTAAAAGAAAACTTTGCAGTTTTCTTGTTAACTACCCATTTATGAAGATTCAAAGTAATTTGTATATTTCCTCAATTATTATCAAAATACCCTTGGAGGATAAAGGTGGGACAAGTATTGCTCCCTTGTTGATACAGGGTGAGCAAGAGGAAGTTAAACAAAAGGCTTACAACCAGCTTTCCCGCCTCAGACATGGTTAGCACACACACACATTTCTCAATTTTCAGTGTACTTTCATCTGGATAAATATAAGCCTTAGCCACATCACTTATATTTGAAGACATTTAGTTTGATAAATGTGCTTGGCTATTAAGATACAATACTCATTTAAGTGGGGATAATAAAATGGTACTATAAAAAGCATTATTATGTTACTAAGACAAACAATATTTCTTATAAAGGACTCAGTCTTTTCTTTCTCTGCCCACTGCCATTGAAGAAGTATTTCATTTAATAAAAATCTTACCTTTGTTTTTTTTCTATCTCCAATGTCTTTAGTCCAGCCAGTTTGTATGTCCTTTCCTGCTGGCCTTTGTGCCTCCCAGTTTTAGTCATCTTGAGAACCAGTCTTCCTGGTGAAAATAAGTAAATAACCAAGAAATTTAAAAAATATTCAGTTAAAAAATTAGAAAAAGAATAATGATATAGAAACAGAAGTCTATTAAAAACTGTAAGGGGCAAGAAAACTATATAAAGTTCTGTGCAAATAAACTCTAAAATCTCAAGCCATGGAGGAAACTGAAAATACCATCAATTTTCAGTTACCTTTAAAAAACGAATCACAATTTAGTGGTTTCCCTCCAGCAGGAGGGAAAGGTTACTGGAGGTGGGGAGGTACATAATGGTAAAGTGGGTCAAATATAAGGTGACGGAAGGAAATTTAACTTTAGGTGATGACCACATAATGAAATATAGATATGATGTGTTATTTAATTCAACACTTGAAACCTATATAATTTTATTAACCAATATCACCTCGATAATTTAAAGATTCATTTAAAAAATGGATCCAAAACAGTATAGTTTTACCAGGTAATCCTCTTCTATTTTGCAAGAGACTGAAGATCCCCTTGTTAAATTCTTCTAGTATATGGGAAAAAATAGAAAGCTTATATGATGTATTTTATGTTAACCTGATAATAAAACTTGATAAGGATGGTACACAGAAAAAAAACCATCCACCAGTTGCCTAAAATATACAGGAATAAGTATGAAAAAGTATAAAATAACAAATGTAAACTAAATTCAACATAATAATTTTTTTAAAAGCATTTTTTTCTTACAGGAATATAAGAATAACTTACTACTAAGAAGTTATTAATATGTTAATTGGTCTAAAGGAGAAACACATTATGTTAACCTCAATTAAAATTCTAAAAACATTTGATAAATTTCAAAGTTCATTTTTAGGTTCAGCTCAAATTCTCTTTCAAAAAGCCTTCTTTGATTCTCTTGGCTGAAAGTAATTGCTACTTTAAAATTTTATACCACAGCATTTATTTCTTGTTTATGACACTTTTCACAGTATATCTTGTATTATAAATAATTTTGGATATACCCCATCTGCTTTGCTTAGCTATAATCACCAAATGGTAGAGATTCTGTTGTATTTATTTATCATCTCTCATAGAACCCAGAGAGAGGAGTTGCCTTATAAATGCTTGGCAAATAAATAAATGCTTAAAAATGAGTGCATTCTAATTAAAACTAAATGCCAGGAAGTGTGTAGGTAAGAATAACAATTACTTATATAAGCATTTCCCTTTGACATATTATAATTGGGTACATCAGTATATACCAGAAGTCAGACAACTGCTTTGTCATCATGATACTTCTCTGACAATATATAAGGATTACATATTTCATTCCATGTAGGGCAATGGTCTCCAAACTTTTTGGCATCAGGGACATTAGCCTAATAATCTGAGGTAGAGCCGAGGGAGTGACGCTAGCGCTGAGGAGCAGCTGCAAATACAAATGAAGCTTCACTGGCTTGCCTGCTGCTCACCTCCTGCTATGAGGCCCTGTTCCTAACAGGTCACGGACCAGTACTGGTCCACCGTCTAGGAGTTGGGTACCCTGATGTAGGGCTTATGGTAATATTTACCCTTGGAAGATTACTGTTACTTTTTTTTATGTTTGGAAAACAGTTGTAAACTTTTTCTGAGCAGTGTCATAATGTAATGAAGGAAATTAATTTATGTAAATCTTTGAAAATCATGGAGTCACAACAATTATATTGAGAAATTCTATGATAAATGGAAGTTCTTATTTTAAAAAGAAGTTCTTATATTACATAAACTCATCAGCAAAACCAACTTGCCCTATGAATTTTTGATAATATCAGTCAGGCTTTGTACTATTTGAGTTTAATTTTAGGAATTTAATATTTTCTAATAAAATCATTTTTGTATATTTTCAAATCCATTAACTGAGAATTATGCATGGGATTTTCTTATGATTTAAAGCACCTTTTCCACAAGAGCGAATTTATCTCTTGTTTTACTCTCAATTTTAGTTTCTAAATAGATTTCAGAAGATTGCTATTGTGAATTCTACCCACTCCAAGAACATTCTTGAAATTCTTATTTTTCTATTTGTGAGTTTATTAATATCCTTACTTAGCTTTACTTTTTTCTTCCTTTCTTCCATAAACTTTCCTGGGTCTTTTATAAATATTTCTTGAGTAGAGTTCTTGGTTCATTTATATTCATTAATAAGCCAAGTATTTAAAGCTGTAAATGTGTCTCTGAAAACAGTTTTGGTATCATTGTAGCAGTTTTGAAAGTAGAGTTCTTATCTTTTATTCTAGAAATCTTGTCTTTTTAGTTATGATCTTTTTTGCAAATTAATAATTAGAAGACCGCTTTATGATTTTAAGGGATTGGTTTTCTTTTTTGTTTATTCAATAACATATTATTAAACTTGATTTATTGTGTTGGGATTATTTTGTTGTGATTTAGCATTATTGCATGGGCAATTTCCCTTTGTTGGACTTCACCGAGTTGAGAGTGTATGTGTGTGTGTGTATGTGTAGGATAGTATGAGTTATAGCAAGGCTGATATTCCACTGTTTTGTGGAATATTCATCAGAACTGATTGTTAAAAGAATAAAATAATTCTGTGCTGTTTGGTAAATACCGGCTACTTGGGTCTCTTAAGTTCTACTGTTCTTCTACCTTAGCTGCTTAGATCCCTCCCTTAAGACTTCTAGATTTCTCAATAATTCAGCAACAGAGGGTTGACCCTATCAAGGTCTTTCAGAACATTTTCTGGTGCTCAAGTCAATGTCTATTTTTATTTGGTTGGCCCAGGTTGTTAAATATTTTGAGTATCACCTCTGAGCCTCACCAAATTTATTTAAGATAGGCAAATTCAACTACATGTGCTTGGTCTAAAAGATATACAAATGTAAAACAGTGCAAGTGATTTCACTTGCCCTTCCACTGCACGGTCATATGCTCTAGATTAAGCTTGGTCCCTGGTTCTGTGGCTTCTCGTGCTCTGTTTGTGACCACCATATTTGAAGTTACATACTTTTTGTGCTGCCTGGTTCCTGAACACTAGCCAACTACAGTAGTCTTTCCTTATCTGTGGGGAATACATTCCAAGCCTCCCAGGAGATGCTTGAAACTGCTAGTTTCAAGATAGTACCAAACTCTAGACACTCATCCCTCAGAATTCACTGAGGGATTGGTTCCAGGACCCCCTGCAGATACCAAAAATCTTTGGATATGCAAGTCTCTTACATAAAATGTCATACTGTTTGCATACAGCCTACACACGTCCTCTCATGTACTTTAAATTATCTATAGATTACTTACAATACCTACTAAAATATAACTACTGTGTAAATACTTGTGTATTGTTTACAGATCAACTTTCTGGAATTTTTTTTTTTTTAATACGTGGTTGGTGGAATACATGGATGCAGAATCCACAGCTATGGAGGGCTAACTGTGTATTTTGTTTTTTCTTATAGATAACATAAGTTTTACTTAAAGGAAGTACTTTACGGCTTCTCTTTGGCATATTCAACTTGCACTTTAGGGCCATCATTAAGTAAAAAGGGGTCACTTGAATGCAAGCACTGCGATTCCACAGCAGTTGATCTGATGATGGAGACAGCTACTAAGCGACTGATGGCCGGGGGGCACATGCAGCGTGGAGTTGATGGATGAGGGATGGTTTGTGTCCTGGATGGGATGCAGTGGAACAGCATGAGATTGCATCATACTACTCAGAATGGAGTGCAACTGAAAACTTCTGAATTATTTATTTCTGAAATTTTCCATTTAATATTTTCAGACCATTGTCGACCACAGGTAACTGAAAATACAGAAAGTGAAACTGCAGATAGTAGGGATTGACTACTGTACTTTATCTGGTTCTCACCCAAAGCAATAGTGATCTGTTCCAGTGCTAGAGGAAAACCTACCCTGTGACATTTGTGGATGAATGATGGAATTCCACATTATTCTCTATGGGTGATTTAAAAAATTGTTAGGAGTAGTTTTGTTTATAAACAATTTTTACCTTACCCCCTGGTCCTTAGAACATTGTCTCCATTGGGTATACTCAATTTTAGTAAGTGCTGTAGAAATAATTGGAGGAAAAAGAGAATTCCCTGTTTTAAAATATAAAGTTATACATACCTAAAAGATACATATATATTGTTATTATTATAAATTGTATGTTTGATCATAAGTCTACTTCATCAGTCAAAATTTGAGAGAGGTGCAATGCTATCTCCCAGAACTATTGTGCTTTCCTTGCAGTCTCTTTGCTTTTACCAATTTTTATGTGTTTGATTCTATATGGTTTGGAACACGATGATGCATAACCACTATTCTTTCATTGTGGACTTTATTTTCTGTCAACATAGACTTTGTTTCATTTTGTGCTTTCTGTCTTGAATTCTACTTTGTCTGAAACTAATATTATCATTTTTGTTTTCTTTTTTCATTCTTTTTTCATTTTTACTTCTTGATAAACTCTTCGCCCATCCGTTTGTTTTTCAAATTTTGTGATTTTGTTTTGAGTCTCCTATAAGCATCAATTGGAAGGCTTAATTTTCCCAGAATATTTGTCATTCTATAGGTGATTTTAAACATTTATCTTTAATCATAAATGTTTTAAATTTTAACTTCTGACATTTTATGCTTTGATTTAAAAAAAAATTTTCTGCTGTTTGCTTCTAGTTTTTTATTTTTTACTGTTTTTTTCTCACTTGACTTATATTTTTAAATTTATTCTCTCTAGTCATTTTTGATATATATATCCTGTTTTTTATTTTAAAATAAACAAATAAAGGTTACTCTTATGTTTCTCAAGACCACTCTTTTAACCTATATTTCTCCATTTAAAATAATAAATAGTGGAACCATATTTTGAACATCTGTGTATGAGGAACTCAGCACACATTAACTTTCTTTCATCTTGTCTTCAGCTTTTTAAATCTTTGCTACCTTAATATGGAATTTGAGATCCAAGTTTCTTTTAACAGTACATATTTTTAATTTTAAGGAGGATTTTTGATGTTAAAATATTATAATAAAGAAAATCCATTTTTTAATTTTAATTCCATTGGTCTTTGTGGTTACTAAATGCTGACAGTAGGCTGATTGACAATCTTGCTTAGCACTGTAGTTGAAATTCATTTTTTTTCTTGATTTTAGTGGGAAGTTGTAAGAGACTACACCAAAGGTGCTAGTCAGATGACAATTTGATTCTGAGATTCAGATTTTAGCATTAAGAGGATATATTTCCATTTCATGGTATTGTTACTTAAATATGCCCTCACCTTTGGTGTATCTTAGTCCTTTGTTTTCTTTCTCTCAAAAACACATATAGTTAATTTGAATTTTCAGTTATGCTGGCTGGCAAATTTGAACTTTATTTTTTGAATTGTGCAAAATAATGGAATACACATTCCCATTCCCATTGAGATTTGAGATGAGTCTTGGAAGAAGGTGACTTGAACAGGTAAATATACATAGGAAAGGGCATCCTTAGAAGAAAAACAATGCCAGCAATGGCCAGGAGAGAAAAGCCTGTAGAGAGTTTGGGGCTAAAGAAAGTAAAAGCATGAAAATTTTACAGTAGTTCATGTGTGAAAATGAAGATCTAAAAAGGAGTTGAATGTGGAGACTGGATAGAGCTAGAATGGGCAGCATATGGTGATTGGACATAAATAGGGAGAGAGAGTTGTTGACAATAATTCAGGGTTTTAAAGCATCTGTTCCTGAAAAGGTGGGGGCTTAAGAGACCAGGGGAAAGGGAGAGTTAAAAGAAAATAAGATGCTTGGTTCATTCTAGACATATTACATTTGAGATGTCTATCTAGGTGTCCAGTAGGCATTTTTACATGTCTTGATAGCTGAGAAAAGATTAGAACGAGAGAAATAGATTTGGAACAGGTGATAACTGAAGTCTTGGGAGTTGATGAGATCTCTGTGAAAACGGAAATGGGGTCTTCCGTAGTCTGGTCAGGTCATAATCACTGGGCTAAAGCCATAACCACTCACTGAGTTTTGGCAACGAGGAATAATGGAAAATTAGATTCAAGTCAAGAGAAAACTGCTATTTTAGATCCATGGTGTTACACATAGAGTAGTTATATATTTCTGGTGGGATGATCAAAGTGCTAAGATAAATAGATACTAAGGAGAACCTACTGTGCCAAGCTATCTGGCAGGGAAAAGGAAGAGTTATGAATTTTAACTCTGTTCCAGATGTTTTACATTTAAGATCTCATTTAGTCATCACTGTTGCTTAATTTGTCTAAGCCAGTTTCCTCATCTATGTTATGGAGATGACTGATTCACATGGTTGTTGTGAGAACTAAGTAAAGCAATGCATTTAAAATATAGGAATGGTAGTAGGTATTTAATAAATTGTAGCTATTATCTTACTTCTAAAAATTTAGTAAGTATCCATGTGTAATTGACACACTGCTATTGAAAAAGAACCAGCAAATACCTGATAGTAGTAATTTGCAAACTGTGTTTCTTTAAAGAAAGAGCAGCTCTAGGGAGGAGTCTAGGGACTGCTTCAAGGTTGGGGGAGTAGGTACAAAGCTGGGCTCTTATTTGTCTGCCAAGCCACAGAAAGCATAATTTTATATGTTTTAGTTATCAGACATCAGCACAAAATTTCACTTACTTAAAGGGATCGGCTGGAAATAAGTGTTGCTTGAAATAAGCATAGACTCAAAGGCACAAAAGAAAAGAGCAGCTATTGAATCCAAATAGAGCAGTAGTGAGATAAATCTGTCTACTAGGCTGTGGCTTTTGTAGCTGGCTGATCAGGCAAGGAGCTAGGAGAATAAAAACCCTGACCACACTTTCCTTCCACCATCCTATCTCCTTCTGCAGCTTCATATTAGCTGGACATAGGCAGCCTCCATGGACCCAGAATTAGGTGGAGGAGGTTTGAGGGTAGCTGGAGAGGGGCACACCTTGTCAAAATGTAAAGAAGAGCCAGGGACTAGCCTAGTCTTAGAAAGATTATGACATTTAAATTTGTATACTAAATTTAACTTAAATGGACCCAGCCCATTCCCAGAGTATCTTACACATTTAATGAAATTTCCTTTCTGGCTTTCATGTTTTTGGACTGCTTTTCCTCAAATGACTGCACAGACAGGCTCTGTCTCCTTGCTGCCTGAAGAGTCTTAGTAGATCTTTCACTGTCTACTTGGGGAGATAAAAGAGGAGTTGCTCACATAAGCCATTAGAGAGATAAACTGCCTGGCAGCTGCTGTATATAGGAGCATAGCCTGTCCCACAGCCATACCTGCTAGATACCATGTCTGTGCTGTCCATAAGACACAGCCTCTACCCTGTGCCATCTGGGAGGCTTCTCAGGGTTTGTGGGGGCATGAGCCAAGCCTTAGAGGCTAAGCAAGAATTATCCAGTTGAACAGGGAAATAGGAGACACATTGGAGGAGGGCATTACAGGACAGGAGCTTAGCTCATGCAAAGATTCCAAGGACAGCTCCTTAAGAAGAGCTCCTGACATGTTTGGAATGATGTCATTGCCACCGGAATAAATGTGGGACCTGGCAGAAGCCCAAGAGGATTATGCTATCACTCAGGGCTTCTCAAGAACCCTTTCTTAATAGAGACACACATAGATTAGCACCTCTGAGTTTTATAGAGGAAAAATTCACAAAGATTTAGAATTTCACCTAGAATGTGTCTGTAATTTGGAAGTATACAGATTATTATTGTTGTTGTTGTTGTTGTTACTTTATTATTTTTAATGCAGGGAAGGGACTGACCAGACAAACTGCTTTCCAAATATGTGGTTTCTAATCATGGAAACAATTCCTGAACAAAATATGAGGTGCGAGGTGCCCTTGAGCCCTCTTCCACTACTGAGATCATAATTCTGCTGGTGAGCCAGAGGGTTGATGCTGAAGCTACTGTCCAGCTTCAGAACAAAGAGAAGCAAAGCATAATGGCATAACTTTTAACAGGTTGTACACAGACTCACTTTTACAGACAATGAAGAAAATGCAAGGGAGGTTCTCAGCCCAGCGACGGGTGCACTGGGGCAGGGTGGGGCGGTTGGAAGGAAGTTTTAGGCTAAGTGAGCGGTCTCCTTGAGTGTTAGCTGGTGGAGGCTCAGGGAGCAAGTGGCTTATGTTCGTCTCCAGTTGTCCCCTGGTCCTCCTCGAGGCTGCCGCCACACCATCATGATTCTTGCGAAATGGCTTTCCCAGAATCACTTGTGTGTGCAGAGAATGAGTTTCCTGGTAAGGTCAGCCCTGTGACAGATGGAGCAAGAATCAAAGGTTTTTTAAAGAAAACAGGGGAATCTTCCCTATCTCAAGACAGGCCTGTTTCCTGCTCATGTGGGTTTGAAGTGTGTGTGAGAGTAGGCACATAGCAGGACACAAAGCTGTTAGCAGTTCTTCCTTTTGTGCATGTCTTAGCTCCAAGACAACTTAAAAAATAATTTTAAAAAAACCTTTCTCTGGGACTGACACAGATCATAGTTTATACAAATTCAGTTGATCAAACTGACTTAATAAAGAACAAATTGTTCTTTATACAAAAGATGATTTATATGTTATTTCTCCATTTTACAGATGAGAAAAATGAGAAAGGACGTCAAGATGAAAGTTTTTAGTCTTTTGTTGCATTGATGGTACCAGTCAATTAATAATTCACAAAATAGTCACCTGGGTTTAAGATATATTACTTTCAAATACTGTTGAATACTTCCAGTTCAACTTAAACATATTTAAAATATGTACAGTCTGTTAAACACAGTGCCTGGTACTGAGGAATTGAAGATGAACAAAACAGTCCTTTTCTTCAGGGAGCTCACTATCTAAGGAAGGAGACAGACATGTCAGTAATTCCTTAGAACACTGCCATTAGGTGGATTAGTGGCCACATGCCTGTCTAAAATTAGAAACCTGTATTTTAAAAGTACAAAAGAAATACAATACTGGGTATGTAAAACAATAAGCGAACATCTACCTTCTTTCTCACTTCACCCCTGATACCCAAGCCTGGCGATTTCATTAGCCAAAGGTACCACTGATATTGGGTTGGTGCATGACTTCTAGACTTTATATTTTGGTAAGAATGAGATCATGCTCTTCTGTACCTTGTTTTCTTCACTTAGTATTAAGGACATAATTCCATGCTAACTTTTAATACTCTATTATATGTATGGACTGTTATTTATTTAGTCATGCTGCTACTTATGAACTTTGTGTTGTTTCCAAATTGTGGCTATAGGCTGCTAGAAATATCCTTGCCATAACTTTGCATATTTTTATTGGTAATTATGGAAGATGTACTTTTTATTACAACTAAAAAATAATATACAGTATAACTAACTTCATAGTGTGTGTACAGTTTTAGGGGTTTTAGTACATATGTCGAGGCATGCTACCACCACATCAGAATCACCCCCCAAAATCTTTTTTGCATTTCCTCTTTGTAGTCACATCTCTCTTACTCCTAACTCCTGGCAATCACTCACCTGCTCTTTATCCCTAGAGGCTTGCCTTTTCCAGAATTTCATATCAATGTAATCATGCAGTAAGTAACCTCCTGATATTGGCTTCTTTTACTTGGCATAATGCCATGTTGTTGCAAGTATCAATAATTTATTTCTTTTCATTATTGAGTAGTATCTCATTGTGTGGATGTTTATATACATTTATCTATTGAAAAACATTTGCGTGTTTCCAAGTTTTGGAGATTATTAATAAATAGAGCTGCTTTTAACAGTCATTTTATGAACATAAATTTCCATTTCTGTATGGTAAATAGCTAGGAGTGGGACTGCTGGGTGATATGGTACATATATACCTTTAACTTTATAAAAAACTGTTAAACCATTTTCCACAGTGACTGGACCATCATTTTACATTACCACCGACAATAAATGAAAGTTATAGTTGCTACATATTCTAGCTAGCACTTGTTGTTATCATGGTTTTTTGTTGTTGTTGTTGTTGCTTTTTTGTTTTGTTTTGTTTTTTTGCAGGGGGAGGAGAGAGTAAGGGTTTCTTTTAGCCATGCTAGTAGGTGCTAGTTGGTATCTCATGTGATTTTAATTAGCATTTCTCTCATAGCTTCTGATATTGAACATATTTCTTCATGTTTATTTGTCATCCCTATGTGTATCTTTTTTTGGAGAAGTGCCTCAAATCTTTTGCACATTTAAAAAATCTGAATCGTTTGTTTTCTTACTGTTCAGTTTTAAGAGTTTTTCATATATTCTGGATGCAAGTTGTTTATTATATATGCAATGTGCAAATATTTTTCCCAGTATGTGGTTTGTATTTTAAACAGTGCCTTTCACATATCAAAGTTTTAAATTTTGATTAAATCTAATTTATCAATTTTTTTCTTTATGGATCATACTTTTGGTGTAGCAGCTAATAATTCAGTGCAACCCCAATGTCATGAAAACGTTTTTCCCATATCCCAAAAGCTATATATTTTTATGTTTAATATGATCTGTTTTCAGGTGGAAGGTTTTAGTTCAAGGCTGGCTGGCTGGCTTACTTTTCTTTGTATATAGATGTCCAATTGTTTCAATAGTATTTTTTGAAAAGACCAACCTTTCTTTACTGAATTGTTGAAAGAGACATTTTTGATATTAGCTGGTATATTATCAGTATAGTTTAATTGTTAAAAGAATGAGTTTTGAAACATCTGTCTAAATTTGAAGCTCAGATCTGCCACTAATCACCTGTGTAACAATGACCAAGTACTTATACTCTTTCCTCAGTCTCCTTTTCTGTAAAATAAAGATAATCATAGTACCTATTTTATAAGATTACTATGAGGATCAAGTGAGTTGTGTGTAAAACACTTGGAGCCATGCCTGACATATGATAAGTGATGAATTAGGTGAGATTTTATGTAACTTCGCAATTACTATAGATATTACGAGAATGTCCTATAACTGTATTTTGTATTTCCAAGGAAATTCAAAATATTGTGATCATTGTTTTTTCAAAATACTGCAATTGGCTATTTGTATTTCTTCCTCTGTGAATTGCCACTGCTTTATTGATTTATAGAATTTATATATTATACACATTAACTCTAAGTTTTACATATAAAAATTTTTTCCATTTGGCTATTTTATCAATTATGCTACCTGTCAATAATGTACATGTTCCTTTTTATCTGCCAGTACTAGATATTATGACCCTCTCTATTCTTTGTCAGTTTGATAGACAAATAATGAGATATCCTTTCAGTTTGTATTTTGGAATTAGTAGTCAGGTTAATCATCTTTTCATATGTTTATTGGTATATGTTAGCTTTTGCTGAGTCATAAATCATCCCAAAATGTAATGATAAAACAACAGACATTTACTATACCTTATGATTCTCTAGGTCAGCTGAAAGTTCTTTGGTCTAGGCTAGACTGGCTAATCTCTGTAGTCAGCTGATGGCTTGGCTGGGGCGAGATGGTCTAGTATAGTTCACTCACATATCTGACAGTTGATCTATTGATCTATTGGACCTCAGCTGGAATGGTTTATGTCTACTCCATGTAGTCTCTCATTCTCTAGTTGGTTTTTCAAAGTTTCTCCTTATTACGGTCTCAGGGTAAGGCCAGTGAAAAGCACTTTTAAAGCCACTATTTGTATTACATTTGCTAATATTTCATTGCTCGAACATAGTACAATGGCCATGCTTCGATTCAAGGGGTGGAGAAGTAAACTTAAAGCACTCAGTGGAAGAAAATGCAAAATACTGTGGCTTCTTTTTTCCCCTGTCTATTGAAATTGGTTATTTGTATCTCTTCCTTTCTGAATTGCCACTGATTTACTGATTTATATAAATTATTTATATATTATACATATCAGCTCTTTAAGTTTTATATATAACAATATTTTCCTACTTGGCTCTTTAACTTTATTGATGTAATCTTTTGCTGTGTACAAGTTTTGGGCATTTTTTCTAGTGAAATCTGTTAGTGTTTTTCCTTATGGCTTTGAGAATATTTTTGCCTTTGGCTGACCAAACTGTAAGCTTCTTGAAGGCAGAAACCATATTTTACTCTTTTCTTAACCCACAGAATGCAGCATAGAGCCCAGCTCATGTGCTTATTAAGTAAATGATTATTGAATGAATTCATTCACTGAAGGTCAGTCTCACATTTTATCTATTAATTCATTAATCAGTACTTGAAAACTGACTTCTCACATGGTGCTTAGAATGAAGCATAATGGGTAGTAATGAAAATATCAGTGAGACTTGAGTTCAAATTCCATTTTTCTACTGTATGACCTTGGGCATATTACTGAACATCCCTAAGTTTCAAGATTTTGAAATTAAAATTCCTTCCTTCAGTATTACTGTAAGAATTCAGGTGAATAATCTTTGTAAAACACCTAGGACCTATTAAGTAGTATATAATAAACAGTGCTAGCTTTCTTTCCTATGTGATATAATCTGAGGACTGCTGGAAAAGCTAGCTATCATTCTTTGTCAGTCTCTCCTCTTAGCAAGTGTCATGATCCTTGCTTCTTCCATTACAGAATCATTTCTTTGGTTTGCTCTTCTAAGAGTTCTCAGTGGATTGTCACTTTTGGATATTTTTGTTTTTTATGTAAGCAAATCAAATTGCCTTATTTATTGGGAGCTGAAGATCAGGGTACTGAGGAGTTGAAGAGTTTTATTTAATTCTCTCTTGGAGGATATAGATATTTGTGGGAGTGAGCATGCACATTTTGGGCAGCATATGGGCAGATGGGAATTTGGCAGATGATTGAATCAGAATAGTCCAGAAAGAGAAGGTGACCTGGCCCCAAATACAGATTCCTCTCACAGCAGATACATTTTCTGACCCCAGGTGAACATGGTATCTCTCTGGTAAAATGGATGGGAAAGATTAGAAGGCAGCATTATAAAGCTTGGGGGAATTTGTGAGCTGGGCAAACCTCATTTCTGGGTATTCCCAACCTCTGTCCTATGCCCTTTCCATCTTTTTGGCGTCCTCTCTTCACTGTCTTCCCTCTCTTGCTCCACTTTCCACCAAACTCCAGGATTCTCCAGGTGCCATCCTGCCAGACTTGTAAACATTCCACATTCCTTCACATTCAAGAATTTATTCATGTATACTGCTACCTTGGAGTGACAGAAGGGCCCCTGCAGAGACATTAGCACTGGCAGGCTGGCTTTGCCACTACCCTTCATGTGACTATTGACCAGTCTCTTTTCTATGGCCTCAGTTTGCCATTTATAAAGTGTGAGGCTTGTACCAGGGAATCTCAAAAGTACCGTCCAGTTTAAACAGTCCTTGATTTGATAGTACCATGCTTCCTCCAGCCCCACATCACAGAATGGAGTATGCTTTTAAGTGCATGTGAGACTTAAGTAAAGTCTCACTGTGTGGACATTCTGTCTATTCCCTGGAATTAAAAAATTTCCTGCCAACTGACTGAAGCTAATTCTAATTAGAACATATGTTATTTATCCTGGATGGAAAATTTCTGGTGTTCAAAGGTGGCGAGAGGATGCTGTTTCCTCCAGCAGACAGACAGTTCTATTTAGCTGGGAGGCAGGGATGGGAAGTAGGCATATTCTTTGGGCAAACTGGCTTGGCACAACTCCTGGGTGAGAACAATTTGTTAGAGACAGCCTAGTCACATCACGGATGTCCTTGTCTCACTCCAAACTCAACTATACAATGAAAAGGTTAGTAACTTCCTTTAGTTATTTCCAGTCTTGTGCATTTTGATATCTTCTTACTAGTTGCCCAATATTTTCTTGGAAGAAACCTTGAAGATTAAGTTATTGCTAAGAGAATTACTACATACCTAAAAGGATAATGAAGAACAAAAAAAGATTAAAGTGTTGGAAGCATGCCTGGAAATTGGATCTCTTCAGGGGAGACAAGAAGGCAGAGAAGATACTAAAAATACTTTAACTTAAAGTTGACTCATAGAAATGGCTCCAGTAGTTTTTAGGATCCACTAAAAAGAAATTAATGCCAACTTTAGGATAGATAAAAGATGAAACATTCTAAAAGTGAGTCCTATTGAACATTTATTCATTCTTAAAACTCTGCTCAGTAGTTACTTTTTGGAGAGAAGACTTTTCTGACTATGTTCGCATATCTTTTTCTCCTTGCCTGTGTAACTCCAACTCTCATTCAGGCCAGATGTTACTTCCTCAGGGAGCCTTACCTGATCCACCAAACCCTTCCTTGACTCTAGCCAAGTCTGATTATGTTCATCATTGTGCTATTTCATAGCACCTTGTAATTCTCTCATAGTACCTATTGTGGTTCCAGTGGCATACTTATTTATGTGTTTAGTTTTCCACATCTATCTTTCACATTTGCCTGTAAGCAACACAGGGATTGAAATAATATGTTTATTTTATTGTTGTGTCTCCAGGGCCAAATGTAATACATAGTACATGGGAGATACTCAATAAATTTGTTTAGTAAATGAATGAATGAACATATAAATGACTTAATGAGTTTTTTTTTTTAACAAAAGAGAAATTTTCCTTTTCTGGACAGCATAAACGAATAACTAAACTAAAATCCAAACAATTCCACCAAGTATCCTGGATAATTTGGAGGTTGTCTTTGCCTCTTTGGCTCATTGCTTAGGACTTTGATTCCAGAAATGCTTTTAGCTAAGACCTTTTTGGTTCACTGCCAAGGCCCCAATTTCAAAAATCCTTTTAGCCAAAATAGTGCTCATTGGGCAGTGCTCATCTTAAATATTTAGAACTTAAAGATATCTACTGCTGTTATAAAAGTGAGATATTTGATCAAGAACACTTTGAAAAAATTTTAAACTGAATCAATACTAGACTTCCAAGAAACCATATAGGCAGTTGTTCTGAAGACATAACACCTTCTTCCAAACACATATCAGTGAAACTCTACCCAACACTACAATTCTGAGGTAATAAGAAGCACAATGAAATAGTCTCAGTATGCAATAATTTGACCTGCTTTTTCCTTTAAGCCCACCCACAGTTCAAAGGACAGGGAGCTCTATCTGCAGCAGTGCCAAATGCAATGTGGGAAGAGAGGGATAGCAGGCTCATTGGAATAAGCATATCATGCTGCAGTGAAATGTATTTTCATTGATATTCATATTTAACTTTTCAATTTTTCTCTGTAAGAAAAGATAGTTAAAAGTGATGACCTTTGAGGTTTTATATGTTTTTATTTAAGCAAAACCTTTCCCCCCACCAAATGAAAACTACATGGAGCCCAAATGTAAAAATCAGATGAAAGTTGAACAGCTTGGTGAGAGTATATGTGTGTGGGGGGGTGTCTGGAATTCTTTCTATTGACTTTACTTCCACCATTCTCAGAAACTTTTTAGAAAACGAGAAATAACTCCTTGAAACAGTTTGAAAAACACAGCTGTCTCTAATTTCTAATTCAATGTAGTTAATTATATGGGTGTTGATTTAGGTCCACAATTATTTCTATGACTATTTTTAAAGAAAAATATGTCTATGTCTTAATGGGCCATTATTCAAAACAACAATGAATACAAGAAAATCTAAATGCAAAAACAATATTTAAACAACATTTTGAGTGTAGCACAATGCAATTTAGTGAGAATTTTTATGTTACTATAAAATTGAGATGCTCTTCAGTATATAATATAATGAACAAAACATTTTAGGATATTGTTATTCTTCAATTATTATGAACAATCATTGTTAACTTGCCAGATGCTATGCCATTATGGCAAGTATTTCCTTGTGAATAAGACACATTTTATGGAAATATTAAAAAGTGTTTGCAAGATCTTTGTCAATGAAAAATAGCATCAATCTCTAAAACATATATAAGATGTGTAAAATTATGCATCTTACTTTTACTTATAGCAAACTCTTAGCCTTGATCATAGAAGTATAAATTGAACTAATAATGAGTTTGATCAGAACCCTCAGACTAATGAAACATAAGCTGGAGAAGATAGTGCTATAATATAAAAGGTGTTAGACACAATGACTGATTTAGGTGTGAGCCCAGATGGAATCTATCTTTTGGCAATTATTCTTAGGAAGATGTCCCTAATAGCAGATTCCTTGTGTGGCACTGGCCATGCGATTGCAATCACATCTTTCATAGTGCCAGTAGCAGAATTCTTTTAAGAAGCCCTAGGCCACAAGCCATGATATCCATGGCAGTAGGGCCTCTGCTCCTCTATTTTCTTTAAAAGCTATGGTTGGCCACCCTTATTTTCTCTTTTCTTAAATTTTATTTTAACCCATGTTTTTTTTTTCTTCAACATTGTGGAATGACATCATATTTCCTATTATTAGTACAAAGAAGATAGAGAAAATACATTATTTGAATGCAATCCAAGGAGATTTGGAGTGGATGTAGGAATAAATGATGAGAGACATTTACATTTTTGTGGCTCTTGATTCCCTTCCAAGGGAAGGGCAATAACACATTTACTTTTTTACATTTAATTTTTATGTGTAGGTAATATTCAAGTGGTTCAAAAGCTAGCATACATAAGTGTACAATAAAAAGCCTTCCTCATATGATTGTCTCCCAACTACCTAATTCTTTCCTAACAGGTCATTCTTGTTTTTAGTTTCATGTTTCACCTTCCAAAAATTCTTTAGAAATATACAAACAAGAACAAACATGGATTCTTATTTTAGGAAAACTAAGATAATGATTTTTAAGATCTGCCCCAGGAATCTAGTAGGTATTTTTTTCTCATATCCAAAGCTCATATACAAAATCCTTCTGATATTTTATTGTAAATGGCTTTACAAATAGGACAGAGGACTCACTGGAAGAAGAGGGCTTCTTATAACAGGCATGATGAATAAGAGTAGCAAAGTGTTGTCAAGTCTAGATTCTTTGGTATACAATTTCCCTTTCTGTTACTAAAAGTCAAGTGAGAAAACTAGGAGGAGAAAAAGGAAAAAGAATCCATTTGTCTTTTAAAATGAATTGCTTTTTTTATTATTTCCTAAAGTCATTAAATGAACCATGGTCAGTGTCAGTATAGTTCAGTGAGTTCAGAGCAGATCCCTTGGTTTTTTGGCAAGTCACTCAACTGGCCCTAGAAATGGGGCTGGATGGAACCAGAGCTGAAAGAATTAATGCCTTTCTGGGAGCATGCCTGAAATGAGTGAGTATAAGAGATAAGGTGCTCACTCAGAGGCAAGACTGGATATGCATGTGGAAGAGAAGCTGTGCTCTGGTGTTATTTTTAGAGGCTATAATTTTACTGCTTGGTGTCCTAGCTCATCTTCTATTAGAAAATTTTTCTTACTGGCACTTATGTCTCTTCTTTTGCAATCTTAAAATTACCATTGAGTCTAGAAGCAAGGTAGATGCTTCAGGGTCAGGCTTGGAAATCTATTCTAGTCAAGATTTTCTCCCTCAATCCCATGCTTTGAGTTAACATTATGAGAAAAAATGCATCTCTAACTTTCATTTATATTAAGATTTGACATTGAAATTCTAAGTACTCAGATAAAAATATAACTCCTGGTTGTAACATCTTCAAAACTTCACCTTATACATCAGATATTGGCAGTTGCCATTAAAAACAAATTGTATGAGGACTTCATGGCAGGCACAATGCTTGGCATAAGTAGTTACTCAAAGGTCTGGAAAATGAGTACCAGTAAGCCCCAAATGCTCACCAATACCTGATCACGTTTCTAAGGCATTATGTAAAAACTGTAACATTGCTTTTTTCCCTTTAAACGTAGTAATTATTAAAATAGTCTTTTCAATATGGGCAAGAAAGTCAATTTAGACTCAGGAGAGTACTTTCACTTTTAACCTCACTATTTGGGAGGTGGAAGCCAAGTAAATAGATGGACTTGTATCATACAGATCTGGAATGAAATTTGCCCATTCGTCCATCCGTCTGTCTATCTGTTGTCTGTCTGTCCATTCATCTACCCATCCATCCATCCCATCCCATCGCATCACATCCAATACTTATTTAGTTCTCTATATGCTGAGACTAGGCAGGACATTCCTATATAAAGACTATAAACAAATCATCTTCAATCTTCATCCTCATGGGATTTACCATCTAGTGGAAGAGAGTAATAAATTAATCATTGATTATGGTAAACTTTATGAAACAACAGGAAGTTGAATTAGAGGATAAAGGGATGAGAATGTGTAGATATTAAGGCAGGTAAAGAAACCGTCTATGAGAAAGGCATTTAAGCTGAGATCCAAAGAATGAGCAGAACTTAGCCAAGCAAAGAGTGGCAAATAGCATTCCAGGCACAGGGCCCAACATGTATAAAGATGCTGGAGTAGGAAAGGTCCTGGTATATTCAAGTAATTGAAGGGCAAGTGAGAATTTGAATTCCAGTTCTGGCTTCAACAGCTGTGGAAGATAGAATAAACTACTCAGTCTTTTGAGACTTCATATCTTCATATTTAAAAATAGAATAATAGTGCATACTTTGCAGTGCTGTTGAGAAAATTTAATGGGTATTTAATGAGAGAACATGCAGCTTACTTGAATCACTTTACATCTATACAAAGGTCACTGAGACCCCAGCTGCTCCACATGACCCAATATGTTTGGCTTATCTATTCCTCTAATCATTTTATATAGACCTGAGAATCAACCATCACTGGAGCCAAAGAACATCCTTCATCCCTGATATTTTCACATTCAACAAAAAGATAGAATAGGCACAGAACATAGAATAGGCCAATTTGTTTATCTTAGAAACTGAAAATTAAAACAAGGAAGGAGAGAGAACATGAAATGAAAGGATTTTATTTTAAAAATGTGTTTCATAATTTATGGAATAAATTTTAAAGGTCAGGTAAGATTTTGTTTTTACATTTGAAGAGGGCTGGGGTTTGGGCCTACGTGTTCAGAAAACAGAATAAATAAAACTAAAATAATGGTCATTGTATACTCCATATAGAGCAAATACAATGCTTGGCAAGTTATGTACTTTATCTCATTTAATCTTCACAAAAATCCTGCAAGATAGGTCTTATTAGCCTTGTTTTACAGATGATGCAAATGAAGCTCAGAGGGAAATGCAGAGTTTGTTTAGTCTCTATCTTATTTTGTGAAATTTAATATGCAATTGGGCAATGATGATAGTCTTAAAATTAACCTATAGTGTATATATAGTTGATATATTTCTTTAGAATACTTAATTATTGTGGCAGTAACACATTATCATTAATTGATTGATAATTAATGAAAATTATTATAATTAATAATGACAAAAATGCCATTATCATAAATATAACTCAACCAGCCTTTGCTGAATACTTAACTCAGGCACTATAGTGGATAGGGATATATAATGCACAGCTTGTTTGTGTAGATGGAAAATAACTGATAGTCCATTGCAGATAGGGTGTGCAGCAGGGGAGGAGTGGATTTGTAGGGTTGAGGCAATACCATGGTAAGAGTTTTGGTTCTTTACTCTGGATGATAGGCACCTGATCAGAGTAGCATTTCAGAAGGACTGCTCACAGAACTATTTTTAGACAGGGCTTTGTAAGCACCAGTTTATTCCATGGGGCCATGTTAATAACCTTCCTCTTACATTATGCTCCCTCTTTCCTTTTAGGAACAGTGAATGGTGCCATGGACCTGATCTTGATCAATTCCCTACCTCTTGTGTCTGATGCTGAAACATCCCTCACCTGTATTGCCTCTGGATGGCGCCCCAATGAGCCCATTATCATAGGAAGAGACTTTGAAGCCTTAATGAACCAGCACCAGGACCCACTGGAAGTTACTCAGGATGTGACTAGAGAATGGGCTAAAAAAGTTGTTTGGAAGAGAGAAAAAGCTAGTAAAATCAATGGTGCTTATTTCTGTGAAGGACGAGTTCGAGGAGAGGCAATAAGGATACGAACCATGAAAATGCGCCAACAAGGTAACATGCCTCTTAGCTGTGGGCAGGTGAAGTCCACAGAGATACACCTCCCCACCTTTGTTTTATCAGTTGCTCACTTGGAGGCTGGGCGTGAGCTGCCTGAGTGTGGAGCTTGAAGACTTTGTCTGCTCTTTTCAAGCATTGCTGTTTCTAGTACACAGAGCATTAGAGATAAAAGAAACCATTCATTTCAGCTTCCTCACATTCAACCCTTTCCCTAGACATTATGCCTAGTTTATAAGGTAAAATGAAATATATGTTCTACTAAGAGCTCCATGGCCCTTATGGAGACGTGAACATGTTACATGTATGTAGTATGAAAACCATAGCATGAAGACATGCTATGCATTGCCAAATTTTTGGCAATTTTGAGCTTTCTTATTAACTTTTAAAATCTGATTCTTTATTTCTTTTGTACCCCTGAGCATTCTTAACAGAAGTTAATGTTTTCAGGGGAAAAATATGGTAGATATAAAAAATTTAAAAGGGAAACATCAAAAACTCAACTTACTTGATTATTGGTGTGTCATTTACCTACTGCTACAAGACTGCTGTATAACATACAGCCTCAGACCACAGTGGCATGCAACGATAAGCATTTACTGCTTGTGAGGCTAAGTCAGCTGCATTGACTATGTGGCTCTGCAGATCTTGACTGGGCTTTCTTATGTGTATGGATGTTGGCTGGCTATAGATTTAACTGTCTGGCCTTGATGGACCAACTTGGCTGTGCCCCTCGTATGTATTATCCTTTAGCAGGCTAACCTAGGTATGGTCTCTTGGAGATTCTAGAAGTGTGAGAACAAATGGGAACACATGAGATTTCTTGAAACTTAGTCTCAATATTGTTCACTCTCACTTTTCCCTTATTTTATTGCCCAAAGCAAGTCACATAGCTGAGCCTAGAACAGAATGGGAGGGCACTGCCCAGTTAAATGGCAAAGAGTAAGGATATAAGGAAGGATGATGAATTGGGGCCCTTTTTGCAGGCTGCTTTTCTCAGAAAGAGACTGGGATTTAAATTTAGTAGTCAAGTACCCAGGCCCAGCTCACAGAACACCAGGAGGAGGATGTTGAGAGTCTTCTATAGGAAAAGAGTATTATTCTTTGCTACCATCTCATAGAAGTCATATGATAGAGACTTTCTCCCAAAATAGAAGTGAGTCTTAAACTAAATCTTTAGGCCTGTTCACCAAACTGTTGTCAGTTGGAGGAGACAATGTCATGAACATTACTTAATGATTCTGTTTTGCCCTAAGGCTCCCATGCCTGGACAGGCAGGTACACTTCTGGGGTTCAGGATGCTATCTCTGGGAGGAAGGTACAGAATTCTAGCAGAGATGATCTCTTCTTCTTCTTACTGGAATGATCTGGCCCCTCATCCATCAGCCCTTTTCTCTTAGCTGGTCATACCTAAAATGAAATAGTCCTTTCCAAATGACTATAACCTCAGGGGCCTCTGGACTGAGAATGTGTCACCTGTCAACTGAGAATGTGTCATTTCATGAGATAAAGACATTGTGAGTCCTTTAAGATTTCACATTTAATTGTAACATTTATCCAAACAAATAATACACCTCTGCACATTTCACTGATAGGCTGTTTCTTATCTAGGAATCTGCAATTTTTTTTTTATAGCAGCGCTTGTCAAAGTTGAAAGTGCTCATATCACCTGCAGGTCATGTTAAAATGCAGACTGATTCAGTAGCTCCTGGAGAGAGGGTCCTGACATTCTGAATTTCTAACAATGTCCCAGGTGATAAGATACTCATGAGGGGACCAACAGTTTAGTAGAACCCTAACTGGGATCCACCTGAAAATATTTCTTTGAATATGCTAATGGTGGTAATTAAAAGACTTAAGGCAGAAATTAAAAGACTGAAGGCAGAAAACTTATTTTAAGGCCAAAAGTGATAAAATCACTATTCATTACAAATGAAGGAAAAGATTTTCTTAGCAAAACTATAATGTTCCACTTTAAATGACACCAGGGTGAGTGGGAAAAGTGCACAATAGACATTCCCAGGAATGCAGCTCTCTGGTGAGGGAAGAGAGGTTGAACAAAAGGATGTGAGGTGTGCCAAAGCTATCATGGCTGAAAGTCACCTCTGTTATGTTTCACATGTGTCATTTGGGATTTGACTTATATAGAAAATTATGTCCTGCTGATATTTCCATATTCTGAATGAAGATGATCTGAGATTTGTGTCCTAGTGGTTTCACAGGAATAAAATGTGAAGTGCCACTCTACCCTTCCTGGGCTGTCCTAGCATCATGCTGGACAAGGTATAAATAAGAACTTGTAGAGCATATTACACCAGAACAATGGGAGTCAAAACCAACTGTAATGATCCCCCTGAACTGAGAGTCCAGGTCAGCACAGATAAAGGATGGAGGAAATTTGGTTAAATGAGGCAATGAGAGGCTTGAATAACAAGAAACAGTTGAGAAAAGATGCCTTTTAGATTCATATTCACCTGAGTTTTAATTCTTTCTTCACCACTTATCATTTGTTGGCCTTAGACAAGTTATTTAACTTCTATAGGTCTCATTTTTCATCATCTGTAAAATGGTTATAATAATATCTTCAAAATTGTCTTACATTCTAAATAATATGGTATATGCAAGAGCCAGTTCCTATGACTGCATTTAAAATAAGATTTGATTTACACAATAGATATGTTCCTAAAACGCTTGTGTAAAGTGAGACATTGCAGAACAAGTTACATTTTAATAACAATAGCAATGTGATTATGGTGGGTATGCAATTTGACTCCAAGCATCTGACTTCAGAGCCGGTATTTCTGACCACTGCATTCTCCTTGGCATATCATTTTTAATGTTAACCTCCCTCTCTCATTCTGAGCACTTGTTTTATAAAGTACAATGACTCCAACTGAAACCCTACAAAATAATCCAGGGCACAGAGTAGAGATGTGGGATTGAAGTCAGCCAGGTGTGGGTTTGAGCCTAACTCTATGACCCAGGGCAAATTACTTAATTAAAATCATAGTTTCCTCATTTGAAAAAAAAGGGGAGGATAGAGATTTTTCCACATACGTTTGAGAATCAAATGAGATCACCAACATTATCTCTCTCACGGTAAATGTTTAACCATTACCATTGGAGTGCCTTGGAACAAGCAACAATTTAGTGGGACTATTAATTTTCCTGCTCAACTTTGAAAAATTTTAATGTGATCTATTAAATAAATTGTGGGAATTTATATAAAATAGAAAAATAGGTAGTACTTTCCTGTATCTTAATAATAACATCTCAGGCTGTTGAACTAATTCTGTTTCTTTTTACTGACCATCCAATGGCTGAAATACGATGCAAAGAAAGTGATACGCTTTATAGTGAATCAGGAAAACCCCCAAAACTCTGTCTTTGTGACACTATTAATTCCCTAGTAAAACATCATGGGAACTCAGAAGTGCCTGCTCAGAGACACAGAAGATAGGATAAACATCAGCATATTCCTGCTTGCTGCTGACTCGTACATCTGGGGTGGAAGTGGAAAATCCATTTGAGATGTGCCAAAACATGGCCTAAACTGGCTCGCTCATTCCAAATGGCCAAACAATTTTTATCAATGGCATCATCCAAAAAAATCAAAAGCAGTTTGTTCAAACCTCACTGGAGATTTTGTTTGGGGCAGGGAGGTATAAATGAAATTTGAAACATTTTCACATCCAAAGATCTGTTTCAGAGTATTATATCATAAAAAACATAGGTTATTTTTCTTCCTATTTTTGTTTGAGAAATAGCTTTACTTTAAGAGCATCAAATTTCTCACACTTGATTTGTGAATTTGAGAGAGAGGAGCCATTTTTATCTAAATAATACAAATGAACATGTTAAAAGCATAAAGAAAATAGGAAACATTGAAATCAGATTTATTCATTTATTCTTTCATTCCACAAGGATTCTTAAGACTCTACTTTGTGCCACACAGGAAGGATGCGATGGTGTTAAAATTTCCTGAATATTATGTATCTGACATTCTCCTAGCAACTTCATATATATTACCATATAATTCAGACTTTACTAAATGTGTATATAGTGAGGACTACTCTGACCCCATATTAACAAATGAGACTTGTAGGTACATTTGCACATTTGTGTCCCAGTTTAGCTCTGGGAAGGTTAACACAGGCCGATCCCAGAGGCCAGGGTTTACCCACTACCCTGTGTTGTCTTCCAAACCAGAGGTGAACTTCCCATCCTAAAATGCTCAGTCTAACAGGAAAAATACACTAGGAATGGGGTTGTAATGGGAAAGTACAGCTATGATGGCACTTAACCTGGATTCCAGGGGTTGTGTAAGGCCCTGGAGAATGCAGATTGTTTAATTGGAGTGGGTGAGACTAGGGGAAAAGAGGAAACAGAAGAGAAAAGAAGTTATAGACTTAGATGTGAGTGATTACACGGTATGTCTGAAGAACCCAACATAGTTCAGAATGGCTGGAACTGAGAGCTAAGGATTCAAGCCTGGAGTATGATGAGTCTAAAGAATTGGTGTTGTGAAACACATGTGCAGTCCTTGAATTTGTGTCTCAATTTTTACACATAGAGTTAGGCCTTGAGTAGGAGACTTACTCTTGACTTCATCTCCCATATCACCACACTATGGATATGCTGTTTTCACAGGGCTTTTGTGAAGTTATACAAAATAGTGATGGACATAAAACTATATTATTACTCTTCTTACTCTTAGTCTTTATCATCAAAGTAAAGTAAACAACTGAAATTTTGATAATTATTTTTCATCCATGAGAAACACCTTTGTTTATAATTTTTACTGCCACGATTTTCTTCAACCCTTAAGAAATAAGTAAGTTGTGTTCTTAGTTAAGGTCTGTCAATTAATTAGCTCATCCCAATAATCCTGAGCAAGTCATCTTCCAACTTAGGACTCAGCGATCTCATTTATGAAATGAAGTGGTCGGACTTTAAAGTCTTTTGAGTGCTAGCATTATATTATCTATGAAAGGCTCTGAAGCCAAGTTACCTAGTTCCAACACTGGCTCTCCTATGAATTAGATGTTTAATAGTGTACAGGGTATATAACCTCCTTCTACCTTAGTTTCCTTATTTATAAAATTAGGATAATTGTAGTACCTATCTTAGAAATATACTATGAAAATTAAATATGTGTAAAGTCTTTAGGACAATGCCTTGTAGCAGTGGACACTTTTAAAAGGTGCTTATTGTTTTCATGATCTAGTCAAGTCACATGACAACAATCTATGTACCATGTAGAATCTGGGCTCCTGTGTCATTAAGATGTCCAGAGTGCAACACGAAGGTTGTGGACCCCTTCCTTATTACTCAGCAGAAAACAATCAACCTAGAGACGTTAACACAGGGTAACAAGCTAGAGAGCAATGGAACTCTGGTGTGACTTTGTTCCTAAGAAAACAGGGAGCTTAAAAGTCTGAAATAATAAAGAGCCACAGAGTGGGGAAAAAGGAAAGCTATATTGGGGTTGAGCCTAGTGGAGAATCTTGGTTCCTTTTCAGAATACAATGCTGAATAAAGTCCCACGGTCAGTTAAACAATCTTTACACAAAGGGGCAGAAAATATAAACAAACCACATAGAAAGGAACAACCACATGAAATGGTCAGAAAAAATTTCTCACAGGAGCCCAAGAACATATCACAAAGAACAAGAGCTGCATACATTAGATTGCTAACTGAAGCACCTTGCAGGTATAAGAGGGAGCCCACCAACGTTCCCCACCCCCAGTCCCTTGCCTGCCATCCCCACGTGGTCGGTCCATTTCAGTCCTGTTGAGAAAGCTGCCACTCAAGTCCATATTACAAATGTCAGCACAGCACTGTTACCATTTATTTATGTTTGGGAAGGATAAAAGCTCAGGATTATTTAATTTACCTGGTAGGTGGTTCCTCTTTATCATCATGTAAAGACTATTTTTATCCTGAAAATGTTTTGATTTTAGAATATTTTTTCTAATATAAATATTGTAATATCAGTTTATGATAGTTATTATTAGTGCAGTATATATTTTTCTATCCCTTTATTCTCAATCTTATATGCCATTACAGTTAATGTATAGCTTGTGAAAAGAACACATGGTTATATATATATTTTTAATTCATTCTGGAAATTTCTGGCTTTTACCATATGTTTGGCATGATTTCTGCCATCTTATTTTCTTTTCTATATGCCATGATTTTTCTTTGGGAATTCTTTTCTTCAATTGTGTCTTCAGTTAACTTCCATTCTTTCCTGCCTTCCATATTTAGAAAAATTATATTTTCTATTTCTCTTCTTTTAGTGGTTTTCCTTACATATTTTATGTTGGGCAAACTTACATGTCAATCATACTTCAATAAAGCTGAAATTTTAAAAATGGGCTTGACTTAATAAAGCCTAAAGTTATTCCCCCTTATTCTTGTAGTCACAACTACAGATTATGTCATGTAAGTTAAAGTAATTCACAAACTGTTGTAGCGAGGAGAATGTTAGAATTCATTCACTTGTCTTGTCCAACAAACCTAGGAACCTAGACAATATTGTGTTGTAAGCCTAACACAAAGACGATGTTTCTAAGTGATATTGTAAACCAAATATGCAATAACTTCTCTACTTTCTTCTTGGTACTGTCTAGTCCCATGACTGTGTCAGTTAATATACAGATAACTAAAGGGTAGAAGGCAAGATATTGGATCCCATTTCTACCTTATTCCTATATTTACAGCATTAATAAGTGCAGCTTTGTGCTAATTACATTTGAGAAATGACTGGGGCATTCTAAAGCAATGAGAATTATTTGGAGTAATAACTCAAAAGGATCAAGGGAAAAAACATTTGGCAAATATCTGACCATTCACCTTCTATTATACTTTGAAGAAGCTTGGTAGGAATTGGAGCAGGATGGCAGATTCATCGTTAATACAGTTTATAGTTAATATCAGGTCTTATTTTGGTAATAGATATTAATCAACATGAAGTCCTTATTTCCCAAACTGATTGCATGAAAACATGTGTATATGTGTTTGATGTGTATATATTTACATTTTAACAGAGGAAATGATCATTCCTTTTATCAGATTCTTAGATATGTAAACTTAAGAAAGTTTAAAACCTGTTAGCTACCACTGTTTTTAATATCATGAAAACTCCTGCCAAGTGCCAGCCTTCATCTTCTGAAGTTCAGAGTTCACTTGCTTCTTGAGGAAAAATACATGGCCTCATTTTCTCATTTGTTCTCTCTTTTTTTTAAAGCTTCCTTCCTACCAGCTACTTTAACTATGACTGTGGACAGGGGAGATAATGTGAACATCTCTTTCAAAAAGGTATTGATGAAAGAAGAAGATGCAGTGATTTATAAAAATGGTGAGTATTTGTTTTGTTTCCTTCCAGCACCATGGTGTGAGACATCAGATAGCACAAAGTGTATTGTGTCATTATCTTACTGCAGCCTTGGGGGCGGATGTCTGAAGTAAAGCTGCTGTGATGCAAGCTAATCAAATTCTATGACAGAAGCTCTTTTAGGCAATGTGTTTGGTTACCTAATTGAGAGGATTAAAGTAGAGGTCCATACACATGTATGAATGTATATGCATTGTACATTTATGAATGAGCATGAGAATTATGAATGTACAATAAAACCCCATCATGAGGTGATAAGTGGGGTCCCAAATACTGCCATATATAAAATGTTTGTTTGATTACAAGGTTAAGAAAATGACCAAAGTGAGCCTGGAAAGCCACTGGCTGGAATTCTGGAGGTTCAACTGGGAAATCCAAATCTGTCTTAGTCCAACTATGGTTTGGCACCACTTGGTGGCCATTGCCTGATCCAGCTGAAATATTGATGGAGACTGTTCTTAGTTTTCTGGATGAATAATTTTTCCAGATTGGAGTAATAATTCTAGATGCCTTCTTGTTAATGGATTCGTTGTCAGGGTTATCTAGCATTACCCACCCAGTTTTGCCTGTTCACCTCTGCCTGTGTAAGATAAAAACTTTAGCCTAGATCCGCTTCATGTGTTTGGTGGTAGATTCCATAGACTAATAGACTATCTACTCTATCACCATAACTTTCTTGACTCTTGGGACAGCTTTGGGTAGCTCAGCCTCTTCATTCTTTTCCCACATTCAGTATGCTAGAGCACATTAGCTGTATCAGGTCAGGGAAAGCTGATCAAGTAGAGGGGCCAGATTAACCAGGAAACAAGAGTGGTCGAGTGTGAACCATTATTCTCTACTCTTCTTTACTAGGTTCCTTCATCCATTCAGTGCCCCGGCATGAAGTACCTGATATTCTAGAAGTGCATCTGCCTCATGCTCAGCCCCAGGATGCTGGAGTGTACTCGGCCAGGTACATAGGAGGAAATCTCTTCACCTCAGCCTTCACCAGGCTGATAGTCCGCAGTAAGTGACTTAGAGGCCACCATCTGTGATTACGTTGTTAGGCTTTTTAGTTGCAAGTAACAAACTGACTCTGGCTCCTAAAGCAAAAAGCAGGATTGGTTGCATATTTGGTTAAACATTAAGTGTCCTGTAAATCCCATTCTTGCCAGATCATTTAACTCTCAAATGTGATTTCTATTTTCAGATTTGAAAAATGCAAGAGTTACAGCTAGTGAAAATTCCCCCACCCTCCATTATAACTATCAAAGTGAGGAATAATTATCACTAGTAGTTTTTATAAGAAATTGATCTGCAGGAAGCAAAACTTTGCCTTGAACTTTCCCTAGCTATGCCTGGCATTAAATATTCACATCTAAATACTTGGGATGCTTTATCATTCCTCTAATTATTGGGATCTCTAACTCATGAAGAATACTGATTTTGCTTTGCATTATATTTTTTCATTCATTCATTTAGCAAATACGTGTTGATTGTAGCTCTGTGTCAGGCATTGTGTTGGTGTTGGGAATTCAGGGTAATAAGATGAGCCACTGTCCTTTGAATAATTCCCAACCATAGCAGACACATACATAAATAGATAAACAAATACCACAATATGACAATGGAACATGAAATGTATGGTTTACTTTTAAAGCCGGGGAAATCTCCTTTTATTCCACTATAGTCATGGAGATTCTGAATGACAAGAGAACAATTTGCATTTGTTTCATTTAGAAGGTTTCTTTCCAGTCTAATGTAGCACCATGTACCAGGGTACTCAGAGTCTGGGGTAAATGGGCCGATTTTCCAGCAATGTTAGAAACATCAGATATTAACATATGGTAAAAAGCATAAAGCTCTTTTTAAAAAATGTTTAAAAAACCCACACACCACAATTTGGCATAGACTTGAATTTAAAATTCACCTGAACTTTTAAGGTAAAGCAAAAGGCTTCAAGCACATTTTGATCTTCAAGTTGTCCTTTTTCCAGATTACTGGAAGCACTTGTTGATTCTCTTTTTCTCTTCGGAGTATTTCAATTAAATCATTTGAGAAGTACAGATAATACTTAAAATCACTCTAAGAAGTTTGAGTTGGGCACAATCATTCCATTTAAAAGCATTTTTTTCTAGAGTGACCTCTTTCATTTTTAATAAGAAATGAGGTACTCACATTTGAAGGTATTTGTCGATTTCTCGTAACTGTAGAATATGTTTCCAGGATAAATCGAAGCCTACGAATAGTCAGTGCTTAAAAATTGTGTGTTAAAAAATTATACTGGTTATATTTTAGGATTTCCTTTCAGTATAAATTCTCTCCTTTAAAAAAATTTCTCACTGTATGCTACAAATATATGGTTTTTTAAACTAACAAAAACAAGGCTTTTGAAGAAAATTACAAAGCCTAATTGCATACTTTTTGCTTATCATCAGACTCCTTTTTCAACTTCTCCATCCCCAAGAGATCACCCCAATTATTCCCTGGAAATTTATTCTTTCCTCCTTCCCAGGAGTTAGAGGTGAAGCTGGGACAGGTCTACAGATAGATATAGGGGCTGGAGCCAGTTTAATGTAACAGGAAGCTCATTTTCATCTCCAGTGTCTGTCATCATTAGTTTTCAACATGTGCAAATAACCTGTGGTCAGGCTTTAAGGAAATTACTAATTGTGCAGAAACATTTTCTCTTTAGATATTAAAGCATGTTATATTATCTCTTAGACATTTTGTAGTTTTATTAAGTGGAAGCCTGTAAGAAAGAGTTTGTGTTGACAGTCTTGCTGATTATTTTAGAGAAAATTCTATAACTAGTTCTTTCCAAAAAATTAAAAGGTTGTATGAGCTGTAGAAACAGGTCCAAGCTTACCACCATGAAACTCACATTCAGCAACAAAGACATTCATTCCTTTTAGAAGAGAAATTAAATAAAATTCCTGACTATAAAGGGTCACTCAACCTTCCTGGGTTTTCCTCATATCAGAAGGTATCCTTGGACCTAATTAACAATCTAAAAATCACCAGGTGCTGGAGAGAAGTAGCCAGGACATCTGAATCTAAAAGCATTTTACCATCCTTGTACTCTAGGTTTTCTAAATCTTGTTTTACTTATATGTTTTCTACCTGAAAAATAGGTAGATGCTACTAGCCCCTGCTCCCCTTTTTAGCCATATCCCTTCTCCTCATACTCTAGACCAGAGATTCTCAAACTCTGAGATGTATCGGTATCATCTGGAGGACTTGGAAGCATAGATTGCTAAACCACCTCCAGAGTTTCTCATTCAGTAAGTCCTGGGAGGGGCATCTGAGATTTGCATTTCTAACAGATTCCTGGGTAATGGAGGTACTACTGGTTAAGAATCACACTTTGAAAACCACTGTTCTAGTTTCTAACCACACCTGCAGCTCTGCCAGCATGTCATGCTCTCCTCTCAGCCTTGCCTTTGCCTGGAACACACTCTGCAGCCCTATCTTCTTTGCTCCTTTGCTCTGATCCTGCAGATTCAGCTCATGTACCACCTCCTCTGAGAAGTCTTCCATTATACTTCCTTCCATCTCCAAGATAGAATTAGCACCTTGTCTTTGTTTCTATCATTTCCTATTTACACATCTGTTTCCCACATTCTACTCTTAGCTTTCAGAGAGCAGAGACTATTTTATTTTCATCCTCCAGTGTTTGCTAAAAAAACTGACTGATATGTAGCAGATTTGCTGAGTCAGTGTGTCTACTCATCACAGCATTGTTTTCTTAATAAAAGGATGTGAAGCTCAGAAGTGGGGACCTGAATGTAACCGTGTCTGCACCACTTGTATGAACAATGGTGTCTGCCATGAAGACACTGGGGAATGTATTTGCCCTCCTGGGTTTATGGGGAGAACATGTGAGAAGGGTAAGTCAAGAGTATCTGATGAGTAAGTTGTAGATTTAAAAATCCATCGTTGGATCTAGAATTTTATATCTGGACAGAGTTGAGAATGGAAGCTAAATAGCCACTGTTAGGCATTTGGTACCTTTGTGTGAATTAGAAAAAGGGGCCCTTATTGTAAACCATGGGAAAGTTGTAATAAGTATACAAAACTACAATGTCTACGATGTGAGTGTTACTCCCTGAGTTTGTGCAGCACGCAACTTGCGTCCTTGTGGGCTGTGGCTCTGATGTCCTCTCTGTGGGGAAGCTTCATTTTCTGTAAAATGGATGTTGGGGGTGTGTTCACCCATCTGAGATTGGATTACGGTCTATGTTCACTAGTTTAGGAGACACCTTTTAAAAGAAGAAGCATGCATTTCAAGGGGTTGTATATTTGACTCTGAACCATCTTTTTCTCCCCCTAAAGCTTGTGAACTGCACACATTTGGCAGAACTTGTAAAGAAAGGTGTAGTGGACCAGAGGGATGCAAGTCCTATGTGTTTTGCCTCCCAGACCCCTATGGGTGTTCCTGTGCCACAGGCTGGAAGGGTCTGCAGTGCAATGAAGGTATACACCAACCACACCCCTGAACCAAAAAAGGTCCTAGCAGGTATGCCAAGGAGATCTGGTTTGCTGAAATCACAGTGTAAGATATACCTGGACTGCTTAGTCAGTTCTCCATTGCTGAGCTACAGCATTTTGAATCACAGATGTTTTCATCCAAAGTTAATTATGCTTTTATGTTAAGACTCTGGACCTCATGGAAAAGTTCTTCTTACACATCACCTGGGGATCTTATTAAAGCACAGATTCTGATTTCATAGGTCTGGACTGGGGCATGAGGTTCTGCATTTCTAACAAGCTCCCACACAGTGCTGACACTGTTAGTTTTCAGATCACATTTATAGTTGGAAGGCCCTAGAAGATTCATTCTTTCAGCAAGTCATAAATATCAGAGCTTTTAGGTCAGATCCAGACAGGGTTTAAGATTTGAAAATCTAGAAATTTACAATCTTATCTTCTGTGGACCTTATTCATGCAGTACTAATTGTACCTACTCAAGGATTCCCTCTGCTCTTTCTAAAATATACTTCTCATTTGATAAAGCACAAAGGTATGTATTCCCCATCTACTTTCCAGTATGCATTTCACATCTCCTCTGACACAGTAACTTAACATGAACCTGTAACCAAAAATGATAGTGAATTAGCCAGATCTCCAAGTATTTTCATCATTTACCTCACAAAATCAGTTTTTTTCCACATCTGGTGCTATAGGGAGCTATGATGGGGTCCCCAGCAACCAATTTACAATGCTATAGGGCAGAGCAGTTCAGTAGAAATATAAGCAAGACACATATGTGACTTAAATTTTCCTAGTAGCCACATTTAAAAAGTAAAATAGGTGAAATAAATTTTAATGCTTTTTAAACCCAATATATCAAAAATATTATCATTTCAACATGTAATCAATAGAAAAAGGTATTAATGAGATGTTTTGCATTCTTTTTTCTCATACTAAGTCTTTGAAATCTCAGTTTGGACTAGTATAGTCCAAATATGTCAATAGCCATACACGGCTAGAGGCTACCATACTGGTCAACACAGCTTTAGGGGGCTAGAATAAGAAAGCAAAGAGTAGAATTACACAAAAATAAGCTTTTGCTACCTGTAAAACCTCACATAGTTCCCTCTAGGAGTTGTCTATATCTGCCACAATAGAACAATGAGGGAGTCACAGCAGTGAAGGAATCCCACCTGGCCTCGGAAATGTACATGTTAAAGTAAAAGGTGCCTCCAGGTAGGGGCAGATCCAGTTCCTCTTTTTTTTAAAAAATAAGAATATTAAAAAATCATATTCAAATTAAAAAAAAAACATATGTATATATAAACACTTAGCTAAGGCCCAGGAATGGGTACAGGCATTGTGAGGAGTCTGGAACATAAGCTTCATCAGCTTTACAGTGAGTGGTGTCTCTAGATCCAGGTTTATGAGGGTACTTTTAATAACTCATCCTGGCTCATGCCTGGTTCAAGGTATCACTAAGATTTAATGAACCAAAATATTCTAGTGTTCTCTCAGACTCTTTTCTAGGACCTCCAATTACATGTACATTAGAACCTTTGATATTGTCCCTTAGGTCTGAGACTCTAATCATTTTTTCCTGACTTTTTTCCTATCTGTGTTCTTCATATTGGTTAACTATTGATCTAGTTCATTGACTCTTCTGTCATTTCTCCTCTGTTGCTAAGTCCATACAGTGGTATTTCTATCTCAGATAGTATGTTTTTCAATTCTAGAATGTCTCTTTCATTATTTTTTATTTCCTATTTCTCTGCTGAGATTTATAATTATTTCTTTTGTTGTAAATATATTTTCCTTTACTCCACTGAACATAGTTATTATAGTTGCTTTAAAATTCTTGTCTACTATTTCTTATATCAGAGATTTCAAGGTTGGTCTCTGTTGATTTTCTTTTCTCCTGAGAATGAGTCACAATTCTCCATTTCTTCTTTTGTTGAGTAATTTGGGCTTGTATCTTGGACATTGTGAATGTTACGTTGAGGAATCTCTGGAATATGATTTATCTCTTAGAGAAATGTTAATATTGTCTTCTTATATTTTAGCAAGCAATCAACTGGATATAACTCAAACTGGAAGCTCTGGCTCTTAGGCATCAGCTCAAACTCAGTTTAATACTTTTACCCTTAGTTGAGCTTCTTTGACTCTGCACTTAGCATGTGTGGTTGAGGGGCCAGCCAAACATTTGAGACTTTTTCTCTCTGGCTCTCCCTTTCTAGATTTCCCCTCTTGCTTTCCAGTGGCTGTGGTTGCCCTACCTCTGTCCTCTGGTTTTTTGAGTCAGTAAGACCATAGGAATTCTTTGGAATTTTAGTATTCCCAAATGATATCAACTGTACCCAAATACTGGAGTAAAACCTAAAAAATGGAAAGCACACCATTCCCATCCTCCAAATTTAAATTCCCCTTTCAAACCTCCTTGATTCTCCTGAACTTTACAGGGCTTTCATGTTGTTAATTTTTAAATATAGTTGTTATTTATGAGAAGGTTGACCTGGGAAGAGCACATTAAACTCTACTGGAAGCAGAATTCCCCAAACCTTTAAGTATCAGGCAATTAAGGTAAATATGCAGATAAATCACATACTAACTTAAATGAATTAAGAAGGTTGATTGGAGAAGAAAATGAAACTAGCCATCTATGGCCCAAGTTTTCTCCCTTCTCCTATATCAACATAGGTTTTTGATGTCTTTGTTTACAGCATGCCAGACTGGTTATTATGGACCAGACTGTAAACTCAGGTGCAGGTGCACCAATGGGGAGATGTGTGATCGGTTCCAAGGATGCCTCTGCTCTCCAGGACGCCAAGGGCTCCAGTGTGAGAAAGAAGGTAAAGCAAGGTAACACTGTAGTCAGGGCCATCTTCAGCGTGTCCGAACCAACCTTTGCTGGTGTCATTCTTGCCCCAGTAGCGTGAGATTCTCAAACCACTTCTGTTTCCATCCAGAAGCTGGGAAGAATATATCCCAAATTCTAAAGAATAGCTTTCTGATTCCTTTCTGTGGACCCTCAAATTGCTTTTCATTTCCCTTTTCTCTAGGAATAAACCATGTGTTTTTTATAGCACATTACATGATGATTGGTCAGCTGAGAGCTCTGCCTACTTCCTGTGCTCTCTTTTCTAGGACCAAGCTTTTCCTGGATATACGCAACAGAGAAAAACTACTTTGGAAGAATTTGGACAAATACTATTTTTTAAAGAAAAATATAAATTAAGAAATAGAAAAGATTAACCTCAAAATGAGTAGTTACAAAATTCTAGTTCAGAAATTACCATAGATCAGAGGTCAACAAACTGACCCAAAGACTGTATCTGGCCTACGATTTTCTGAACAGCTTTATTGAATTATAATTTTTATACCATGAAGTTCATCTCTTTAAAATGTACAATTTAATAGTTTTTAGTATATTTAAGGGGTTGTGCAACCATTGTCATAATTTAATTTTAGAATATTTTCATAATACCAAAATAAATCTTGTATCTGTTAGCAGCAACTCCCATTTTCCCTTCCTTCTAGCCCTTGGCAACCATTAATTTACTTTCTGTACAATTTGCTTATTCTTTACATTTTATATACTATAAATGGTATCATACAAGATGTGATCTTTTGAGGCTGGCTTCTTTCACTTACCATATGGTTTTGAAGTTTATCTATGTTGTAGCATATGTCAGTAATTTAATTCCTTTTTATTGCCCCATCATCTGTTATCATAAAGAAAATTTTATTGGAACAGAGCCACACCAATTTGTTTACAATATATTGTGTATGGCTCTTTTACACTACAACAACAGAGTTGATTAGTTACCACAGAGAACTTATAGCTAACAAAGCTGAAAATATTTGCTATTTGGTCTTATACAGAAAAAAAGTGTGCTAATCCCTGCCCTAAAATATACTTTTAAAATTAAAAGAAGCATATTTTTAAAAACTTAAAAATAATACACATGTTACTTTTTCAGTCAAATCAATAGAAATATTATAGAAAGAAACACACATCCAATGAAATCTACATTCAGAATAGTAAGTTCTTTATAGTCTTTTCTCTGTGAGTTTAAAAAATCAGAACTAATGTTGGAGAATACCAACAGTTGTTTTCTCAAAGGCTTTAATTTGTCAGTTTTTCATTTTCTCTCCTTTCCCCAGTGTTTGGACTTTGCTACGGAGCAAGACTTTGGGAGGGTCTAGAAAGGCAAGGAAATGCTTGGGACTACCAGAGGAATGGATTGAAAACGGACAACTCTCAAGTTTTAGATGTGAACTTTTTATTTTACTCCTTCCTTTCTTTTCTAAGGCTGATGTCACAAAAGATGTGAGAATCTCAGATTTAGATCTAGGCACAAAGCTTCTAGAGAGTAGTTCCCTTTCCCTAAGACCAGCGGTCCCCAAACTTTTTGGCATCAGGGACCGGTGCTGCTATGAGACTCTACTGCCTGATGATCTGAGGTGGAACTGAGGTGGTGATGTAGTGCTGGGGAATGGCTGCAAATATAAATGAAGCTTCACTCACTGGCCCACTACTTATTTTCTGCTAATAGGCCATGGACCAGTACTGGTCTGCGGTCTGGGGTTTAGGGATCCCTGCCTAAGACCATTCTACCCTCTATCTGCATATCCACCGTTACCTCCATCCAACTGCAGAAAATGCAAGGGGACAGTGAAGAAAAGAAATGGTCCAAAAGTGTCAAAGTGCTTTAAAAAATTCCTACATGATTAACTACCTAAGCTGAAAAATTTGATAAATTTTCTAATCATAGTCTCTCCAAGTTTACAGATATACTAGGGACAAACCTTTGTAGTTATTAGAACTTTTTTTCCCCTCCTGCTTCACACTCTTTACCTGTTTCATTCTAGGCCTGAGAAATAGGATATCAATATAAGTTATCAATATTGATGTGTTTACCTTGTCCCCATCTTCTCCCACCACTGATATGGAAAAGCAAGTGACAGCTGCTCTTGGGAGTACCTCCATCTTCTAGTAAAGAATGTGTTAGACTGTTTTCAACCATGTCTCACATTTAGCTACAGGTGGTCCAAGGTTCTCTAAGACTCTATATTTCAGAAAAAAAATGGATATATTTCAGAATTATTCATTCTCTACTCAGCAGATATTAGGCAAGCAATCCTGATATCTTTGCTGCTACCAGAGGCACTTTTTTTTTCTTTCAATATTGTTAGCAGCGTTTTTGATTTGGTTCTTGACTAGGAATTGATTGGAGGTACTATATTCCACTTTACTTCCTAGCTGCGAATGTGAATATGACTAATCTTCTGCCATTTGCACACTTCACAGTCAATGAGATATCTCTTATATATCAAAACTGACAATCATATTGTTGATCAGAAATATCATGAGTTCTTTTCTGAGTGGAAGAAAAACTAGTTTTTGTATTTTACTTTAGTTTTCATAAAGATTCTTTTAAAAAACAAAAAACAAGAAATGGGTTAAAAGTAAGGCCAAAGGAGATATGGCCCCAGTGATCATTTTAATATTGAGGCTGTGTATCCACTGAGAGAGAACAGCATTATGATGAAGAGTGTGGACCCTGAATTTATAAATATCTAATCTTGAATCTGGGCTCTGAAACGTAGCCTCCTCATCTATAAAATAGGGACCACAGTAGCACCTGCCTCACAAGTTTATTATGTGATGATAAAACAAAAATTTGCAAAGTTCTTGTCCATGCATGACCTACTAAATGGTAGCTACTTATACAATTACTACTGCTGTGTAAGAGATTAGATTTTACAGTGCTGTTTTTTCACTCAGGCATGCCAAGGATGACTCCAAAGATAGAGGATTTGCCAGATCACATAGAAGTAAACAGTGGTAAATTTAACCCCATCTGTAAAGCATCAGGCTGGCCACTACCTGCTAATGAAGAAATGACTCTGGTGAAACCAGATGGGACTGTGCTCCATGTAAGTTACTCTTAATCTGCCCTGCTGACACCACTAGATACTTTCAGTATAGTAATAACCCCACCTAAGACTAGGTTCCATTCAGGGTTTACATCCTCCTTGGCTAGGGTGTTGTTAGCTTTGACAAAAAAAAAAAAAAAAAAAAAAAAGAGGAAAGTTCAGCATAACCCATTTGACTCTAGATAAGCCTGCTCCCATGACTTCAATTCCAAAACCATGATCCACAGAATCCCCTAGGTCTGAATGCATTTCTTAGATCACTCTACCACTTCACTTTGCCCTGTGCTCACCACTGGTTAGGGTGCTACCACAGTAGTTCTTTGCTAAAAAAAAAAAAAAAAAAAAAAAAAGACTAAGCTACTTTTCCAGTACATTTTCCATCTCTCTCTTCTATGATCCCAAATGCAACAGAGACAGAGCTACCTCAAATGTCAGTGTGTCACAGTGATCCTCAGACACTAGTGTATTTTCTTATCTAAAGATTAAAAAATAGTTTATTTCTCTCAAAGATGACTAAAAACTTGACAAGAAGGTAGATCTGAGAGACCTCTTGGGGGCAGGATATGTAGAATGTGCCATTGCCAGTGTGCATACATCAGATGTTCCTGATTCCACTCAACCTATTGGGTTGTAGAAACCAACTGACAGCCTCCATAACCCTGTGTGCCTTTCCATGAGTTAATGGAAGTAACACCTACCATATAATGATGGCTGATCATACTATATACAACATCTTCCTAACATTACTTGTCCCCTTTTGCAGAAGTGAAAACTGGCTGGGTGAGGTTAAGCGACTAAGGAATTGGACAAAGTGCAGAGTTGGTATGTGAACTCAGGTCCATGTATTTTCAAAGCCCTAGCTTTTTCCACAATACCACACTTGACAGCCCCTCAAACATTTTTGGAAGCCATTTTGTCCTCTCACCCAGCCATCTCTGTATTAGACCAGAAAGAAGCAAATATTACCAGAAGCAGTTTAAAGGAATTAGACTCCTTGCTTGTAAGTATTTACCCCCACACTCCCAAACACACAAATACAACACAGGATCTGTGAGGGCATCAATCCAATGTAAACTTTCAGGGCTGCCACAATGGATTTGGAAATAAGCCAGTGATTATACAAGCATTGCATTGAACTTCTTAATCTCACCTAGAAAACTTCTTATTAAACAATGAGATGGTGTCGGTGTTATGGACCTTTGTGTTTATGCCTTCCTAGAAGCTTTTGTGTATTTATTTTTTTGTATTTGACCTTTCCAGCCAAAAGACTTTAACCATACAGGTCATCTCTCAGTGGCCACCTTTACCATCCACCGGATCCTCCCCCCTGACTCAGGAGTCTGGGTCTGTAGTGTGAACACTGTGGCTGGGATGGTGGAAAAGCCTTTCAACATCTCTGTTAAAGGTAAGTTCTGTTTTACAGAGGAAGGGCTCATATCCTTGATGTGTGGTATTTATATATCGCTGGGTGCTGCTTCTAGATAGAAATGTTATTTGGCCACTAAAATGCCTTTTGGCTATTTTTCAGCATATGAACCCTTTAAAAACATTTTTATGTGCACAAAAATGAAAAGGAGATTAAGTGTATCACCTTCGGAGTTACATAGCCCGGTATTTGATGTTTGTCCCAATCGCTAGTAACTTTGTGTGTGGCACTGAGCAAATAAATTTAACCTCTATCAACCTTTTGATTTGTGATGAAGCTTAGTTTATCTATCTCTCAAATTATTGTGAAGATTTACTAAGTATATAAAACACTTGGAATTGTGTCTGCTACATGTCTGTGTTTATATTTCATAAAAAGTTTAGCGTCATCATTTTTGTGATTTCTTATTCATTATTGCAGAGAATAATTTGAAGAATCTTTATTTTGAGGATTACTCACTTAACATAGAGCCCAGACTATGCTACATAATTAACATGAGTGATTTTTTCACATATTCAGTGTTGTGAATATTCTTCCTGCTTTGAATGAAAATCTCAAAGTTCAAATTAATCTAAGTGGGTGAAGGTAAATTCATAACTTGAGAAGAAATAAAGTGAAGGTAAATTCAAGTAAGCTTGGCTGATGTACATAGATACACAAGGAATTTTAAATTTGGAAGTTACTTATGAATCCAGTTAGACAAAAATATATACCTAACATTATATATACCTAACAACTCTCTGGTGTACATTCTTGTATAGGCACTGGGCTAAGTGCCTCACAAACTTCATCTTCTTTAATCTTTTTAAGACCCTGGTGCAACAGATGTTATCTCCACTCTAGCAGTCAGGAAACAGAGTCAGAGCATTTAGGTGACTTTTCTAAGGTACTACATCTGGTAAGCAGCAAGTTTTAGTTTTGAACCTGGGTCTCCTGACTCCAAATCCTGCACCATCTCTCCTAGACTATTTTGCTTTCTGAGTCTCTTGTATAACAGATGGGGAAGCAAGTTGACCAAAATTGACTTGTATTTGACCCACTTCACTACTTAATTAGGAATCTTTGGGAGAACACAGAGGTAATTTCTACAAATGAAATGAATGTAAATACCCAGAACATAATCTTTTTTTTTTTTTTAAAGTTCAATCACAATAGTAACATAAATACAGCCTCATAGATTTGGATCTGTGCCCTGGGAATCCATGTGAATCACTTCAGAATTCTTAATATTTTTTTGGATTACTGAAAAAATTTCAGATCTGTTTTATTCAAATCATTCACATGATCAAAAATTTTTTTTGTATCTTGTATGTTCTTGGAAGAAAGGAAATGATACTTAGATAAGATAAATTATCTTATTTTATGTTTCTTGGAATATCTGCTATCCATGAAAAATAAATAATAATTGGAAAACTAGGTTGCCAAGATTCAGGGGAGTCACTAGCTCTAATTTTTATTTTATTAATAAAAGACAGCACATGATGTCAATGCACAGAAACCTCCTCCCTGTCATATTGATTGTTATTCATAAAATGAAAATAGATATTAGGTAAATTAATCAGTGCCTTTACTCATAATATTAAAAAAAAATAGATACTAGGCTTTATTACCAGAGTATAAATTGGTACAACCACTTTGGATAACTGGCAGTATACCCTAAAGCTAATCATATGCCTACCCTATGACCTAACAATTTTACTCCAAAATATACACACTCAAAAGAAATGAGTGAAAATGTTTAAAAAAATACATACTCAAGAATTTTCAGAGCAGTTTTATTCATGATAGTCCCAAAGAAAAATTAACACAAATATTCATCGACATTAGAAGGGAAAAATATTTCATGGTACATTCATATGTAATGGTTGCTAGGGCTGTCATAGTAAAGTACCACAGACTCAGGGCTTAAACAACAGAAATTGATTTTCTCACAGTTCTGGAGGCTGGAAGTTCAAGAATAAGGTGCAGTAAAAGTTGTTTTCTTCTGAGGTGTCACTCTTTGGGTTGTAGATGATCATTTTCTATTTTCATATGGTCTTCTCTCTGTATTTGTGTATATCCTAATTTAATCTTCTTATGAAGATAACAGTGATATTGGATTAGAAATGCCCTAATAACCTCATTTTAACTCAATTACCTCTTTAAAGATCCTATCACTAAATACAGTCACATTCTGAAGTACTTGAAGTTATGACTTCAACATGTGAATTTTGGGAGAATACAATTCAACCATAACATCATACAATGGAATAAGAAACAGAAATAAAATAGAATAAATTCCTGCTACACTATCGATGATTCTCATAGACATTATAATGAGCAAAAAAAGTACATACTTCATGATTTCATTTATATAAAGAACAGGAAACACTATCTGTGGTTATAGAAGTCAGGATCATAGTTCCCTATTGACTGGGAAGGGACATAAGGGTGCTTGGTGCTTTCTGGGGGGTTGATACTGTTCTCTATCACAATCTGGGTGGTGGCTACGTGGGTGTGACATAGGTAAACTCGCTTGAGCTAAACACACATAAGATTTTAGCACTTTACAATATGTATATCTCTATAAGAACAATTGAAAGACAAAAATAATGATAAATTACTAAGAAGTTTTTGAAGCAATATTTTTACCCTTGTAAAAGTATATGTTTCACAAAAGACTGGCATTATGGCTATAATAAAGTATGCATTTTAATGGTTTAAACAAATAAGGTAGTCTCATTTTCTCATACAAGGGAAACCTGACTTAATGGATGAATTTACTCACTTTTGTCAGAATGCCCTCTTCAGAAACTAATCTAAGTAAAATGTATTTCCAGACTTACCTAACTTAACACTGGCATGGCCGTCTCTAGTCGGGAAATACTGCTTGATTAGGTTTCTTACTGGCTTTGTTATCCTGACCTTGGACAACTTCCTCCTCAGTTTTCATTTAGTTAATAGAATTTACTAAAGGCCTATCATGTTCTAGGCACTGGGAATACAGCGATGAGCAATACCAGGGAAAAAAAAGTTCTTCCCATCATAGAGCTTTCATTTCTCTAGGGCGATAAACAATGGATACGTAAGTAAAATGTATAGTTTCCTAAATGCTAAGTGCCATGGAGAAAACTAAAGCAGAAATGGGTGTAAAGAATGCTGGAACAGGGCTGGAGGGGTAACTATAATTTTAAATGGGGTAGTCAGGCTTCCCTGAGATGATATTTGAGCAAAGACTTGAAGGTCATTTTTATGGATGGTGAGACAAAATATTGAGACTCAGAGGTAAAGTAAAATTACAGAACATCATAATGTCCCCTGAAGTCTGGAAGATTCATGCATATTCTCTTGTAGAGGAAAAACCCCAATAGTTATACATTTCTAAGAAGGTCAGGCTAATGGATCTACAGAGTTCTCTGTCAACAAATTTAGTTAACAAATATTTCATTCAGCACCTGATGAACAAACCTACACAGTCTTTGCCCCAGTGAAGTTTAGAGTCTACTGTAGTGTTTTACAACCTCTTGATTATTATTGTCCCATTAAGGAGCTTTTTAAAAATTTTTATTTGAAAACTCCTCCAATCCCATAAAATATTAATATCACAGGTTACTGCACATATGTTTATATACTGTGGCTTTTTATAAGGCCACAAACCATTGTAATATCTAAGACATTTTTATCCCCCAAGAACCAATTTTCACCTCTTTGGTGGTGCTGTCCCCATTTGAGAATACATGGTCTTTAAGATGTAGAGATAATTCTGAATTATCTGGTTGGGTCCACTCTAATCACATGAGTCCTTAAAAGCAAAGAACCCTTTTGGCTCTAGTCAGAAAGATGTGTTACAGTGGAAGAAGGGTCAAAGAAATGCAACTTGTTAACTTGGAAGATGAAGGATGGGCCTTGAGTCAAGGAATGCAGGCGGTTTCTTGAAGGGGAGAGAATAAGGACACAGATTCTTCCTAGAGCCACCAGCAAGCAAAACCCTCCTAATACCTTGGTGTTAGCCCAGTGAGATGTGTGTCTTATTTCTGACCTCCAAAACTAAAAGATAAATTTTTGTTGTTTTAAGCCAAAGGCAGAGGGAAAGAATACATAGTCTAGCAAGAAGACCAAAATCAAATAATGGCAGAAAATTACAAAGAATAATGAATTCTGAAAATTACAATCAAGGAAAAGTATAAGTTCTGTGAGAGTGTATGACATACGAGCCTGAAATCCTAGGATAGCCCCATTAAGAAGTCATATCAAAGGTGAGAATTGAATGATAGATAAGGGTTAACCGGAGAATAGTGGCAGGTGAAGCATTCCTTGCAGAAGAACACCATCTACAAAGAACCTGAGACAGAAAGGAGCTTGGTGCATTGTTAGCTGGATGAACTAAAAGGAGGTCAGTGGGACTGGAGGGTATTGGTTAAGGGGAAAAGGAGGCTAAAGAGAAAGCAAGGGCTCACCTATGCAAGGCCTGGCCTGTCATGGTACAAATTTTAGATTTTATTATAAAGGTAATGGGAATCCACTGAAAGGCCTTAAGCAGAAGAGTCTTCATATTTTAAGAAATACTTTGTAGATAATGGGTTGGAGGAGCAAGGGCTAAGTGGGGAGATCACAGAACAGGTAACTGCACTGAATCTGAGCAGAGAAATTTAAGAGGAACTCTCTCCCCAACCTAAGAACAGTGACAAAACCTCAAACTCTAAGAACTAATCTGATTGCTGAATCTTTTTTAGTTCTTCCAAAGCCTCTGAATGCCCCAAATGTGATTGACACTGGACATAACTTTGCTGTCATCAACATCAGCTCTGAACCTTACTTTGGGGATGGACCAATCAAATCCAAGAAACTTCTATATAAACCTGTTAATCATTATGAGGCGTGGAGGCAGATTCAAGGTAAGGTGTGGACAAGAAGGGCTCCAGCTAGAGATATGGAAAAAGATTTCCCTCAAATATAGAAATCCCATCTCCTTGTCTCAATCCTCTACCTCATGCTAGTGGCTGATGCAGAGATTTCATTTCAGCGTATTCAAGATAGAATTGAGTGACACTCTAAATTCTGGGGCTAACTTTCTAAAAGAAGGAAATAATTTAATAAAATGTGATAAGATGTAAAAAGTTCATAAAAACTATTTAATAAATTAATTTTAAAATTTATTTTAAAACACAAATTACATTTCTGTTTGTTGTACAATGATGTAAAATCACAATTTTAAAAAAGAAAACTGAGCATCATGCTACTTTTATTGTGCCATCTTGTAGAGAGATCTGCCACTATTATGCTGAAAGGCAACACACATTCCCTCACTGATGACTTTACTCTCACTATTTCTGTGATTTTTCTGAAAAGGGCCCCCTACCCGACGTATATAGATAATTAACAAAGTTACAAAAAAAGAGAAGAAAAGGAGGGTTTGGGGCTTAATAATGCCAACTAATCTAGGTTGTTGAATGCAGGCATGGTATTATTACTGAGCTCTTCACATTCTATTGTAGAGTCAGCTCCAAAATTCAGAACCCCTGCAATGTAAGGCTGATTTGCTGGATTGCTGTTTCCAACATCAATGGCTAGGTCTTAATAAAAAGCAACTTTTTTCATACGATGGTAATAATCCATTGTCTCTTTCCACAAGTAGACATCCACAAAATGGTCTTCTAGGGACTCTTAAACACAGCCCACTTTTTCCTTACTGTGAATTTATCATATGGTAAGGCAAAAATCTACCTTTGCAATATCTATGGAGAAACAGAGGCTGTCTAAAGCCAATAGCTAAGGAGAAAAACAGCATATGCCATTTGTTAATGAAATCTATTCAAGTACTTCAGAACTCTTCATTTGTTATGATCATTACAAATTCATTATACTGTCATTAAAAGCAAACCCTCAGATTCTCTTCTTTTGATAGCTTGATTGCAATCACTATATGTACTTGAAACAATAGAAATTAAATTATTTTATATTTTTCTAATTGAGATTTTCCCCCCTTAAATCAAACTGGTATTTCATATAGTTGAAGATTTGCGTGGTTTTACTCTACAAATGGAAAAACTAGAAAAGAAATGATTAAGCGGCACAGAGATACTGATATATGCATACATTGTAACATGGAAATGTCCTTTAAAAAGCTAACTTCCCTTATATTAGGCATGGTGAGGCTCTGAAGATGGAATTGCCTCTCTGTGTCACTAAGACATTGTATTTTAAAAAACCAAACGTTAGTTCACATCACAATAATAATATTCGAGTTTAAAGAATGTAAGAGAGTGCCAACTTAAGTTTCCTGGACTTTCTCTCTTCTCAGTGACAAATGAGATTGTTACACTCAACTATTTGGAACCTCGAACAGAATATGAGCTCTGTGTGCAGCTGGTCCGGCGTGGAGAGGGCGGAGAAGGGCATCCTGGACCCGTGAGACGGTTCACAACAGCTTCTATCGGTCAGTTGAAGCAAACAGCATTTACTCATGAGCTGGGTGGGAGGGGGAGGAAGGAGAAAGAGGAAGGAAGACCAGGAAGGGTGGTGGTGGGTGAGCGGGTGGGTGGGGATGGAGGTGGAAGGAGTTCGCTTTTGAATGGGTGGGAAAGTGACAGGAAGGGTAGCAACTTGGAGCCAAACTGTTCCTTTATTTGGGCTGCACTCCTGGTCTGTCTCCCTGGGGGAGGGGTGTCCGTGGTAATCCACGGGGACAGAGAAGGAAGCAGATGATCCTTCAGGAAAGCAGGGACATCCCTTAGGAACTGGGATTTACTTAGTAGCAACTGTGCTGAGCGTTGGCTTCCCGGTTTTACCACCAGCTTCCTGTTTCCATCTTAAGGGCCAGGCTCTTGCCACATACATACTTCAGAAATCCCAGTTTGTTTATTTAAAAAAATAATTTCTAATTTTTCAAAGTAATTCATGCACATAGTTGAAACATCAAATAGAATGAAAGGCTTTTATCTAAAGAACAGCAGTTCCCTACTCCACCCCTCCACCTCCCAGTCCTGCTTCCTATAGGCAGCCACTTTTATCTCCGTAAGCTATTTCTTAGAGTATTCCTCTATGTTTCTAAATCCATCAGAACCACTTGTACAGCATGTTAAAACAGATTTGTGGGCCCTACCCCAGAGTTTCTGATTTCATAGGTTAGGGATAGGAGGTGGGGATCAAGAATTTGCATTTCTAAAAAGTTTGCAAGTAAGGTTGATGCTGCTGCTCCTGGATCCACACATTCTAAGTAATTTTTGTAGCAATATTTCTTGATTGATTAATGTTAGTCATTAATTATTGGTCTATTGTGTTAATTGAAGAGCCCTTAAATTTGTGAAGTTTCCTTGATGCTAACTGGGTAATCAGCTTTCTGCTACCCAGGTACTCTGCTCTGAAATTTTGGAGTGATTCTTTGTAAAGTTCTTGTGTATAATCACCTCTTACTATCTTCTGGTCAACACTTTATAGTTTCAGGTTCACATATGTTTAGTTCACATATTCACAAGGGGTAAGAATTATCATCTTCCCCATTTCAAAGGTTTAAAAGTAGAGTCTCAGAGTGCTTAATAACTTGCTCATGGTGATAAACCTAGGGGTCTCTAACCCCCTGGGCCACGAACCTATTAGGAACCAGGCCACACAGCAGGAGGTGAGCAGTGGGCAAGCAAGCGAAGCTTCATCTGTATTTGCAGCTGCTCCCCAGTGCTAGCATCACCACCTCAGCTCCACTTCAAATCATCAGGCATTAAATTCTCATAGGATCCCCAGTCCCTGGTGCCAAAAAGGTTAGGGCCCACTGTTGTGGCTGATGCATGATCTTCAGACTTGATGGCTTGATCTTCAGACTTGCTGTCCTTTTTCTCTGGAATTATTATTATTATTTTTACCTAGAAAACTAAAACGACTGTTTCTTTAGCTCAAATGACATGTTTTCCTATTTTTTAGTCAATTTACTAAAGGCAGAAGGATATAGAGTGATTTAGTAAGAAACTAGAACATCTAGCTCTCCTACGGGACTGTGCATCCCTGCCAGAGTCTCATGGCTCCACACACCCCACCTAGATTTCATTTGACCAGCAGCATCTTTAAAGAACCAAATAGGACTCAAGAGCTATTCTGGAGTTTATAGAAACATTACATAAGTAAATAATGGTTTCCTGGGAACTCACCTGGTAGTGAATACAAAAAATAAATAACAACTGAAATTCTATATAAGTTAGATGATAAAGGAATCTCGATGACTATGATCAAGGAGGTCCCTGATATGTGTTTATGTTGGTGCTAAAAGGCAAACGGTGGCTAATTCCTTCTCAAGCTAGCGTTGATAAAGCAAAAGAGGAAGGCCATAATCTGACTCAGATGGAAAATATTTATGGAACAGAACATAAAACACTTCACAAACCCACATAATACTGTCTTCAGCCCTCAGAATATGTTCCAACCAGGATGTATTTTAGGGTCTCTTGGAATATTTCAAAGTGGTTTTCAGGGGTGGGTGGGAAGAGAATACTTGAAGGTTCTTCTTTTCCCACCATTTGAATTTTGCTGATGTTTGTTTTTGAATTTATCTGGCAGTTACACTATTTATAATTGTGTTGATTGAACGGTGAAGGCCAAGGAGGCCAGGAGGAGAGTGAAGAGAACACATTCTGAACACATGGCAGAAACGGGGCAGGTAGTGAGGGGTGAAGGGTAAGATGTTCCCAAGGGAAAGGAAAAAGAGAAATAACCATTTGTTGCGTTACTCCTCTGTAGAAAGCATCAGCTTAGAAGGTTTGCATATATGTTCTAAAATATCAGCCCTCTGTTGTCATTGTAAGCCTGCCTAACCACTCCTGTTGGCTTATTTTGAAACTTGAACTTCAGAGATTAGCAAAAGGAGTTGACATTACCTTTCTCAATTTGCAAAGGTTATAGAGAAAGGATCGATAAGACCTTTATTTAGCATAAAGCCAAGCAAATTGCAGGATCTGCTTGCTGATTCTCTCTAGTCTAAGAGCAGTTCGAACTGCAGTGCAAGTCACTCTCTCAGTGAAAACAGAGAGATTCTTCTCGTTTCCAACCAAGAGTTAGACCAGTGTTTCTCAACCTTTTTTTTTTAATCTTAATTTTAAAAAAAATCAAAACACTCTAATAACCTTTTTAGATAATTTTGTCCTTAGGAAAAAAAATGCCTATTTTGTCTTAATATCTCCTCTGCTATGAATTTTAATACAACAGTTCTGTTTATATATTGTGGCCCTTCATAAACCATGGTAATAGCTAAAATTTTTTCACACCCCCAAGAATCAATTTGTGGCAATAATGTTCCCACTGAGAATGTATGAATTAGAGGATCCATATTCTAAGTTTTGAAAATATATCTGGAATTTAAAAATTAATTTACTGCTATTAACTGAGAACACACAGATTCCTGCTTTGTCTATTGACATAAGACATCTTGGAAAAGAAAGAAGAAAGGAAAGGAGGGAAACCATGATAATAGAGAATATAACACCTTCTAAGCATTTTCACAGCCATTATCTCATTTATTCTTCTGAGGCTGGAAGATGAATATTTTGTTTTGTGTTCCTGTGAACTTGAAGAGTTGTGAATTTTCCCAAGGTCATAAGACTAACGTGGCATGCTCCTGTCTCTCTGATTTCAAAACCCATATTGTTTCCATTCTCTTACCTCTCTGATAGCCCAGGTTCTTGTGGGTAAATTATAACCAGGCAGCGTAAGGTGGGAGCTCATAACTTGATGTGCTCAGAGCAGCGGTAGGCCTGGCCTTGGCACCACAGCTGTTTTGTCTAAAAGTCTCCTCATTAAGGAGAAGTAATCCCCCAATTGCTTTAAAATGTGTTGTTCAAAATGGTAAGAGAAACACTAAACATTCATTCACCTATATTCCCACAACCTTGGCAAATCCATTGTTTTCTTTTTTTATCAGTTTCCTTCCTATCTTTCACCAATTGTAGACATGACTTCTACCAAATTGCAGAGTTTTTTTTTTCATGCATTATAAATATTTTATTGGCTTTCCATACTTTACTCAATTACCTATTTTAATCTATTGGATGGGTATATCATAATTTTGGGAAAGGGGTTGTATTCTTTTATTACAATTATTCAAACTATGTATTAGAATTATTTTATAAGTTTTCTGTTTGGGTAGGAAAAAGTTATTACATGGCTACTAGCTCGTGTTTCTTTGATAGTTTGTGAAGTTGTATATTATTCTAGAAGCCAAGGTTATTCTGTAAAGCTGCCCTTTGGGGCTGCTTGCTACCTTCACCCTGTATTAAAATCATGATCTTTCTGGTTTCCCCTAGGTCTCCCTCCTCCAAGAGGCCTCAGTCTCCTACCAAAAAGCCAGACTACTCTAAATTTGACCTGGCAACCAATATTTCCAAGCTCAGAAGATGACTTTTACGTTGAAGTTGAAAGGAGGTCTGTGCAAATGAATAGTGATCAGCAGAATATCAAAGTGCCAGGCAACTTGACATCAGTGCTGCTTAACAACCTACACCCCAGGGAGCAGTACGTAGTTCGAGCCAGAGTCAACACCAAGGCCCAAGGGGAATGGAGTGAAGACCTCACTGCTTGGACCCTCAGTGACAGTAAGTGACTCCTGCTGCACCAGCCTCACCTGAACTACATCTGACCGCTGTGGTTTGGATTTAGCTACCATCACTTCCTGACTATGTCTTAGAAATCATAAAAGGCAGTTAGTTGTGAATGGAGTACCCCACCTCAACACACCACATCATTTTAGTAACCTGAAATATGTAAGAAAACTCTATGTAAATGGAATCACAACAATTCAGGCAGGACTTTGCTAAAATTTACCTTTCCTTGGTATGCAGTTATTTATTAATTAACTACGAGCATGAGTAAGGTTTTCTAGGGCTTGTTTACTATGTTATAGGGCAGTGTTCAAGACTGTCATGTATCTGTACATACACAGATGCCAACTAATTACAGATGTGTCTTTCCTAACCTTAAAAGCTGAATATATTTACTTAAAAAATATTCTTAACAGACAATTCTTGGAGCTACAATACACATTTGAGAGTAATAATACAATTTTCTTTCAAAATATTCTGCAATTCAGGCTTTTCTTAATTTCAGATTGGTCATTTAAAATTAGCTGAAACATCTTAGGTTTCTTTGTAGTAGTGAAAATTTTTTCATCATTTAGCAGAGAGTTCTATTTTGGTTCAAGGCTTTAGAATGGTTTCTCTGCATCTGGGGCCCTTAGAAAGACTAGATACTTCTTGGCCATACCAAGTACCACTTAGGTCAGCATAGTGTTGCCTCTCACCACCCCAAAGTCCAAGGCCCTCTTCTGCAGCTGGGTCTCTATTTCTGTAACAAGTGTGGCAGCTGGCTCAGTGTTTCTCCAGCCACTCTCTTCTTGTATCAGTGACAAGTGGATGTTACAACTGTTTTTATCAGTGTTTAGGGATTCTTCATTATTTTTGAAAAAAATAAAGAATTCAGTGAAATTTAAAAGTTACAGAGCAGTGCAGAGAATAACACAACAAATGCTCACATTTCTACCGCTTAGAAGTAAAAACTGTTCACATTTTGTCATATTTGCTTTTAGCCTTTGTGTTGATTATGGAAGTAACACAAGACAGATATCTCAAAATCCCTTTTAACCATCATCCCTACTCTAATTCTATTCCCCTTTCCCCAGAGATAACCAAAATTAGGAGTTTGTTATATATCTTTCCATTCAGTGTTATATAATTTTAATACATTAAATCCATCCATGGTGTACATATGCACACATATTATTCTTCATCTTACTTTTTTGAATAAATATGATTTTATCAATGATATTTTGTTTAGTTCTGAAATATGCTATTTAACTTATGCAAATAGTCTATGTTATAAAGATATCAACTTTTAGCCCTTCCTTTTCAGCTGAATATTTATCTTTCTTGCTTGCTTGCTTGCTTTTTCTTTCTTCTTTCTTTCTTCTCTTTCTTTCTTTCTTTCATTCTTTCTTTCTTTCTCTTTTCCTTTCTTTTTTTTAATTTCTTTCTTTCCCTTCTCTCCTTTCCTCCCTCCCTTCCTTCCTTCCTCCCTCCCTCTTTTCTTCCCTCCCTCCTTTCTTTCCTTCCTTCCTTGTCACAAACAAAAATGCAATGACCATCTTTATATGTGTCTCTATGTACATAGGTGTGAGAGCTTTCCTAGACAGTATGTCCAGAAGAAGTGTCTATTCGATGTGTACTATGTTGTTCAGGAATATATTAGAGTATCATTTTGCCTATATCCATCTCTATTTATATTCTTTCCCTATATCTGTATCACTTGATATTGTCAGACTTTATTTTTGTCTATTTCAAACATAAAAAGGTGCCACACTATTAATTTCAATCTTTACTTCTTTGATGACTAGCAAGGTTAAGTATCTTTTCTTAGGCATTTTATTGGGCATTTAAATTTCCTCTTGTTTGATATATTTGTTGATATAACTTACCCATTTCTTTGGTTGTTTTTTTTTTACTGATTTGTTAAAATTGTTTATATAATTTGGATATTAATTTTGTTAAATACATTGAAAATATATTCTCCTAATCTTTTTTTAAATTAATAAATTTTTATGGTGACATTAGTTAATGTAATCCAGTAAATTTCAGCTGTACATTTTAACAGTAAGGCCTTGAATTGCTCCCCTAGTGACTTGTGATGCTTTCTGTATTATTCATTGAGTTCTGATATTGGTTTTGCATCTATTTTTAGGTACTCTATTCTCTTCCATTGATTCATGTGTTTGTTCCTGTACCATTTCCAACCTGTTTAAAATGTGATAGATTTATTAAATGTTTTGATAACTGTAAGGTGGATCATTATTTTCTTTTTCAAATTTGCCTTAGATGTTTATTCAGTATTCTATATAAATTTTCCTTTATTAAAATTATATACTATCAAATCACATCATCCGTATCATATTTATAGAATTAAATGAAAACAAGCTAGTAGTTACTGGAGAGGACCTGTCTTGGGGTGTTGTTTGGCTTTGATGTTGAGGGGGTGCAGATTATATTGGTGGTGGTGGTAGAGATGTTGAAATTGGCAGGGTAGAAGCTGCTCCCTACAGGGTAAGGAAATTAGGATAAGGATGTATGGATGAGAACATTTCAGTCTTAACTAATATATTTATTAATATGCTATGTTGTCATTGGCTAATCTTGCATATAGATTGTTCAAAAGTAAAATTAATGCTTCCAGTTTAAAGTTTATGTTGGTGCTCAGCCTAACAATTCCATCTGGACCAAGTGTAAGGAGTGAAATGAATTAGATTCGGCATATGGCCCCAAACATATGTAAAACATAATATGTATATGTAATGTGTTCCTGTAGATGTATATGTAGAGTATCTCATTTGACACTTACAATGACTTTATGAGGAAAGTATAGAAGGAATTATCATCACATTTAATAAATAGGAATCTGAGACACAGAGGAGGGTAAGTAACTTGATCAAAGTTACACAGCCAGTAAGTCATGGGGTTAGGATTCTAATTCACATATAGTTCTATTTAGTTTTATTCATTTATTTTTTTCTAAACTATGCTCAAATTTGTCTCTTTGGTTGGGACAAATTGCTTCAAGGCAAAGTTGGTTCTTGGGTAAACTCCTTCAGCAGTCATACCCCACTTCTAAACTGTTTATGATCTAATTAACATTTCTGAAAGTGTTTTAGAATCTATTTTATTTTAATTAAATTTATTGGGGCAACATTGGTTAATAAAATTATATGTTTCAAGTGTACAATTAAAAAATATGTCATATATATGTTGTATTGTGTGCTCACTACTCAAAGTTAAATTTCCTTCTGTCACCATATATTTGGCCCCTTTACCCTTATCTCTCTTCCCTCCTCTGGTAACCACTCAACTATTGTTCATGCACATGTGTCTCTATTTATCTAGTTTGTTGCTTTCAGTTTCATATCCCACATATAAGTAAAATCATGTGGTTCTCAACTTTTTCCATCTGACTTATTTCACTTAGCATGATAAATTCAAGATCCATCCATTTTGTCACAAATGGCAGTATTTCATCTTGTGGCTGAGTAATATTCAATTGTATATATGTACCACAGCTTCTTTATCCCATCATCTGTCAGAGGACTGTTGTTTCCAGGCTTGGCCACTGAGAATAATACTGCTATGAACATTAGGGTGCATACATCTTTATAGATAAATGTTTTCAAGCTTTAGGGATAAATACCCAGAAGAGAGAGTGCTGGTGTGGTAATTCTATTTTTAATTTTTTGATGAGACTCCATACTGTTTCCCATAGTGGCTGCACAATTTACATTCCCACCAGCAGTGCACAAAGGTTCCTTCTTTCCCACAACCTCTTCATCACTTATTATTAATTGTTCTATTAATGACAGTCATTCTAACTACTTTAGAGTCACCAGGGAACACACTAAAATGTAGATTATTGGGCACTGATGCATTAAATCTAAATCAGAGGTCCACTGAGGTGGCACAAAGAGTGACTTCCTTTAGGCATACAATGGATAAATATCATGCAAATTTATGATTTTTGGTTGTAACCAAAATTATATTTCGTATTCTTACCACAGGTGCTTGCAAGGCACTGCTTCTTTTGTGACAGTCTGAGAATACCACTAGTTCATGAAACTAAATTATTTTGAGGCACAACTATACAGGTATTAAATATGTGTTCATGGTAATCCGAAAATGTTAATATTCCCAGTACTCTGTAATCTCCTTGTGGAAAGGAAGATTACTTTATATTTTTGTAAAGATATGGTCCTAGATGCAAAGGAGTTAAGACAGGCTGTTGATTAATATGATTTTGTATAATTTACCATCTGTTGGAAAAGGACCATCAGATGCAGAAGGATCAAAACCTAATATCTGATTCTCATAGATTGCCGCAGTTACCTAAGGAGCATAATATGGAGAATCAACATCAGGGAAAGAGGAAATTTAGAACAAAGAAGAATCTCTGCAGATATAGAATAGAAAGAATGTACAATGAGACATTTCTTGAAGGTTCTTATTTGCTTATAAACAGTAACTTTCATATGGAGTGATATGGCCTGGTCGGCTACTTGCATACTGGGACCAGTACAAGTCCCTGACAATTTTGAAGTCTCAGTCTTCTCACTGCTAAAATTTCAATAATTAAAAATCTCAGCATTGCTTTCCTACCTGCCTGTGTGGTTGTGAAGACATAAAGAGAGAGTGCCTGAATGCAGAAACACTTTGTAAACAGCTTCACAAATATAAGGTATAGTTAATATCAAGGGCAAGACCTTGGAATCATTCTTTCTTTGAGTCAGAGTTGTAGGCATTATAGAATTACTAAGTTCCCTTCTGGCCTGTGTCCTTTATCTAAAGAGAGTTTAGAGTGAGAGTGCAGGGATGATTCTGTGAATGTCATCTTCTTGTCTGGAAAACCTCAAAGTATCTCTTTGTCATCCTACTACTACTCCTCAGTGGAATATTATCTGTTTTTCCTAAATCCCTATCGCACTTTATCTACTAAGTGCTTAACACATTTTCGGACATGTACACTGACTTGCTACTGCTCCATGAATGCACTTAAGGCAAGGATAGACCATATGGTTCAGCAGCTAAGACTATAGACTACAGTGTCAGATTGCCAAGAGTTGAATTCTATTTCTTCTTCTTAATAACTTTGTGACATTAGTCAAGTCACTTAACCTCTCCGGGCCTCATTACTTAGGGTAAACTGTTATAAAGAGAAAATGAGTTACTGTACGGAAGGGCCTATATAAATGTCAGCTCTCATAATCTTTCTGTTCTCCCTAGCATCAAGGACAGTGTAATACAGTTTTTTGGAGTAACAATTTCTGAGGCCTTAATTTTGTGCAAGGATGACAAATATGTGACATGTGCATTACCATTTTCTCATCTTGTGCCACTCCATCAAATCTGTGTGAGTCTACTGCCAATTGTTTGGAATTATCATCTGAGAAAATACCTATTAGACATTCACAGTTCATGAGATATTAACTCTCTCTCAAAAGCATAATAATCTAAGAGATGGTAATATATCTTAAATAAATTATTGTTTGTTTTTAATTTCAAGTTCTACCACCTCAGCCCGAAAACATCAAGATTTCCAACATCACAGACTCCACAGCCATGATCTCTTGGACAATCTTGGATGGCTATTCTATTTCTTCGATTATCATCCGTTACAAGATTCAAGGCAAGAATGAAGACCAGCACATCGATGTGAAGATCAAAAATGCCACCATCACCCAGTATCAGCTCAAGGGCCTGGAGCCTCAAACAGTGTACCAAGTGGACATTTTTGCAGAGAACAACATAGGGGCAAGCAACCCAACCTTTTCTCATGAATTGATGACTCTCTCCGAGTCTCAAGGTTGGTAGAGAAGACAAGTATTTACATAGGATTATTTCTGAAGAGTATCAGAAAACCACCACTGTCTTAAGAGATTTACTTTGTGTTTGTGTCATGTGACATAATTCATTTGTCCTGATAGGCTTTACCATCTCTAGATAGGTCCTTAAAATGGAAATGCCCCTGGGAAGGAGACCCTGTTGCTCCATTTCCTATTATTAAACCTCAAACTAAGTTAGCCTGTCAGCATTCCCTATCCAGCAATCGCAGCTCTGAGGAATATGAATTTGATTCTGTGGAGAAAGAACAATGTGGAATCTGCTTAGTGGGGTCAGGCCTGTGTGGTGCTTCAGCAGTCAGCTCCATGCACTACACTCCATTCTTTCTCAGAATATGCTCCTCTTTTAGTTTAGATGACACTATGCTGTTTTGAGTTTTCTTCTACTTTTCATATCCAGGTTATTCTGTCTGCATGTCCACCACTAACCTCCATCTCAGGGAGAGTAAGCTCTTTGAGATAGAGATCCTACAGATCGCCAAACACGCTCTAAACAGCGTTTGTGATTGATAAAATCTGTCAAATGTAATTAAATGAACAAAGGTGGAGGGGCTGGAAGTGGGTGGAGGCTGCAGAATGTGGACTGCCTTCCCTTTGAAGTCTATCTGAAATGGCACTTCTTAGCCCTCTGTATTTGTGATGTGTGCAAGGGAATTTAGTCAGAAATGGTGATAACTGCAAATTTATAATTTGGACTAGTTTGTTTTTATAGAAAATTGTATAGCACTAAAAATTTCTTGCTCCTCTTTAGGGTTACTTAGGATCTAACATTTTCAATTGAAAAAGCTGTTTTCTGTGCTGATTCTTTGGAACATTTTTGAAATGTCCAAGGAACGATGAGTCTGTCAACTATAAAGTTGTAGTTTTCAGATCACACTCTTAATGAGTGCATCATTTTTATACTTACTAGTGTTTATCTATACATAAAATACAAACAGAAAAATTAAAAAACAAGATATAAAACAAAAACCCTCACCATTTTATTCCAGACATTTCTTTATGCATAATGCATAGAGATAATCAGAAAGAGAGATGATCACAAAAGAACACTTGTGAGAAGATGGGATCATGCTCTAAGAGCTGTTTTTCATAAAGATATATTGAATTTAATTTTATTTGAATTTAAATAAGGAACTGAAGTGGAAGGATTAGACCTAAACCCTAAATTTAGTGGGTTTTTTCTTCTGTCTTTTCCGTCCTCCCTACACCCTTCCCTAGTCTCTCCCTCCTTCCCTTCTTCCTTCCCTTCTTCCTTCTTTTCTTCTTTCTTTTCTTCTCCAATTGGTATTCTTAGATTTTCTCCATCTACTCTTTAAAACAAGAAAAAAAATCTTACAGACTTTAAGCTCAACATTATAAAGCTTTTCTAGGTGGGGAAATTGTGCATAGAGGTTTAGTCACTTTCCCAAAGTCATACATCTAGTCAGTCATTCTCACTGTTATTCAACAATATGTATCTGCTTGGGCCTCTAACTTGGAAGTAAAACTTGAACAAATGACAACTAACGGTTAGCACATTGCCATCTAAAAAACATTTGTGCACATTTTTTTTTTAAAGATCTTAAGAGTCTCAATGGATGACTCACTCCATTGAGACTCAGAAAATAAATGAGTAGTCCTAGGTCACTTAACAATTAGGTGGTAGGCTAGGGCTGTCATTACATTTACATTCCACTGGGATTTCTCCTGTAGATGGTCTTGGCCCCTCTCCCTACCTAAACTAACCCTGCTTCTTCTCCTGTGTTCCCCTGCACAGTACCAGCAGAACTCGGAGGTGGGAAGATGCTGCTTATAGCTATCCTTGGCTCAGCGGGAATGACCTGCCTGACAGTGCTGTTAGCCTTTCTGATCATGTTGCAGTTGAAGAGGGCAAACGTCCAAAGAAGAATGGCCCAAGCCTTCCAAAATGTGGTAGTGTCTCCTTTTCCTAATAGCTAATAAGTGCAAGTGCACACATATGCAGAACATTCACTTTAAAGATGTAGACCTGGCAGTTTACTTGTAAAGTAAATATTTCCCTTAAGCAAGTCTCATCTTCTCTTTGGCTTCCATTCTTAAATGGGAGATAATAGCATGATTATGGAATTCCCTGTCTGAAACAGAACAATTTTGAGAGTGAAAAGGTTGCTCTTAATAATTGTTCAGGAAACCAGGCATTATACAGGACTATCGCCCTGCCAAAATGAGATGTATAACCATCCTAGTGAATAAGTCACCAGAGAGTGTAATCTTGCAAAATAAATAAACATTTCTCTAAACATTTCTCTAGTTTATGGTTTGGGGCTCTGTAAAATTAGTTTGTACCCAACTTTATCAATTCTGTATATAAAACACTGAGTACAATTGCATATTCCAAATGAGGTACATCTTTGTGTACATGAGCCCTCCAGATTCCCCCTCAGTGGAGGTCAAGTATAGATTTGTTATCCGACTCCATGCAAGAGCTGGCCCAACTCAGGCTGTTGTGGGAGAGGAAGGACCAGAAAGGAGTGGGTAGCCCTGAAGGATCTTGCCATGATACCATCAGCAGCCACTTAAACTCAGGAGGAATGGAGACACTGTGTTGAGCTTTGCTCTAAACAGTAGTCATCCTGGGGCCAGACTCTTCTCCAGAGTGTTCATGGAGATTCTAAGCCTCAGGATGGGTGGGAGAGAGTGAGTGTGAGCCAAGAATACACCAAGGAGATGCTAGAAAAGCCCTCACTGAGGCACATCCTGTGACTTCCTCAGATAGAATTGTTGAGTTAATTTCCAAATAGAACTGAACACTTGTTCATCCAACAGCAGAGTGGAAACTCAAGGGTGACTAACTCGGGAACGTGCCATGGCCTGGCATACATGCAGTTAGCCCCGTTTCCTGGCCCTCTGCGGACGTCATTAATCGATCATGGTGTGCTTCCCCACTGAGGCCAGGAATTGTGCCTTTACAGCTCACTGGACAACCAATTCATCAGAATGAGTTTGTTAGATAAAACCTATTTCCATCTCCATTCTAGAATTAGACATATTTCTTTTTTTTTTCATTTGGTATGGATACAAACCAAGAGGTATTATGTACCTTAGAATTATGAAAAATCCTGACACAAAACCATGAAAAAATTATTTTTCCAGAGGGAAGAACCAGCTGTGCAGTTCAACTCAGGAACCCTGGCCCTGAACAGGAAGGCCAAAAACAACCCAGATCCTACAATTTATCCAGTGCTTGACTGGAATGACATCAAATTTCAAGATGTGATTGGGGAGGGTAATTTTGGCCAGGTTCTAAAGGCACGCATCAAGAAGGACGGATTACGGATGGACGCTGCCATTAAGAGGATGAAAGGTCAGTGCTCAGCCAGATCGAGTCAGCATTTCAGTAGGGTGGGGAGAAAACTTGACTTCCTGTTGAATCTTTCCTCTAGGCTTTGCATTCTCTAAGCAAAACATTGGCATGATGTCAGATACAGCTGCTATGTGCAAATGAAGGTGATGTTTCCTTTGAGGTCAGCCCGTGATAGGGATCAGGATGTAAATATAAAGGCACGAGCTATTTAAACACCACTGTGTTGATTCCTTGGGATGTGAGAATGCAGATTCTCTGTCATACACTGCTAACTTATGAGGAGCAGTATTGTTTCTTTTAATGCAGTGGTCTTCAAAATTTAGTGTGCATCAGAATCACCCAGAAGCCTTGTTTAAAAACAAAACAAAACAAAACAGACTCTTGAGCCCAAATCCACAGTTTGATTCAGTAAGTATGATTCAAAGCCTGAGAATTTGCATTTCTAATTAGTTCCCAAGTGATACTGATGCTGAGGGATTGGAGAGCACTGTCTTCATAGATTATCTGCATCAAAATTCCTGGAGACATTGTAAGAAACGCATTCACTTCGGCTTCTCCCACCCCCCAGTTCTACTACATTTAAATTTCTTGTGTGGCACAGGAGAATCTGTGTTCTTAACACGCTTTCTCAATGATTCTTCTGTACAAGATTGAAAACCACTGATGGAAGGTCACAAGAACTAAGTCTTTCCCAGCCATGACTGCTTGGTGCCTAAGCATGTAACAAGATTGGATAATGAACATCTTCTGAGAAAGCAGAATGCCTAGCTCCCTGGCTCTGCTAACCATCTTCTCTTCTGTGTGAAATAGCAGTTTGACCGTGAAAAGCTGCACCATTGTCAGGCATGGACAGAAGTGCATGAGAGCTGGGGATAACTAACTTTTTGCTGGGCTCATCCATAATAAGGACACCAACATCACGGATGGGGTTTCTCTGCAGTATTGAGCCTCAGATGAGAATTCACCCTAAATCTTATTTAATCATTGCTGCTTTGTGCATTGTTAGTAAACACCATTCAGAAAACAAAACAATATAAACAAAATATTAACTATGCTTAAGATAGTAATGTTTCAGCGAGTGCATGCACACACACACACACATACACACACACACTCACACTCACACTCACTCATGTACACTCACACATACCTTGCTTAGTAGCCAGAAATCCCTTTTTGGTTTTGCTACTTTAGCCACAGGGAGTTTGGGAGAGCAGTAAGGACAGTGAGAGGAGAGAGGGTGTAGAACCTCATAAAATTAGTTTTTATTGGGATCTAACCTGAGCCTGACTGCTAGGTCACACACATGTGAAGAGGGAAAACAGCTTAACATCACCAAGGCAGAAAATTTCTACAGGGAGAGTGATGCATTCAAATGAGGGCAGTTCTTGAAGTCAGGGGACAACCTCATTATAAAAAAAACTTCATTTTAAAAATGCTCCCAAGGCATCGACCCTCAGGCTCCTATGGTATGAACAAAATATCTGACTTAGAATTGCCTGTTAGTTAGTCTTATAGGTACCTTTAGCCCATACGAAATATTCCCATCACTTCCAAGCACATTCAGGGACGCACACAGACTCCAGCACCCCAATGTTATCTTGCAGAAAATGATAACAGCACACTGTCACCGACTCAAGGCTGACTGGTTTGTGCATCGACCAAAGAGCCTTTCCTGCAGCCTGGTTGGTGCCTGGTCATTCTCCCTCTGATTAAAGTGCTAGTGAAGAGACAGGACAGATAAAAACAAATGCAAGTCAGTCTTCTGACTACCAAGCAAATTCTATAAAAAGTCATTGAGATTTGAGATTTTACCATAGGACTGTTTTTGTGAAAAAGCATGCAAATTAAAATTATTGAATAAAGTCAGGTGTGTGTGGTATCGGTGATGTGTCAATGAAATTTAGTCCGATTCCTCAGCATATCTGTCTCTGGACGGCAGACCCAGCTGGAAGAGGAAGAGTCTACAGGTGACGGCAGCTCTCTCTGCATCAAGTCATTGCCCTGGGTATTCGAGGGCTCAAATGAGAACATTTTAGAGATACGGTTCTCAACCAGGGGTGGTTTTTGCCCCCTGGGAGGCATCTGGCAATGTGTGGGAACATTTTTGTTTGGCTTACTGGTATCTAGTGAGGAGAAGCTAGAAATTTTGTTAAACATCCTACTATGCACAAGACAGACCCCAATGACACATAAGTATCAGTCATGTTAACAATGACAGTTTTCTTCCTCGGAGTAATCTTTCTGATTTTGCTACAGTTTTCCAGACCTAATGGTGACTGAGGGCACCTGAAGGTCCCAGGAGCAGGAAGGGACAGTTATTTCTGAAGAAGAATAATGAAGAGGGATCATAACTCTTGACTTTCTTCCCAGAATATGCCTCCAAAGATGACCACAGGGACTTTGCGGGGGAATTGGAGGTCCTTTGTAAACTTGGACACCACCCGAACATCATCAATCTCTTGGGAGCGTGTGAACATCGTGGTAAGATGCTCTTTTCCTGTCTTTCCTACCAGAGGTGGTGGTGGTGGTGGTTGTTCTTTTTTTGAAACAAGCACATTCCGTATTGAAATCAGAAAAGATAATAGTCTTAGAACGTTACTTATTTTTTTAAGTTGTAATTTCAATCTGAATGTCTACTTTCATTAACAGAGTGTGCTGAGTTTTGGCATCTTTTTGGAGGTTAGACCTAAGACTGGATTGTTTGCCCTCTGGTGTGGTTCAGCCATTATTGCCCAAAGGTATCCCTGCCCGCCACATGCCTCTGTGCTCGCTAATTCAGAGGTCATCACAGCTGCCATTACTAGGTAGACTGGGGGAGCCCTTGGCACCAGGAAGAATGAAGTACATCTCTTCTTATTCTCCTAGCCTCTCTCTCATCTTTCCCTCCAAACCCAAACAACTGATAATCTAGCTATTAAATCCTGAATGCTAACAATCTACTGTAACATGAAAACATTAATGCTGCTTAGGTGAAATAATAACAAGCTTATATCTAATAGAACTCTGTTATTTCCAAATTGTACAATTTCCTATACAAATTACATTGGGGCTTTACAATTACACTATGTGTCACATGCTTTTAATTATTAATTCTATTATTAATTAATAATCCTATTATTAATTCAAATATTTATCGAGTATTTTATGGGTTTATCTCTGCATGCTATGTGGGTTTGTAGTTCTGAATCTATGCTAAAACATAACCTCCTGCAAAAGTTTTCTCCCACTACAAAGCTCCACAAAGTAATTATTTACAAACTTGACAACCTCTTGTTGACTTTGCAGCACAACACCAACAATAGAAAAGAGACTGTTTCCTTTTCCTCAGTTTATTAAACTAAAAATACTAGTGCTTCATATAATATATCATGTTGTGATCCAATAAGGGTGTAATTCTGAAAGCCAGATCATGTCCTTAGGTTAAATAATGAAGTAATAACATTTATTTTTGAATAGTTTCCTGAAAACAATAACATGGGACAGCAGTAGATGAAAGTTTAACAAAATGAAAAACAACAACACAAAAAGAGACATCTTTTAAACTTGTGCTCTATCATCACATTAGCATATAATTGGTTCTTTAAACTTACAATTCAATAATGGAGTGAGAAAGCACATTCAGACCAGAATGGAGGTATGTCTTTCCTTTTAGCACAGCGGGATTCAGTACTAGAAGACTTTCTGGGGGGCAGAATTTCAATTTATTAGAATATCTTTTAAGTTCAAATCATTCAACACTTTAAATTTTAAAAAGTGATATACAAAAAAACTACCTTTGAAAGATATTAAAATCACTGAATTTTGCTGGCTCTAAAGAACTATGTTTTTACTAAAGAATATATTCTTTTATTAAGAAGAAAAAGAGAAAAGCCATTTGGAATAAATATAAGGCAATGGACCATAATTTCTTCTAGGAACTATTGGTTTTTTTTCCCTAAAAGTCTGATTTTTCTGGTTTGTGTAAGCAAAATGCAATCTTTAACACTAGACTCTGCTGACCAGTCTGGTGACTTAGTATGGATTTTAGGGAGAAGCTAGAGTTTGACTGGAATAACATGCCTGGCTCATATTAAGTTCTCAATTAGTATTGAATAAAAAATAAAAGGTGACATGGACTAGATGTCTTAGATCCTCTAGAGGCAACTGCTTTTATTACCTCATATTGTTATAAGTGAGTAGGTGAAAGCATTCAGGAAGCCCTTCTTGTTAGTCTGCTTTTGGTAAGAAAGGGGAAGGAGTTAGAAAGAGGGGAACCTTGAGTTCAAGCATGGCACCCTTTAAGTATTGCAGGATGACTTTTATCTCCCTCCTTTCCCCAGTATTACTGATGGTACTTTTAGATGAAACGAAGTTTTATTCGCAGTTCCAAGGACCACAGCGCATTTCAGAAATTTCAAAGCTGTTTAGGTCCACTGGTAAGGAGGTTTTTCTCCCTTTGCCCACAGGCTACCTGTACCTGGCCATCGAGTATGCTCCCCATGGAAACCTGCTGGACTTCCTACGGAAAAGCCGAGTGCTGGAGACAGATCCGGCATTTGCCATTGCCAACAGCACCGCTTCCACACTATCCTCCCAACAGCTGCTTCATTTTGCAGCAGATGTGGCCAGGGGGATGGACTACTTGAGCCAAAAACAGGTTTGTTGTAAGGACTTTGCTTTGGACATCTTTCCTTAGAAATTCTCTCTAGAATCAGATTAAGTAACTGTACTTTTTTCAGTCATCTCTCTTATTTAATTCGTTTTATAATCTCCCTAATTTTAATCTCTTTGTTAATAATCCATCTACTTATATAGATGTTAATGCCCAACCATGACAATATATATTTATCTAGTGAATCACATCATATGTGTCTGGTGAGGTGCCTTAACTGACCTTAGTTTCATTTGGCTCCAAATGATGCTCAGTAGTGGAGGACTAAAATGGCAACAGAAAGATTTAACAACCTGTGTTTTTTCCCTGAAATGCTTCTCTCAAGATGTGGTGGGTAATTTGACAGAACCCACTAACAGGATTTTAGAAAAAAACTTTAAGGGAACTGGATTCGGTGACTTTTTAAAGTCCATTTTCACACTATTCTTTCTATTTCCCCAAATTTTTGCCCCTAAGGCATTGTGCTAACAAAATGAAATGAAAAAGCAAATATGATGCTGAAAATATGTGATTTTTTTTTCAAATTTCAGTTTATCCACAGGGATCTGGCTGCCAGGAACATTTTAGTTGGTGAAAACTATGTGGCCAAAATAGCAGATTTTGGATTGTCCCGAGGTCAAGAAGTTTATGTGAAAAAGACGATGGTAAGTTGAAAACAGAGACATTGATAACATTCTTTCCAGGCCCCTCCCTCTACTGACGTTGCTTCTCTTAGAAGACCATTGTTCTTCTATGATTGAGGCATCTGACCATATGTTCCAGTAGATACTGCCCAGCCCCAGCAAACATCCTTACTACATTTCGATTCCTAAAATGACTGGAGGGTCCATATTCACCAGCAAAAAATCCATTGTCACATGTAGCCAAGTAATAGAACATGCAAGCTTAGTGGTGTAGAGGCTTGGGTCTGTTTGCTGTCCAGGCCCTTAAGTGTCTCACTTAGAAACCTCTAAGTCTGATGAACAATACCTGGTCTCCCTATCCTGGGACGACTCCAGTTTTCATATGATATAGAGGCTCCTTTTATCCTTGTAGCTACCACATGGCCTCTACAAAGCTCAGGTTTCTGAATTTATCCTGAAATTCCAGTTTTCTTTCTTTTCAAAATATTTTAGTGACTGACAAGATGACACAGAAATAATTTCCAATAATGTTTTGAAAAGAAAATGACCCATAGTTCACTACCTGGACACATTTATTTTTCTATTTTTGTTTTTTACTTATTGCCTTCCACAAGCACACACATTTGTGCAGTTAAGATCACAGTGAACATAACCATTTTGGATCTTTCCACTTCCTTTTTTGATAAAGGTTTGAAGTGGGGTCACTTAGGCTCTTAGAGATGAGAGCACAGACCAGCCCTGGGGGCTTATTTCTGTGCCTCCTGGTTTCCAGGCAATACTTTTTTTTCGTAAGCTTTTCAGAATTTGCCCCACTCAAAGCAGATATTTCTCTGGGTGGGGGCTGAGCTTGTCTTAAAGAAACAAGACCCACCACCCACTCATCTACTCCAGCTCTTCTCCCTCCTCCTGGGTCACCAGTTTCTTTCACAGAACCCTTTTCCTTGCTTTGCTCCTGCATTTGAGAGATGTGGTACCCTAGATGAAGGGGTGGAGGGACAAACACAGTTTATCTCCACAACCTATTCATTTTATTTGGATGATCTCCTTAGATCCCCAAGGCAAACACTGGTTTGCTTGACATTTCATAAAGGGCAGGGATTTCTGAAGTCTTGGAAAAATTAAAAGGAATTCTTAGAGGGGCAGAACACTGCTCAGGGTTTAACTCTGCTTCCTAATGGCAGGGTAAAGTGCTCCATGGCAGCATGGGGTCTGGGGAGGAAAGGCACAGGGTGAGGGAAAGTGGAGGAAAGGAGAAAGACTTGGAGAGGGATAAGCTCCCTGCAAAAGGGTGCAATTCAGAAAGACACCACCAGAGGGCAGAGTGGCTACCTTTTTTGGCCTATTTAAGTCAGAGATTTTCAATCCTCACTTGATCTTCAAAATCATCTGAGAAGCTTTTAAAAAATATAGTTGCTAAGTCTTACTTCTTAGATAGTCTGATTCATTTGTTCTGGGGTGGGGCTTCGACATCAATTTGACTACCAAGAACACACACACAAACACATAGACACACGCATACATTTTCTTTATATAAAACTGCAGTAGAGAGAGACACCATGAGGTACAAGAACTTACAATATTTGCATGTCTTTGAATTTGAAAACACAGTTGTAGGTGGAACACATACAAAACAAAACAAGAGCTCTTGACTCTGCTGAATCCCACATAGGGTTCCCTGTGGACTTGAGTGAGCTGCAGCTTGAGCAAGCTGCCAGCCTTGTGAAGTGCTTTGACCTGCCTAAGTGGAGTCTACCTTTGTTCTTTTCAGGGAAGGCTCCCAGTGCGTTGGATGGCGATTGAGTCACTAAATTACAGCGTATATACAACCAACAGTGACGTGTGAGTCAGCCTTTATTGCTGAGGGTTCCCCCCCCCCAAGAAAAAGATGTATTTTTAGAGAAAGATGTTTTAAAGAGAAGCAAGAATATTATGTCTGTCTGGGGAATAAAGCTAATCGATAAGCCCAGGAAATGAATTCATAGAATAAACGAAGCCATGGAGTTAACAGTTTTCAGAGTGTGAATCATTGGTGACAGGCTTTAGGTTTCCTTCTGCTTGTTGAGGAGAGATTGCAAGTGGTAAATGCTTGATCTCTAGAGGAGCAAGAGGCATGGCAGCCTGCTGTGACCCCACTTCCCAGACTGAGCTCCATGCACAGGACGTGGATCAGAGCAGGCAGCCCAGAATGGCTGCTGAGGGTGGAGGTGGCAGGAAGGCCAGACAGGGGAGGACACCTCTACTTGCAGCCTATAGTGGCAAGTCTCAAGCTGGTGGTGAAGGAAGGGTAGGGATTGAGATTTAGGCCGTCTAGCCCACACCCGCTATTTTCAGGAGGAAACTTGTCCAGACGGTTTCGCTTATGCCTGGGGAGGAGGGGGCTGGCAATTACTATATCCTCACCGTGGGCAAGGTGTCTTTTATATGTTATGCCAAGTCATCTCTGCATAGCTTTGAGGTAGAAATTGGTAACTCCACTTTCAGAATAATATACTAAGAGGCCTCAGGGGTTCGGTAACTTATCCCAAGTCTCCTAACAGGAGAGAAACACAGGCTGTGTACATGGACCTATTCCAGTGAGTGGACTTTTAATATTTTCCTTCCTGACAAAGGACCAGTCATCCTGGTTTTGAGGGCAGAGAATTGACTGTTCCACCTGTTTACTGGTTTCCCAATTTCCTTTCCACAGATGGTCTTATGGAGTGTTACTGTGGGAGATTGTTAGCTTAGGTGAGTATCCATTTCTCTCCGAGGTGAAACTCCAGGCAAAAGGCCCAGGCCCCTCCTGTGCTCCCTCACTGGATAATTCCAAGGGTACCGTTTGTATGTGTTGTCACCAGATGTGACTTGGAAAGAGAATTTTATGAGTTTCCATGTATAAGTGTATTTTATTACCATGCTTCTCTTTTTAAAAGCCCTACAGCTTATGTCATATTCGATACTAACAACCACTATACTAACAACACACCCACCAACCATGGTGAACTCAGATATCTGATATAGGTTAGCTGTCTCTGATGGTGCAAAGATGTCATAGAGCTATTGCAGGTTTACTCTGACAACTTTAAAATGGTATATTTTACAACCAATAAGAGCCACAATTTGAAAGCTAATAGCCTGTAAAAATGTGCATGCCAAAAAAATTTATATACATCACGGTCCTAGTTTTATAAATATTACACTTTAAAAAATCTTAAAGGACTACACAGAAAGGTAATACAAGCTATTGCATTTTTTAATGTTTTTTTTATCTTTTCAAGTTTTCTACAATAAACATATATTTCTTTTATAATTAAAATTATAGATAAAATATGAATTTCGTAACTACAGACTTCTAATTAAGGAAAAGGTACAAATGTGCTGTTGTAGACAGGCTTGGGAAAGAGAAATAGCCCTGTAAATCAGGAACCCCGTGGTAGATCTTTCCATGGAAGGAATAGCCACACTGCAGTGCGGTCTGTAGCTTATCCTTTGCAGGTTTGTAGTCCAGCTTTGACATACAATGGGCTTGCTCAAAGAGCAAGATCATGCTCAGTGCACCCCTGATACTCCCATCTTTCTCGCAGGCTTCTGGCCCCTGGGCAGAAGACTTTGCCTTCTGCACCAGCACCAGAGGGGCCTTAGGGCAACACCAGTTCTGTCTTCCAGGTGGCACCCCCTACTGCGGGATGACATGTGCAGAACTCTACGAAAAGCTGCCCCAAGGCTACAGACTGGAGAAGCCACTAAACTGTGATGACGAGGTGTAAGTCAGACCTCATCTTATTTAACCATCCTGCTGCATGTTTCGTGGACAGACTGACGCTAATGAAGGAATTGAATGACGCTGATTCAGACACATATACCTATATGTATACACATACTCACAGACACTGAGATTGCAAATAGCTAGGAAAAAAAAGGCTTTTTAAACTAAGACTGTTATGCATGAGCAGGTAATAAGAGTGTTCTAGGCATAGATATTTATGGAGAAATTGGGAGAAATTTAAGGTGATGATTCTTGGGAAGGTTGAAATGAGGAAGGTCAACAAATGCAGAAAAGGTCTGAAACAAATTGATGAAATTATTCATGAATAAATAAATGCCTTGAGGCTAACTTTGAGGATAATGATTTCAGAGCTGTTACATTAAAGAAGATAGATTTTTCTTCATAGAATTTTGATTCTACTAAGATCATTTTCCAGGAGTAAGAATTATTCCAAGGGAAAAAGTGAAAAACTTCAGTGATACCAGAATTCCCTGAACTTAGCGGAGGTTAGAAGCAGCCTAATAATTAGCCTGATTTGAAGAGTGAAAGGCTCTAGGGTGAGTAAATAACTTACTGTCTATGCTCAGCCATTCCCAAGAGTAAAAGAGAGTGCTATGTTTCTGGGACAAGAGACTTAAACTATTTCAACCTGGGCAAATAGAATGTACTTGAACCATCAGCACTGGACAGTACCTAAAATCCCACCTTTTAAGATTCATTCCATGAGGAGATTTTTCAGTCGTTATGAAACTTCTGTTAAAGTAAAAACTGTTTTAGAATCTGTCCCCTGAGGCCAGTCGTTGACAGCCCTGTGTGTGTAGTTTCCCTGGAGGCATTTGTTTAGTTTGTGAAATCCTGAGCCTCACTCCCAGATCTTTCGGTTCTGTAGTCTAGTGTGTGGGTCCCAGAAACCTGTATTTTAATAATGCAAATACTTCCAGGCAAATTTGAGAAAGTACTGCCTTAGACTAGTGCTTCCCAAAGTATGTTCGTGGAATGTGCAAAATGTAAATAAATGATACAAGGGGAAAGGAGCTCTGTGGTCAATTATGTTTGGGAAGTATCATGTCAAAACTTGTTAAACAGGGATTTTGTTTGTTTTGAATGGCAGGAATTCCCCGGATTTGACTACGCCAGTCCCTAAGAGGGGAATGCAATTGGTGGCGTTTTGTAAATGTTTGAGCATGAAACTATTTTTAAAAATAGAACTCTAATATGTTGAGGGATGCAGTATCCCAAGGGAGATAGATGTTGCCCTAGAAACGTGATTCAGATCCTCCCAGATGATCAGAATAGTTGAGGCCAATGTTTGAAGGAATGGTGCCTATGGCAGGCACTGGGTCTACTGAGAAGAAAGGGGACTTAGATAGTGAGGTGGGAGACCTCACAGACACTTTCTAGGTGCTACACCTTTGTCTTCTGCAGGCTAAGCTTAATGATTGTGTGTTGAAAGGTAATATTCTCTTCTCTTTTCTGCATACCCTGTGTTTGGCCATGCCTGGGACTATAGCATAGGCATAGAGTTAACCCTTTAACTCTGTTTTCAAAGGTATGATCTAATGAGACAATGCTGGCGGGAGAAGCCCTATGAGAGGCCCTCGTTTGCCCAGATATTGGTGTCCTTAAACAGGATGTTAGAAGAACGAAAGGTGAGTATGGCATTCAAAGAAGGGGCATTGTAATTGGAATTTCTCATTTGCCCAGTGTAGTTAATAGAAAGCTGATACAATTCAATTATGTCAGGTTCTCCTTGATATGATCTTAGATATTATAAGGACATAAAAAATGTGGTCCCCAACTCTGAAACAATTACAGTTTTGGAGGAAATAAGAATTCTATACGAGATATAATTATACACAGTAGAACAACATTTAGAATTAGTCTATTTGAGCTAGGAGGAATCTTAAATCTTATTAGTCCTGTAGCCTGACCCTTTAATTTATAGATGAGAAAACAGACTCAGAGGCAAAAGTGACTTGCCCAAGGGCACAGAGCAGGTAGACAACAGAGCCTGGTCTACAGGTTACTGTGGGGAGGGCCAGAAGTTCCATAGAAAACTCCTATAAGTTAGGTGGCTGAACGTGAATGTATTGAGTTCAAAAGACTAATCTAGGTCAGGAAAATAGATTTTGAAAGTCATCAGAGCCCAAGTGGCAATTAAACCAGAGATATGGGTACGATTGCACAGGGAAAAGTGAGGATGACAAGTAAACAGAAGGAGGAGCCTAAGAGAAGTGGAACTTTTCAGGAGGGACCAATGAGGACATGAAAAAGAGAAGCTCAGAAACCAAACGAAACGAGAGGATGAAATCTTAATGGTAGGAGTCAAGGGATGCATTTCAGGAAGAAAGTTGTCAAATACAAAAGAGGAACTGAGGACAGAAAAATGTCCCCCAAGTACCTAGTGTTTAAAGTGAAATAAGTTAAAGAAATCAAGGTATTTACCGTAACAGCCCCCAGCAGAGGTGGTGCTGAGGCAGCACATGTGTCTGAATCACTCTTGTTCTTCTAGACCTACGTGAATACCACGCTTTATGAGAAGTTTACCTATGCAGGGATCGACTGCTCTGCTGAAGAAGCAGCCTAGGACCATCGTCATCTAACATTGTTTCCCCTCCAGCAGGAGACACCTTTGATGCCAAGGAAGCAAGCAAGCCTCTGCCAAGAGAGGTGACATAGAATAGAAGTGTATATATATTGCTGTATGTCTGGGACTTTCATCACAAAAACCCCTTTGTGTGAATTTATAGTACACTCTGACTCTAATAGAACTGTATATACTGTTTTGAGTAAGAATGTGCTGAAATTAGAATGCCTGTTTGTGGTTTCATATGCAATAATATATTTTTCTAAATATGTGGATTTTAAAGGAAGGTGTGAGAGTACAATTACTGTAATGCATAATTCATTACTGTCCTAGATATTTTTGATATTTACATTTATATTGATTGCTATGAAATATTTTGCTGTAGAGAAGTAAAATATTGTTAACAAACTTAACACTGACCCTGACAGCACAGGTAAGAAAAGTGGGGGGAAATGTTTAAGTTCTAACAGGAAATAGATTAACATTTAAGAGACTGAAAAATCCAAGTGATGTAAAGCAGATTCTTCTATCTCTAAAATTTCTTCCTCATCTGTAGAAACCATTGAATTTCACTGGCTCATTTGAAAACTCTGTTCATGTATTTACAGAGCCCACTAGTCAGTCAGAATGTTAACATCTAAAAAGACTTAAGTCTCATTCCTTAGACGCCTGACTTTTTAGGTATATATACATAAGTTTAAAAAAATTAATGGGATTTGGTTTTAGTTTTTCTGGTGACATTGATTTGTGTATTTTAAGAAATTAAAATAGGAAGGCTGGAGTTATATTTGAGACATGTGACATTAATCATACCAAATTAGCATCCCTACACGTATTGTACATTGTAAAAACTGTTTTGATCAGTTATAGGCTTACTATTTATACTGTAGGCACAAATTACACTGAGCTCATATAGGAAGTGAATAATAAATGTCTTGCCTACCCACTTTTTTTGTGCAGGAATGTGTCTCAGGTATTTCCAAATGTTTTTGTGATATTTCAGAGAAAAACACCTCAATGTATCATCCTCTAACTTATCAGTAATAGTCATGTAGAAGAGCTGGTGGCCATATTACACTTGACATGGCATGTCAAGCTCACAAGTTCGGGAATGCCTTCTGGAAGTGTCTACCTGTCTAGTCTGTCTTCTTGCAGTGTGCTGTCATGTTTCAATGAGAACAGAGCTTAGGGCTGGACTCCCTTTTGATTGTTATGATGTTAAATAGTCAACATATCACATTAAGTTCTATATCCCTGCCATCTAGTCAACCTATGTAATCAGAAACAATGGCCAGAACACTAAATTTATCCCAAAGGCTCCTCACTCACAATAACATATTCAAATGGAGACAGTGAAAAGCAAGACTACTGATATATTAATTATTTAATCAAGTGGAAATTCAAATGAAGAGCCATTAAAAATAGGCCTAAATACAGCTGACCTTTGAATAACTCAGGGGGAAGTTAGAGGTACTGACCCCGTACTGTTAAAAATCCACATATAATTTTTGACTTCTCAAAAAATGAATAGCCTATTGTCAACCTAAAGTCTTACTGTTGACATAAAACCAATGAACACATGATAATATGCAGTATATACTGTATTTTTTCAACAGAGCAAGCTAGAGAAAAGAAAATTATGAAAATCAAAAATACATTTATAGTATTTGTTGAAATAAATCCACATGTAAGTGGACCTTCACAGTTCATACCTGTGTTCAGGAACTCAACTGTATAATAGTTCCTTCTACTTTTTTACCCAAGTGATATAGAGTGATAACTCTTGGTTTGCATGCACATGGAACTGAATAAGAACAAGGATGATCTCTAACATACAGATATTTTTGCATATGGTTTTGGGACACACAATACATTTTTTTCCTATTGTAGTTTGACTTTGCTTATAATTTTTAATTATTTTAAATAGTATACATCATTATACATTTATCCCACATCAAGTACCTGACAAAAGAGGTGGCTAGGTATATTTAAGATTTACTTGTAATTTCACAATACCAAGGCAGAAAACCTGAGGTATCCTTACTGACGGCATATCACCACAATCAACTGTCAGAAGGTGACTAATTTACTTCTGAAACAGCCACACTGTTGATTACTCTGTGACTCACCTATACCATTGTCAAAGAAACCTCTGACATTTTGTTGCATGTTCGCTGCATTCACATTAAAGAATCATGGGCTTATATTCAAAGGTAAATTGTCAAATTTAATAAAGTCATATAGCTTCTACATTATCAAAGAGCAGTTAAGAAAGAAACCCTCAAAGAGATTAGACAATTCAGGAATTGAGAATATAGATTAGAATTTACTGTTTTTAAAAGATCCATGCCCCCCTAAACAAGCTCGATCTCCTGATCTCAGAAGCTAAGAAGGGTCGGGCCTGGTGAGTACTTGGATAGGAGACCACCTAGGAAGACCAAGTACTGTAGTCGTAAAAATAAAAAAATAAAGGACTATAAACTGACAAGGTCCTTGTATTCTGTGAGGTCAACCAAGGGTAAACTCACCTAAAATTTTTAAAAAATTAAAAAATTATTTAAAAGAAGTTAAAAAAATCCATAGGGCACTGCCTTTAGAAAAAAAATCAGTGAGTTGTTGATATGAATTAAAGTCAAGTAACAGCACACCAGTTAGAATAAAACCACATTCTCAATAGCAAAATGGCCAAAACCTTTATGTTAACAGAGTGCATTGAAAAGTTTACATTTACTTTCACATATCCTATAAGGAGATTTAAAGAAAACTTTTAAAAACATCTTTATCTAACAAAACTGTAACTCTAAGAAGTCTGATTGTTTTAGGTATTTAGAGAGAAAATACGTAGGTAACCTAAGAAACCACCTTTGTGAATGTCACTGACCTATTACTTCAACTTTAAACCACCTTCCACTGTTATTTGCACACTACCTATGAAGGTAAGTCAAAAATTAAAACCAACTTAATTTCTCCCCACACCGCCCAGTCACAACTTTGGAAATCACTGTGGCAATTTACCCTTTAAAATGTAATAAATAAACCTCAATGGCACTTTTCCTCTTCAGCTTTCTTTGAAACTGTCAAGACACCTCATACCATTATTGACCAAACTCCACTTCCAGCAGTGGATGCCAGAGGAGTCCCTGAAACAACAAGGTGGTGATTCAAATATCCTTGCGCAAAATGATTTCTTCTTTCCTTTCAGATCTTTTTACCTTCCAGAAGACCAGTTCCATGCAGGAGGTAGCATTTTCACTTGAACTGTGACTTCCAAATGCAAAATAATGTGTTAGACATAAGATGGCTATATCTGTGATGTTACCCATGAATGTTCTCAAAACAAAGCCTTGAGATTGTTTATAACAAAACCAACACTGGCCACTTACCAAAATATGATTGCTCAACATCTAAAACAACCTCTAATGGTTGCTTTATAGATGTTTCATATAAATCATTATAAAACAAACATCTCCTGTTTTCTGTGTAGTGTGACCTGTCACACTGTCACTACCTTGCTGTTGGAGGACAGCACATTGGTACCTTCTCCACAAACCTCTTTTCTAGGGAGATACAAGAACAAAGTGGTGGGCATCTCTGAAGGACAGAGATCTGGCAAGAAGGAGAAAATATGGAATGCTAGAAAAAGTATGCCTCTCTAAGAAAAGAATGACATTAAATGCAGGATTACATAATTTTAAAAAGTAGATAAAATTTACCCAAAATATAAAGCCTATAGTTATGGTGAGAATAAAAGATGTCTGAGATTGAAATATTCTAATAATATTTGTCATTTCTTTGTCTTAGTCTAAGAAAACTATTGTATATAACTTTTAGAAAATTTTGCTTTATATAAGCTATTTTTTGGTAAGTGAAAGTTTTATGTTCATGGTTCAAGATAATTTTCAATAGAACACATTACAAATTTTATAATAGAATTTTGTGGGAATACTTTGAGATATATTTTTAAGAAAGCAGATAATAGAAATTAAAGACCCTCTACAAAATGGTATTAGTGTCTAGCAGACTTAGACCAGGAAAAAAATCTGTATTTTGTACAATTAATGACATAATCAGAGGAGCATGACATATCTTAAATATCTTTAGAAACAGCATTATAACAATTTCAACATACTCAAAATTAACTTTCTTCTCTATCCTGTGCGTAAGAGAAATCTATATGGGTATGCATGAATATATAGAGTAACTAACTTCCATTCCAAGCCAGACACTGGTAAACTGTGCATATAGCAATGCCACTAACAGCATAGTTGGTGGCTGTACTTGTACTTAATTAAAGTTGTGTGTATTTCAACAGAAAAACCAAAAAGTCACTAAAAATATTCTGAGAGGAAGATATATCAATCTGATATAAAGCAAGCACAAGATAATGAACCTGCTGAATTTGGACTATACTTCTAACACCGTACACACACACACACACACACACACACACACACACACACACACACAGACACACACAATCTACCCTGGTGAGATAACCCGGGCCTAATCAACTTTAGAATCTCATTTGGTTTAATGACAAGCACATATTAAAAGAGGTACTCAGGAAAATTTAGAAAGGAATTAGATCTCCATACTAACAAAAGTTTCATGTATAAATTCAAAGACTAGGCAACTTGCTGGAGAATTATCTGGCTACTATTCTCAGTGTAATTGCGTTGAACATCCAGGACTCTACCAAGCAAAGGGCATGTAATTCAATTTACACAAGCAGATGCTTTAGTCTCCATAGATTCAGAGAACCTATAGACAACATGCCATCAGCATTTTGGACAAAAGATCTTTGCCATAGACTTTATGGTTTGTTCAGTCAAGTCAGACTTAGGATCCTGATATTAATGACTAACAGAAGGGTTCTTACCATCATCCTGAATGATTCTCAGCAGGTAGTCATCCACTAGAATCTTCAGGGATCTTTTGTGAGGTAAGCCTAGCCGATGAGGAAGCACAACTATCATGTCCACAACTGAAGTATGAATTAACTGTCAAAGAAAAAAACCTATCAGAAACTCTTCCCAAATAAGGATACTGATAGCAGCAACAATAACTGTAGCAGCAATAACTATGCTACAATTGCTAGTAATTTGGAACAGTTATGATATATCAGTCACTAAGCACTTTATATAGATTATCTCACTATAATTTGCCAAGTAATATAAAGTTGGTATTTTCATTTCCCATTTTAAAGTTTAGGAAACAGGCTTTGACAGATTGAGAAAGTTGCCTAAACTGAGTTAGTAGAGTAGGAAATCAAATCTAAGCAGTGTGACTTCTCAGTTCACTTTCCTATGATGATAGCGCCACCAGGGGGCAGCATAAGTACAGAGAGGGTCCAACAATGACCAGGTATTAGAAGGGCCAGGCTCCTTCCACCTTGTGACTTGGCTGGGGGTGGGGGAGGCACACCTCAGTTCATTCAAATTCTATCTCAGTGGTTTTCTCATCTGTTCCTGTGGAGGAAGCGTGGGCAAGCACTCAGTCCCATCTAGGTCCAAATCCTCTGTGTTTACAAAAGAAGTTCAATCAATTTTCACTGCAGTTTGGTAAAGCCCAAAGTATGATAGGATAGACACTGGGAAGAGGGGCCAGATATCTGAGAGCCTGAAAAGTCAGGTACCACTTTGGATTCCTCCTTAGGAGAACTATATTTGGAAAACTATTGAATAAGATTAGTCTCAGGCCAAGAGCAATTTAAAGAATGATTGAAAAATGAGGAGTTGGAAATTTAACATTTTGTATCTACTATGCCATGTTAATATGCACTTTAACTTCTCTTTTGATGTGTCAACTACCTCCTAGGCACTGGTTCTGGCTGCAGGGCTGAGTTAAAAAGGTGGAAGTAGAAATAGAGAAAAATAGAAAAATTCATGACTGGATGAAAGAGATTAAAAGAAATAAAGGAAACACAGTGGTTTGTAATTTTCTGGTCTGAGAGATAAGCAGAATAAGATGATTCCTGAAAAAATGAGACCGGAAAGCTATGGTGAAAAGTTCTGTTTGAAAGATGGTGTCTCAGGTGACAGAAAGATATTCCTGTGAAGAGGTTTACATGTCTCTCACTCTCTTTTACCACACTTCAGTAGGGTCTAGATGGAAGCGCATTCCAGCCTTTTCTGTTGCCTACAGAGACAACACTGCTGTGTGAAATGCATATCTATACTGGGATATCCGCTTTACTGAGAAAAAGGCTGGCACTCACCTATGAAATTTAAATGGCCTTATCTGTATTCTTGTGCTGAAGAACCAGCCCTTTTCTGCGTGAATGTAAGTTTTCAGGGGTAGCTGAAAGAAATACTCAGTAAAGGCCCCCAAAGTTCTAGAGGTGGCTGTGCAATGTGGCAGCCACCGGCCATATGTGGCTATTTAAATTAAACAAAAGAAAACATCAGTTTCTCAGTCACATTAGACACATTTCAAGTGCTCAAGAGCCACGTGGGGCCAGTGTCTACCACCCTGGAGAGTGAAAATATGGAAGAGAATATTCTATCAGATTGCACTGTTCTAGAACAAGGGGGCCATGGAACTCTTAAAATGCCAAACAAGAAGTATTTTAGGTTTGCAGGCCATGCAGTTTCTGTGAAAACTACTCAACACTGCCCTTGCAGTGTGAACGAAGTGACAGAAAATATATTAATAAATGGGTGTGGCGGCTCTGTTCCGAAAGGACACTGGCAAAAATAGGTAGCCAGCCTGGGCCATGGTGTGCTGACTGCTGTTCCTGAATACAGAGCAAAGAACAGACAGTTTTAACCTGGAGAATATTAAAAGGGAGATTTTCAAGTCTATCATGGCAAGAAAAATAAATATGACATTTGATTTTGAGCTTACCTATAAAGCCTGCTTGGCTTAATGTGAAAAAGTATCTCCAAGTATATGAATAAAAGAGCCTAATAAACTTAGTCTTACTCGCTTGAATATTAAAGACGATGATTAAAGACAATGTCAAAACAATGACTGATGAAGGATTTTGTTTCTGATCTTGATTAGCTAAATGATTTTAGCTATCTTATACTGCTTCTGGTTTGTGATACCTGGACTATGTCATCAGCAGGATGACAAGGATTCCCGTCTTGGTTAATAGGGCAAATCAAGCATCACTGATAACACAATGCTAATGACTACCATCTTAATTCATATAGTTTTGCAAAAATATGAACCTGTGATTCTTTACCTTATGAGGATAGGGACTATGTCCAAAGCCATGTCCAATTAGCACAGTGTCGGCACTGAACAGGTTCAACAAGATGGCTTGCACATCATGGATTGACATTTTAGTGTTCTTCAAGTTATCTTCTACCACACCAGAAAACCTACCCCAATAAGACGCACAATGCATAGAAGTCAAGAATATAACTCAGTGGATTTCATCAGTTATAGTTACTGACCCAATATGACAAGGATTTGCTGAATATAACAAAGATCTTACCTATATGACTGTCAACTACTCCTTTATGAGGTAATATTGGTAACCTAGTAAAATTTATAATTGGGATCAATAAAATAAGGCTGGGGTAAGGGGAAATACATTATTATAAGCTCACAGAGTTCTTTTTGAACTCTGATCTTTATAATGCTTTATCAATTTTAATTTAATGAAGTTGCCTATCTCCCTGTAAACTAAGCCTAAAGATGAAATGTGGGTAATGTGGAGAGCGGATGGAGCTGTAGGCAACCTGGTATGAACTATGTTATGACTCTGATATTACTTACTATAGTTGATGTTCAACAAGTTATTTAACCTTCTGGTTTCAGTTTTCTGATATGTAAATTACCAGTCTTATTGGTTTATGAGGACTCAATAAAAAAAATGCAGGAATCTGACTAATCTAGTGGCTTTCATGAAGCACATACTAAATAAATGTTCAGAAAGATGGATACTGCTATGTTTCACTGAATTTAGGAGAAAAGCAAGATATAAAACTATTGCAAAGGTATTTTCAGTTTAAACTATATGATGAAATTATTGTCTCCTGTAAGGAAAAAAGATACCTGACTCCATTATCTGGCTTAGTTAGGAAATGTGATACACAATCAAATTTTTGGATGAAGAGGAAATTATAACGTAGAGTAGTAGGATCCATTTTACAAAGTTTTTAAAAGAATGCAATGCCTTGAATGCATTTGAAGTTTTTTTTAAGATTCAAAGTTTCTTTTTAATTTATAATGCAAGCCCTTTAGTTATAACTTTGCCTCTGTAAATTATCAATAATTTGAGCAAAGTATTTCTTGACTTGTTTCAAAAAGGAATTAAGGAAGATCCCATTAAACCCATGGAGGAATAAGAACCAACAAGAGTACAATAACTTTAAACGTATTACAATTTTGTCAATTATATCTCAATAAACCTGGGGTAAATAGTACAATAGGTGGGGCTACCAGGATATAGCCAAAATGAGTAAGGGAAAAAAATCAAATGAGGTCAGGTGAGAGATTAGTACATAAAATGCATTTTTCTAAAAACAGCAACCTTTATTGAATTTTTATGCTTAAAACAATGTGAGAGAATTTAGGTTAAAAAAATACTTGTTAACAGAATTCTCTAAAAATATTTAATATCTATCATCAAGACAACTTTAAATTTATGTGACCACCTTACTTTACTGTTTCAAAATTGTTATACACATACACATTACATATATACTATATATACTATATAATATGAATATATATGTATATAGTCATATTTGCTTATATATATAAACAAGTCTTATTAAAAGTGCCATTGGGGAAATTGTTATTTAAAGCAAATGCAACAATAAATATCATCACCCCAGTAATAGACACTTCTAAATTTTCACTCTAGAATAAGATGTGCCTTCTATTTTATTTTTAAATAAATATATAAACATGTCATGACTCACACATCTTTAGAAAATCCAATTTAAATTGATCAGTGATATCACTGGTGTTTCACATGAGGTTTTTGAAAATTAAAAACACATCTATGTTGTACCATCTCAAACTAGCACTGAGTTTGGATCAGAAATATGTCACACTTTAATGATTTTAATGATTAATAAAATAGAATGTGCACTGAATCATTATTCTACATGCCATATCAAAGTTATGTACACTCAAGGTCATGTTTACAATATTATAGAAATGTTCACCTAATGAAAATAACACCACGATATTTTGAAAAGGAAATGATTACTGACTGAACAAATGAATAAATGCATTTTATTCAGTATTTTTGCCTGTGTCTCTAGATGCCTATGTATCACTCTAACATACTGAAGTCCGACGTCTTGTCTCTCATTTTGGGTTGTAACCAAGGGCCTAGTAATAGTGTCTGCATAATTTCAGTAGGTACTCAATAAAATTTTTTGAATGAATAAATGAATTAAAGGAAAAGAGTGTAACTATTGACTCCAGTGAAAATATGTAAGTTAAAACTTCACATGAACTATACTTTGAATGTTCTACAGTCTCAAAAACAAATACCTTATGTAACACATACCTCGTGTTATAGTCAATTGCTTCCTTGTCTGGTTTCACAATTGTGTTGTAGACGACCTGGAGGCTGGGGTCAACCACAGAATAAGGTCCATGCCTTTGGCTGTATAGCATGTAAGGGGAAAATATTAATGTTATGTTAAGTAGACACAATGTCTTTTAACATCTGGGAGATGTTAAAGGAATATTTCTAGCTAGAATATACAATTTAATCATATTATTCAGTTTTGCCAACAAAAGCCAGTCAGTGGACCTGACAGTCATGTGAAAGGTGTTCTAAGCTTTAATTTTTCCCTTGATGTCAGTAATATTTCTGCTAATAAAATAATTTCACTTTCTTGCCTCTGCCTTTATAATGATTTTCATTAGAGATCAGCCTTATTCAATAGAATCTTCTGTGATGATAAAATGTCATATTTCTGTGTAGCCCAAAATGGTAGCAACTCACCACACATGGCTATTGAGTATCTAAAATATGGCTAGTGTAGAGGAACCTAATTTTTAACTTTATTTAATTTTGATTTATTTAAATAGTTTATTTAAATAATTTATTTAAATAGTTTAAATAGCCATATGTGGTGAGTGACTACCATACTGGACAATACAGTTATAGACCTTGCTGAATGAAAAAAAAAAGAAAACCCCTACATCAGCTATATAAACATGGTATCATAGAGGACAATATGGTAATGATATTTAATTTCTAAGCCAAAAGCCAACTATACTGTTTTCAGTTAAAGATCTGAGCTGAAAAACTGAACACTGCCCTTCTATATTTATTATAATTAAACTCCACAAATTCTTTTCAAGATGACTGTTCACATATTTGAAACATACAAAGCACTTTCCCATATGTTAGCACATCTGATTCTCACAGTCACTGTGGAGTTATTGTTAACTCTATAATTTACAAGTTAAAGCATCAAGGAGACTTGCTCAGGGGTAACAGCTGGTAAGAGGCAAAGCTTCCCAACTCTCATGATTCCAAGTTGTGTTCTCTACTTTTTAGTATTAATTCTTATATGAAGGGAGGTAAATCTCTGTAAACATTTTACTGTCTCTATAACAGTGTTTAAAAAGTACTTATTAAAGCTTTTATGCTGATTTGGAGGATAATAACAGTATTCACTACATTTTCCACCCATATGATTTCAGCAATTTGATAAGTAAAACCACCACTGGTTATATATAAAATTAATAAATAAAAGAGGATCACGAACCAGTTCCTGGCTCCATCATCTACTAAGTGCAGGAACTCTGCTAAGTCGCCTAACCTTTTTCATCTTCAATTGCTTCATCTAAAAATATTTAAACAATATTGCAGAACTATGTGGACTTGAGAGATAAAGCCTAGGAAAGTGCTCTATACAATGCAGAGTGCTCCACAACTATTCGGTTGTAATTACTGCAATAAGGTAAAATATAAAATGGACATACCACTTTACAATTCACAGCAAAAACACCGTGATTACCATCAGGCGGTGGAAACTTGACAAAAGACTTCACAAAGCCCTCAAGGTATTCTTTTTGGTCATGAATGTGAAGCTAAAATCAACACTGCCAAATAAATTACTGTATGTTTTTTTGCAAGTGCAATTAAGCTCATAAAAGTTTCATTGACTGAAAATTATCTAATTAATTCTTTCAAACGCTTAATGATCCCCAAGGTATGTGTTGGAGACAGCGACAACTCAGGATCTGAAACAAGTGGCATTTTGGGGGACAAACCCTACCTTGGCAACCTGACATCCAGGTGATCCAAGCACACCTTCACAATAGCTGTACTGTGTCTCTAAGGCACTGAGGACTGTAAACCAATCAAAAAGTAAAAATCAAAATGAGCAAGCTTCACAAGGCAGAGTGGCTAACTCCAAAAGCATGTGTCTTGTCTTACCTTCAAAGACTTAAGGATTTTACCATGCAAGTGATCATTCTCCACAGTCACATTTTTAGATATTACATAATGAACAGGAAAAATCAACTCTTAATAGCAGTGTTCTCAGGGGATGCACACTGAAGGTGACTGACAACTGCCAATGTTTTGAACACCTTTCATCCCCTTCCTTCCCCCATCATTTGCCCTGGTTCCTCAGCTTCCCCCAGTGTCACTTTATCTTGCTGTAACTCCACCTCAGCCATCCTCTCAACATCTTATCCTTCTCCCTGACCCTTCTTACTTCCTCGTTGCTGCAGCCCTCTGGGTGACTGGCTCCAACTACTACCTTCTCCCATCCTGTATTTGAGTGGTTGATCTGACCCAAGAAACATCACCCAGTTATGTAGACCAAGACCACAACAGATGTCTCCAATCTTGGCTGGACCTCTAAAATCCTGATGCCTCACTTTTTTCACATCCTTAGCCAGGCATTTGCACATTTCCACAGCAATAACCTTAAGCTTTCATGTTTCTTTTCTTACCCTACCCTCATGTTCTATCTCATTTGTATCCTGATCTATCCTGAGACCTTCTTCCCTCTGCCAAGGTAATGTTCTCCCAACTGCTCCCAAATAAATCCCTCTGCCTCCAAGGCTTTCTACACTTTTCCTTAGAAAATGTTAGTAGATTGACTTTCCTAAAATGTGTTTTCATTATATCATTTTCCTCAAGTGATTCACTTGTACATTCTACAAGTGATTGCTTGTACTGATCAGATGTAAATTTCTCAGGAGGGCACTGAAGGCTCTTGCTTAACCATCCTTATGTTACTCATCCAATCTTGGCATCCCCTAGCTTTATCTTCTCCTGTGGTGAGAAAAGGGTGGCAGAAAACCAGTATTAACAGAGCATTCATTATGCCAGAATCTGACAAATCAACTCATTGACCCCATATATCTCATTTTCTATGAAAGTGGCAACAAAAGCTCAGAGAGCTTAGGTAACTCACCCAAGGTCTGAGAAAGTGGGTAGCAAAATAGCCCAAAATCTCAGGTCTACTGGCTCCAAAGTCCCCATTCTGTTCATTATGTTATATGTCCTAGTTAGCCCAACTGGTCTGCCTGCTACACTTATTCTTCTTCAGTGTCTTCCTTCTTTGTTTTTCATCTTTCACCCTCTGAAACTAAGCCCTTTATGCTTTAAACTCTCAGGTCATACTTAACCTAATTTACTTTAAGTTATTTATTCACATATTTATTTTGTCATTCAATCATACCTTGTTCCTATTTCCTTTGCCCTGCTTTATTTTCTTCATGGCATTAATTACAATATCATCCATATCCATATCCATACCTGAATAAATAATTCATCTATCCATCCACATATTCATTAACAGCCTATATGTTAGGTACTATGCTATATCCTAGGGAGACAGTAGGGAGAAAAAAAATGATGGTCCCTCCAAAAGCTTAGTCTTTTGGAGATGGCAGATTAACTAATGAATCACCACAAAATGTAGTTGTTAAGTGCTGTGAAAAAAAGACACAGGGTATTGCAATAGAAGATGGTGTACCTATCTAGATAATGAAGTTGGGAAAGGACCTCAGGGAGGTAATATTTAAGCAGAGACTTAATGAGAAGGAACCAGCCATGTGAAAAGCAGAGATACTGATGGAAAGAGTAGAAGACAGAGGGGCAGAGGCCAAGTAAGGCAGGGTTGGCAGAGCAATGAAAGTGTTTTAATTAAATCAAGGGGGTGATCTGAACAGAAATTTAATGTCAAAAATTATTCTGGGGGTTGCTGGGGTAACTACTGGAGAAAAAAAGGGCACAGTGAAACTGGAAAGTTGGTGGGGCAGCAGTCAGGGACTGAGATAAGGGTGGTGTGGACCTCAGTGTTGGTAGCAGAGGTGGAAAAAGGCAGAGGTTTGGGATACATTTCTGAGAAAGAATGAATGGGACACGCACATCCCTTAGATGAAAGGGTACATAAAAGAGATGATTGGTGACACCCATCTTTTTCATTTGACTAGGGAAAAAAAACAGCTGGGTGGACTGTGGAGAATTTACTATACTGGAGAAGAGATGGGGGCTGGGGAGGCAAGGAATCAAGAGCTCACTTTCACTCAGTGTGGAGCAAGGGGTAAGAAATTGAAGCTATTAGCAAAGAAAGTATTATAATGCTGGCATGTGGAGAGCAGTTGTAAAGTCAGAAGATAGCTGACGGGCTTGTGGGCTTAAAAAGGTAGAAAGACTGTTCTAGCCTGAGCATTCCTGAGCCAGTGAGTCGCTTGGCATGGCTAAAAAGTGGTGGCCAGAAATAGGTGTTATAACTGAAATTTCAGAATTGATACAAGTTTCTCTTTACTGTAGAGTCCTAAGAAAATATGTATTGAATACTTTATTCCACTTTTAACCACTTTGGTACTGGCTCACCAAATAAAAGAAACAGAACTACCAAGTACTTACTTTTATGGTTCAGCACTGGGCCAAAGTGGTAGTTACACTCTTCTACCCGACTATGTTTGCCTGTGGGAGTCACACCATAGATTTGCCCGTACCGACAACAAATCTTCTTAGAAGCTGAAACAAAATATGAAGTAGAATTATTCATGAATGGATGAGGGAGAAAAGAAAAATGGGCCTGAAGGCAGGGACTTGCCTTTGCATTCCTGATCCCAAAGTGAGGACACGCCCAGTGTACTCACAAAGTAACAGGAAAAGGAACGGAATTACACAATGGATTACTTACAGGTAATTAGTTTATTGTACCAGGCAGCCCCTGCTCAGACAGGCATCCCTGTGCCTGCCTTCAAAATCAGTGCCAGATAATTGTGGTTTTAGACCACAATTTGATTGTATCCAATGTGATCAGTCATCTACTCTATTACATAGCAGCTCCTAAAAGAGGACCCATGACGTCATTATTATTTTGTCCCTTTTATATATACAGTGGTCTGTATGTTTATTAAATCACTGAGAATATATCTGGGCTTTTAATTAAACCCATATATGAATAGTTATTTTTTGTTAATAATCCTCAAACTGGTCCTATTAATGATAACGATGATGATCATTATGATCACAGAAACTCATTTGAGTATCTATGATGAGATTATGAGGCAGGTACTGTGCCAAGCACTTCACATACATTACTTTAACTGATTTTCATGACAGTCTCATGGAGTAGCCACCCATTATCACATTATTCAGAATGCGGAAACTAAGGTTCAGAGAGGTTAAACGACTTATCCGTCATCCAAACCTGAATCTGCCTTCCTCCTTCCAGTCCCATCTTTGTAACTGCTAAGTGTACTGCTGTCCACTGAGAGGGTATTTTTTTAAAGTAAAGCAAATGGTAGAGATAATTTCAAAATAAAAATTATAAGGATGTAAATGATAAAGATCAAAAGATGAAAAATATTTCTACAATTGCCTTTCAAACTCCAAGAGACTTAAAATTTGACAGTTGTGATGTTACATATTCTATTTTTTTGGTCTCTCTTTTGAGTGGAAGGTGGAGATAAATATGAACTAATTATGACTAGTATTTGGAGAAAATACAAAATAATAAGACATTCAAATTATTTTTATGAGAATTCCTCATGAAAAGTATGGATTATTCAAAACACAGCATTGACGATGTATATGAATAGTGGTTAGGAGTAGGAGCACCAGAATCAGACATCTTAGATTCAAATTCTAACTGTACCACTTATTTTGAGTGACCTTTGACAAGTTATTTGACCTCTCTGAGCCTCTCTTGTGTAAATGGAGGTAATAACAGTACCTATCTGAAATGGTTGCTAAGATTTAATAAAATAGATTATGAATAAAATAAAATGCTTAGATAATGGAAATGAAAAGGACAATAACCATTTTAGGGGTCTAGTTTTAGCATATAGAAAGAATAGTTTTCAGTTCCTTATACTTACAACCATTCACAAGAGTTTTTGTCATGCCTAGGTTTAAAAGAATACTTTCTGGTTTGTCAGGGTTGGGTTGTGGGTAATTATTTTCACATAATTGTTCTTCAATTAGAAGGTAGTCTTTAAGATATATATAGAGAACAATTCTTGTGAGCACTAAGAAAAGAAAAAAGAACTTCTCAATAAAACTTAAACTGCATTTTTTTCTTTTTTAATTAGTAGCAAGTTTAGAGTCACTCGCCGTTTCAGATTTGACGTGCTAGAATTCTGATTAACGTAAGTAAGATAGTAGCCTAAAAGAATGCAAGTCTTCTTATCCTTCAAAAACAACAAACCAGTATTGTTCCCTGATTATGTGATGTTCTATGTTTTGGGTGACAGAAGGAGAATAAGAATTATATCAATAACAGCTAGTGCATATTAAACATGTCAAAATCTATTTTAAGGACTTTGATTTAAACTTGGCATTAACCTGGAGAGGCAAACACACTGATTTCATTTTTATCCATGAAGAGAATGAGGCTCAGAAAAGTAAAGACACCTGACTGAGGTCACACAACACAGCTGATATACAAATCCAGGTTTTCTGGTTCCAAATCATGCTTATTGATTCTTAATACTCACATAAGAACAGTATGAAAGCTTACAAGTAGGAAGCAAGGGGACGCATAATGACTCTCACCAGGGCAAAATAGCTCTAGGATCTCTTTCCAATATTATTAACCCAGGCCCAGATCCCCTCACTCTTATGTATTCTTAAGAACATTTCTCTGGAAGCTAAGCAGGGTTGGGCCTGGTTAGTACTTGGATGGGAGACCACCTAGGAAGATCAGGTGCTGTAGGTGTAAAAAATAAAAGTAAATAAGGAATTGTAAACTGACAAGGTCCTCACAATTTGTGAGGTCAACCAAGGGTTGCCTCGCCTAAAAAAAAAAAAAAAAAGGAAAAGAAAAAAAAGTTTCTCTAATATATTATTAAAAACTCTAGCATACTTTACTAGGCACATTTTGGTAAAAACCCTTTCATAAAAGAAAAAATTCTTCTGTATGAGAGGTATTGGGAGCTTCTAAAAGCACCTACTTTTTTTCTCTATCCCTTTACATAAGGCTTTCTTAGAGCAGAAGCACTGCCATCTGGTATTATTTAAAATATAACTAAATTCAGATAATTCCTTTGCTTTAGCTTCTTGCTTGTGGAAGCTTGTTATCAATTCAGACTTTGAATTTGTTCCCAGACCTACTGAATCAAAATCTGCATTTTAACAAAATTCCCAGGTAATTTCATGCATGTAAAGTTACTCTTGCTGACTGGATATATGCTATATATTAACAATAACAAAACAAATAACAAAAAAAAAAGAGGATTCAATCCAAATGTTGCTTAAATAAAAGTCTACTTTTCTTCTATTTACATTTATTTTTAAAAAGGACATCAAATATACATAGTATGCAGATTCTTCATAAACAATAGTTTAATAATTGCGTTATACCAAATTTACTTCCCCCTTTAAAGCAACAACTATCATTATTGTAGTAAGCTTACCATTTTTCTTTTCATTCTTTCCAGTCCAGTTGTTTTGTCATTACTGCTCTCAGACATATCTACAACATACAAAAGCTTTCCTCCTGATAAAACTTTTATCTGAGATAGTGAATTTGTCTGCTTCATAAAAACATATAGAACATTAAAAAAAAAGGTCTATAGCATAGTAAGACATTTATTTTTATCTTAAAACAAGTACCCACCATGTGAGACCAATATCTTCATAATCATTTCCAAATTGGGAAAAAAGTTAAGTCTTCTGAATTACTAAAAATGTCAGGACTTCATATTTGCCAAAGCTAATATATTTTAAATATTGGATGAAGTATGTCTAAATTCGAGTCACTGAGTGTACGTAATTTACCACACCTATAACAGCTTTGCAAACCATTTCTATTTTCAGTGGGAATATTTAAAATGCATACTTAGACCTCTATGTCCTGCTTCTGTGCGCTATAGTTAAAATGAAAAGAAGGAGGGGAAAACTAGAATACTGTGAAAATACTAACAAGAGAATTTTAATATTTTAAGCATTTATTTAAGTCTATTTAATGTGTCATACATTAAAACATGTTATAAGAAAATTATAGTTTTTATATTCTTGAGGTTGAAATAGCCTTTCTAAGCATGACACAAATTCAGAAACCAAAAAAAAAAAAAGATTGATTACACTTTGAAAGCTTCTGTATTATAAGAAAATCTTCATAAATAAGATTGAAGCACAAATGACAAACTGAGGGAAAGGCGATATTCATTGTTCCAAATGAATAGACCACTTCAAAAACAGGGCAGAAGGATGCAAACAAGAAATTTAAAAAGAGAAAGAAAAAAAGGAAAGGTCTTCAACCTCATAGTAATAACAAAAATAAAATGAAATACTATTTTTGATGCAAACCTTTGAATTCTCAAAGAGGATAAGTGATAAAGTTTGGCAAGGTGTGAGGGAAAACACATATACTCCTACCTTATTGGTAGGGAATATAAATGCACAAAGGCTTTATGGAGATAGTTATATTTACCAAATTTAAATATACAGATTCTTTCTGCTAACTTCTATTTGCACAAGAACATATGTTAAGGACACATATGCTTGAGTATAAAGAAATGTTAACATTCACACATATTTATCAAAGAATTTATGGTAGAATAAAATGTAAACAATCTAAGTAGTCAAATGTGTTTGGTTCATCCATAGTATAGATTCCGTATAATAGGATGTCTATAGTATGTTTTGTATAATAGCCTATCACGTAGTCATTAAAAAGTATGGTATATATCTAGATATTAAAATAAATTTTAGATTAGCTGACTAAAGAATTCTATGATACCCTCTTCAGTGAAAAAAGTTAGGGAGACTAAATGATTGTTTTCATTAAAATTATTAAAATTATATACAACTCTGTAGTCATGTAAAGAAGGGACTATTTAAGGGATTTGAAGGAGATGTTGTCCACTGTTTTTTTAAAAATATATATTTTTTTGTATTGAGTTATGCTATGCATTCTCATGGGGGTAGTGCTGCACCCAAGGAAGAAAAATTAGTTCTTAAGGAATGAAAAAAATCTTAGATATTACAATAGTATGTGGCTATCCAAAATTTAATCTTACCTGACAAAACGTTATCCCTAAGTACTTAATTTTAGGTGGCGAGGTAGGGGCAGGAGATAGAAAAATTAATGTCTAAAAAGATTTCTTGGGACAAAAACAACAACAACAAAAAGGTCGAGATATGCTAGTACCCACAGAAGTGAGTTACTTTTATAACCAGAAACCAAACTTAAATATGTCATTGATAACCTCTTCTAATGAAGTTATATTTTTATGTCCAGTTTCAAATCTAATTTACTTTTAACCAAAATGCCGCTGTACATTCTACTCAAGAGAACATTTTAAAAATACATTTCATTGAATGTTTAAAAATGACCCTGTTAATGAAAACATATTCAATATCAGGTGTTAATTACAAGTTTTTACTTCATTTCTTGACTTGAAAAGAAATTGTTTTGAAAAAAATTACCTTGATCTCTTGCTGGAGCCCACCGGCTAAAATCGAACAGTTCCTGAGAGGGGGAGTGAGGATTGAGAAAAGAGAGAAAAAAGAGAGAGACAAAGAAAAACAAAAGATAGATTCGGGAGGGCTAACAGTAAATACTGCACGCCGAGTTTATTAAGCACAGCATATTTATACAATCTGAGGGTGTTTTGCAAAACTTGGTTACAATACCACAGTTTCTCATGTCCTTGAGGATTGATCATCTCAGCACTTTACAGTCTCAACTTCTTACATAGTTGCCAAGTACACACATCCTTTGTTCCTTAATGTGCCATTTCACATGTCTTAAAATGGCTCCCAACATCTCCCCCTTTTTTATTTATTAAAAGCCATAGCCTTCCCAACTATGGGGCAGATAGATTGTGCCTGTCTTAGGTGATTCCTCGCAGGTGTTGAAACTTACCTGTCATCAGTACGTACATTCCATCATGTACGCCCTGTCTTAGGTTGTTCAGCCCCCGAAAAATTCTTACCCGTCTTTGACTACCAGCCTCTGCCATTGGGGGGTTATATTGCTGTTAAATTCGCGCTTGGAGCCTAACTCCACGCACCTCAGCGCGGATCTTCATGAAGGAGCTGATGAAATATTTTGCAATGGAGGAAGCAGGCACAAGCCCAGAATTACACAAAAACCCAAAGCAAACACTGAACCACTACTGCGGTCCCAGTGGGAAACGTGGAGACACAATTAGTAAGATTACAATTGTCACATGTAACATTAAATTGACTTTCATACATAGAAATGGTAACATTGCCTATCAATAATACATAAAGTGGGGTTACACAAGCTAGTACATCTTTTCCGGGTTCAGTCCAATCTCCCATTGTCCCAGTAGGGGTCCTCCAGACCAGTCCTTAACATGGCGACTTTAATCTCCGGGCCTGATCCATCCACCATCTTCACAATGCCTGACCAGCTTCTCAGGCAGCCAACTAGGTCCATCTGCACCTTCAGGAAAAAAAAAACACAAACATGCCCCCGGCCCCATACTAAAAGGGGATCCGGACCATGCTATTCATTAGTTAATGGATCTTTCCAACGCACCAGAGCCGTTCTGCAGCTATTTGACCATTATCACCTGTGTTTAAAAAATTTAAAGTAAAATGTACATGGTTTAGGAGTTACGGGGTTGACTCTCCCTTTTTGTTTTTGTATTTGAAGTTTGTTAACAGCAACAATAGCAGACTAAATAAGTACCATGCTGTATTTTTAAGAAAATTATAGGGGTTAAAGCCTCTCAAATCATCTAGTTTTCTCAGCCAATTTTGCAGGATCCATAATAAAGGCTCTACTGTTTTGAATGTCAATACTGGCATTATTACCAGTCCATGTCCCTTGTAAATGCAATTTAACTTTAATTCCATTCAGAGGCATTGTAGTCTCATAATGTTACCCAACACACACCTCAATTTTTCTGCTTCTTCCCTACATTATTTTTCTTCAGAGATTTTATTCCCTTAATCTTAAAGGGATGTTGAGGGAAGAAGGTCTCTCTTCTGTAACTTCTCCAAAGCTGAGATAGGGCTGTAGTCCCTACCTACTGGGAATAAAAATCTCTGAAAGCCTATTTCAAGGGCCCTGGAGGCAGACGATGTGAGGTCGTTCCCGCATGTAGAAGTGGTAGGAAGCCTGGCAACCTAGAAGATAAGAACTTAGCAAAAAGAAGAGACAAGTCAAAATTAATAGTAGAAGTAATTGAAAATGAAGTTACTTTCTCATGGCAGTTGTTAAATCAAGGTACACAAAAGTTCCTGATTTCCTGGGACATGTGGACTTATCTAGTTTCTGGAACAAGAGCTGAAGATCTTCCATGGGTTTACAGGAACAGGTTGTACTTATTGGTTTATTTTCTGAAGGAACCTGTGAAGACTCATAAGAAACTTGGTTAATTTAAGATAAATGTACCCAATTGTTGATTCTTTGTTTTCTTCTTAGAAACTTTTCTATAACATCAGTAGCAGACAATAGTCTAAGGAACATTGAAACACAATTTTAATTTTGCATTAGTCTATTTTTGGCATTTAAATTTCTAATCTCATCCTTAATCACATAAAATTTCCTCTCAAGATTTCTCTTCACAAACCTTCAACCACTTTGCTTATTCCTACAGTTTGTCTCTTTTCACTCATTTAGAAAAAAACAACTTCAAGATAAACACCTTTCCTTTAATTTCCATCAAAATAAATCTCTATATTCTTCTCCCTCCACCACCAAAAACATACAGTCTTCTTTCCACCACAACTAGGATCTTTAACTGAACCACTACAAAATATAGATCAGAGATCATGCACATACTCATACTCCCCATCATCAGCATCTATAACTTCCCTGTGGGTGCCGACTCAGCTCATCAAAGTTCATTTCTGAGTGTCCTCTCCTAACTGTTCTGCATCCCCTGGGTTTAAGGAGTCTTTATTATACCTGGGAAATAACATTTCAAAAGCTGGCTCTGCATAAAGCAACTCAGCTGGTAGAGCGCAAGGCTTAGTTTCACTTTCTTTCACAATTGCCAGGGCGTCCCCCGGACGATCAAATCCTTTCTTTCCTACAAATCCTAAAAAAACTAAAAAGATGACCCATTTTTTTTGCTTTCTTTTTATTTACGTATCTATTTTTTCCCGGGACTCTTTCTTTCTTGATTGCTTGTATTTACAACTCTGGATTAATCATCAATTATAGCCTGTATGTACAACTCTTAGGGCCTGTAATTTCTATGGTGCACCCTAACCACGTATGGCCTGTATATACAACCCCCGAGTATCACCGCAGCCCTTTACCTTACTTCTCGGCTAGCCTCTATCCTGCGGTGTCCTTCACTGAGTCCCCCGTGCTCAGGTCCCTGTTCGGGAGCCACTTGCCGGAGCCCGCCAACTAAGATCGAAGAGTTCCTGAGAGGGGGAGTGAGGATTGAGAAAAGAGAGAAAAAAGAGAGAGACAAAGAAACAAAAGATAGATTCGGGAAGGCTAACAGTAAATACTGCACGCCGAGTTTATTAAGCACAGCATATTTATACAATCTGAGGGTGTTTTGCAAAACTTGGTTACAATACCACAGTTTCTCATGTCCTTGAGAATTGATCATCTCAGCACTTTACAGTCTCAACTTCTTACATAGTTGCCAAGTACACACATCCTTTGTTCCTTAATGTGCCATTTCACATGTCAAAAATGGCTCCCAACATTCTCTTGGCTTCTTTAGAGTATTTATTGCTATGTTCACATATATATTTCTACTGCTACAGCATTCATAAATGGCCTTTTCTTCTATTTTAGCCTAGATCACAAAGTGAATAATTAAATAAAAATACTAAATTCAAAGTCTATAAACATTACTTGCAATATAATGGATAACTATGGCAAAATATTTATTTAACTCAAGAAATGGGGGAAATGATGCCATATATAAAAAAGCAACTTATTTTACATTTTATGTTTATGTTTTCTGAGAAAGAAAAATAAACTTAATCCCATGAGTCCAACCCAAGGACCAGATATTCATCTTCACAAACTAAAGACCACTGTTTGTTTGTATAAATTTAATTTGCAAAGTGAAAAGATTATACAAAGCCTGTAATGTACATGAACTCATTTGATCCTCAGAGGAAGGCCCTAAGTTATCGAAGGCACATAAACTATTATTCTCATTTCAAACAAGAGGAAACTAAGACTCAAAGTGCCTAAATAATTTGCTTAAGACCACACATTAAAGGGAAGACATGACCTATTTCATTATTTTTTTGCTATAAGCTATTTTTCTAAAACCATTAAGTAATTTACTATTTTTATATCAAGACTTACTACGATAGGTCAGTAAGAGAAAAAAAAAGACTGAAATAGGAGAGAAATAAGAGAATGTAACAATAATAAACAGAATATTATATGAAGAATTTATTGTGTACCTAGTATGTGCAGGTTTAGTATAAGCTCATTAAATGTTTTCTTATTAATCTTCATTGTGATTCTATGAGGATGAATGCCATTGTCACCAATTTATATGAGGAAAATGAGGCTCAAGAAGAGGAAATATCTGGCTTCCTGTTGCAGAGCTAGTAACTAAATCCAGGTGTGCCTGAATGCCAAGCCAAGACTCTTATCATTCTGCTAAACCATCACAGAGAGAAAGCCATGGGGCCTGGGGACAAAAGAGAAGAAAATATAGAGATGTTTAAAAAGACAAAGTTAAAAGAAAAAGGGTAGTATTTCCCTGTAAGAGGTGCCATTTTTGCTTATCTTTGCTTTGCCATTATTCTTTCACCTATACAGAATCCCAGAGAAGATAGACTTCCAGAATGGCAGGGAGAAAACCTTTATGAACTCATGTTCCATGTGAAAAAATAAAAATAATAAAAATACTGGCAAAGCACATTAAAAAAAAAAGAAACCAAGCATTTCAAAACTCTGAAAATTAACTAGAGCCATAGAACAAACTGCAAATTGTCTAAAAGAAACAACTAGACTTCACTAAGACAGCAGGGTTTATACCATATTAGCTGGAAGCTATTCTTTTCCCTCTCCCTACCCAGATTAGTGGCACCATAGCTGTAAAATGCTGGCAGCCTGGTGGCCAAAAGAGAGCACACAGGTCTTTCAGAGCTACACTGAAAGCATTATCTCAAGAGCACTACCAGTATTTTGTCAGAATGAGCAGTTCCCTGAAAAATTCTTATTCCCAGGGTGTTGTAGGCAGAGGACCCCAACCTTTTTGGCACCAGAGACTGGTGCTCCTGTTAGTATCTAATGCCTGATGATCTGAGGTGGGGCTGAGGTGGTGATGCTAGTGCTAGGGAGTGGCTGCAAATACAAATGAAACTTCACTTGCTTGCCTTCTGCTCCCTGTTGTGCAGCCCAGTTTCTAATAGGCCGTGGACTGGTACCAGTTTATGGCCTGGAGGTTGGGGACTCCTAGTTGTAGGTATTTGATTTGACTCAGAGTTCAGCTCATGGGAGAAAAAACCCAAACCCCAGAGTGCTATCAAAACAAGAGCAATGGGTGGTACTATGGCAGCTACCTAAGGCTATACTTTCATTTGGGCAAATAAGAGTCTGTCCAGGAATTTAAAAGAAAATCTTGGAGAACTGATGACTATGTGGAACTCTGAATATTCCTGATGCATTCCCAGAGCTTAAAAGGTACGCCAGGAAAGACCTGGGAAAAGAGAAGGTCTCATTCACACACTAGTGGCTGAACTTAAAGTACTGCACAAATGGGAAGTAAAAGCCCAAAGTCTTATAAACTGCAGCAAATTTGAAGACATGTCTTTTCACTAAATTTCCTTGGCAAACTGTGAACGACATATAGATCGGGCATTTCAGAAATCTTTCAAACTAATCATTGTCTGATCACTAAATTATACTGATACAAGGTGACCCCCTATGAAGCCAGACTTAAAAAATAAAAGTGAGAAATAAAAAAAAAAAGCTACCCCATACGTTCTGTGGCCATACTCTAAAAGAAATACAGAATCTATAGAATTAGTCCAGGAAAGTTATTAAATAAATAGAAACAAGAACAACAACAAAAGCCCAGCAACAAAACCATAAAAACATATTTGACACTAAAGTTAATACAATATAATATTTAACTGTACAGTTTTCAACAAAAAAATTATGAGATATAGAAACAAACAGGAAAATATACGCATACAGAAAACAAAGAGCAGCCAAGAAAAAATGTCCCTGACACAGCCCAGATTTTGGACTGAGTAAAATAAGACTTGAAATCAACAATTATAAATATATTTTTAAAATTCAGTTTAAAAACAATTAAAAGAAAGTAAGAAAATAAGGACTCACAAAATAGAGAACATCTATATAGAGAAGGTACCATAAAAATTTTTTAAATTTAGAAGTTCTGGGGTAAAAAAAGTACAAAATTTGACAGGAACAATTCACTGTGATAGCTCAGCAAATATGAGCTAACAGAATAAATAATCAGTGAACTTTAAGATTGATCAATAGGGATTATTCAGATTTATGAACAGAAAGAAAAACAGAAGAAAAATGAACTGAGGCTCATACACCTGTGAGAAACCATCAAGCCTTTTACCATATGCATTACAGCAGTCCCAGAGAAAGTAAAAAAAGAGAAATGAGCAGAAAAATATGTGAAGAAATAATAGCTTAAATCTTCCCAAATGTTATGTAAAACATTAATTTATACATTTAAGAAGCTCAATAAGCTTCAAGGAGAACTTATTCATAGACAGACATACATAGACACATCATGGTCAAACTGATATAAGTCAAAAACAAAGAGAACATCTTGACAGCACTAACAGAAAATTGACTTATCACATATAAAGGACCCTCGATAAGATTAAAAGCTGATTTCTCATCAGAAGCCATGGAAATGACATCTCAAAGTGTTGAAAAATGAAGGTAAAGTTAAGATATTACCAGATGAACAAAGTCTGAAGGAATTCATCACTAGCAGATCCATCTTACAAGAAATACTAAAGGGAGTTCTTCGGTCTAAAAAGAATGCTAGATGGTGATTTGAATCCGCACGAAAAAATAAAGAACCCTAGTAAATGTAACTTCATAGAAAAATATATACAAAAAAGTGTTTTCATAATCTTTTTCTTCTATTTTAAAAGACAATAGCATAAAGCAATAACTGTAAAATTATTGACGGGCTTGTATAATAACATCATTTGTATGGTAGCAATGCTGTAAAAGAGGGGTAGGAAATCAAAATGTATTAGAGAAAAATTTTTATATACTATTGAAATTAAGGTAGTTTTAATCTGAACTAGATTGTCATAAATCAAGATGGTAATTATATAATTCTTGGGGAAAACACTAAGAAAATAACACAAAAAATGTAGTCAAAGAAATTACATGGCCATTTAAATGGTACACTAGAAATATCTTTCTGGTGGGTGATGTGGGGAGAGGTAGAGAGAGGAGGTAATCTGAGGGAAACCTCTAAGTCCTGGGAGGTCAGTGTCCACAGCAGAATGGCTGGGATGAAAGTCTAGGCTGGAAGAAGCAGCCTGAAGTCTGGTGAGGATATGCACTTTTCTGGGTAAGAGAGCAGGGAGGTGTTCAGTAGAGTTAACAGAATCAGGAATCAGGCTGGGCTTTATGAAAATGTAGGCGTATGTTAAAGGCAATTCAAAGGCAGATGTAGATGAGTGATTACATGGTCTGGGGTGCTAGGGAGCAATGAGGAGAAACTGCTAATGCTACAGGGTTTCTTTTGAGGTGATAAAAATGTTTTAAAATTTATGGTGGTGGCAGTGAATATAACAGGGAACTGACATAAATAGGAAACTGTATGAAATATGAATTAAGTCTTAATCATGTAAAGGAGGAGACAGGAAGGTAAGGAGCAGGTCCAGAGGCAGGAGTAGCACCTGGGTGTTAAGGCCTCAGAGACCACAGCAGAAAGAGGCCTGAGTAAAGGGCAGTGGGGTGTCCCATGCTGTTCAGGGGTCAATGGTATGAACCTGGCAAGCTGGCAAATGACTATGGCAGGCTAGGAAGGCCCTAGAAGAGTAAGTGGCCTGACACTAGACTGTAGGCAGGGAGAAATGAACAAAGTAAGTCAATCCCAGAGCATCAGATGCTGTTTAAAAATGTGTTTGCAAATGAAAAAGTTGTTTTCCAAGGGCACTGGATCTTGTTGAGATTGGGAGATCCCAGCATGCTAAGAAGGAAGCTGTACCCTAGAAAGGCAGAGTAGAGGAAGGGGCAAAGGCAGGCAGTGGAGGGTGCCCCTGTGGGAGAGGTAGATGGGTGGGAAGTGAGGCAAGAAGGCGGGCGACAGCTATGGAAGGTGGCTATCTGCCCAGGAGATAGTGAGATCAGAGAAAAAAAAGAAAAAAAAAGGAAAACAAACAACAAAAAAAGAAAACTTTTTACATAAAGGAAAGCAGTAATTATAGAAGAAATATGACAGAAAACACAGAAAACAAAGCAAAATGAATGATGTAAATCCTATCTTATTAATCATTAGTCATTACAAGTATAAGTGGATTATACATGCTAGTCAAAAGGCAGAGACTGAATGAATAGGGAAAAATATGATTTGACTGTGTACTGTCTGTAAGATATACATTTTAGATTCAAAGAGTAAATAGGTTGAAAGTAAAAGGAAAAAAAAAGATACATTATAAGCAGTAACTAATAGATAGTTGGAGTGACTATACTAATACCAGACAAAGTAGATTTTAAAACAAAAGTTGTTACTAGGAACAAAGAAAAACACTTTATAATGGTAAGAAAATCTATCAGGAAGAAATAACAATTATAAACAAATATTCATCTAATAGAAGACACAAAGCAAAAACTGCCAGAATTTAAGTAAAAAATAACAACTCAGCAATAAGAGTTGGAAACCTCACTATTCTAATTTCAGTAATGAATACAAGTCAGAATATAATGAAGAAAACAGAAGATTTTAACACTATGAGCAACTTTATATAATAAACATCTATAGAACACCTCCATGCAATAGGAGCAGAATACACATTCTTCTCAAGCACACATGAAATAGTCTCCAGGGCAGATAATATGTTAAACTATAAAACAATCCTCAATAAATTCAAAAGAATTAAAGTCATACAAAGTATGTTCTCCCCAATAATAGTATATTAGAAGTCAACAATAGAAAATTTGAGGACTTCACAAATATGTTGAAATTAAATTACATACAACTAAGTAATCAATGAGCCAAAGAAGAGATTACAAGAAAAATTGAAAAAAATTCTTTGAGATGAATGAAAATGGTAACATAACACACCAAAATGGAATACAGCTAAATAAAGCAGTGCGTAGAGGAAAATTAATATTGTACTTGGCTGTATTAAAAAGATCTCAAATAAATAACTTTTCCTTCCATCTTAAGAAACTAGAATTTTAATAGCAAACTAAAGCTAACGAAAGCAGAAGGAAGGAAATAATGAAGACTACAGATAAATGAAATCATTTTTAAATATAGAGATAACCAACAACACCAAAATTTAATTACTTGAAAATATCGGCAAAATTGACAAAACTTTAGTTAGACTGACCAAGTCAACAGATAATTCAAATTACTAAAATAATAATGAAAGAAGGTGTATCACTACAAAACTTACAGAAATAAAAAGAATTATAAAGAAATTCTATAAACAATTAAATAACATTTTTGAAAATGCAAATGACACAGGAAAATATCTAGAAAGACAGAAACTCTTGAAAATAGGCAAATTTATAGAGACAGAAAGTAAAACAGAGATTATCAGGGACTGAGGGGAGAGAGAAATAAACTACTTTTTAATAGGTACAGAGTTTCTGTTTGAGATGAAAAAAGCTCTGGAAATTGATAGCGGTGATGGTTAAGCAACATTGTGAATGTACTTAAAACACTGAATTGTGCACTTAAACATGGCTAAAACTATAAATTTGATGTCATGTATATTTTCATCAAAATATCAGTAATATATAAAAAACAGAAACTACCTACCAATATCTGTAAATCTGATTAATATAGACACAAAAATCTTCAATGAAATTTTAAAAAACTGAATCCAACAACATATTTAAAAAAGGATTATTCCTTGTTGAAAGGTGTTTAATCCAAGGAATACAAGGTTATCTAACATTCAAAAAATCAATCGGCATAATATACCATATTAATAAGAATAAAGGAAAAAAGTCTACATGACATCTCAGGAGTTGAAAAAAATATTTAACAAAATCTCACATGATAAGACATTTAACAAACTAGGAATAGAAGGGAACTTTCTCAACCTGCTAAAGAATATGTTAAAAAAAAAAAAACACCTCACAACAGTTACCATTGTACTTAATGGAGAAAGATGGAAGGCTTTCCCCATAATGAAAGGAATAAGGCAAGGATGCCCCTTCTTACTGACTCTACTCAACATTGTACTGGAGGTTTGTGCAAGGGAAACTACACAAGAATATGAAATAAAAGGTATTCATACTGGAAGGGAAGAAGTAAAACTATATTTGTAGATGATATGATTTTGTATAAAGATAAATTCTAAGGAATCCACTAAAAAACTATTAGAACTAATAAAACAAATTCAGAAAAGTTATAAGATGTTTGATTAAAAAAAATCAATGGTATTGTTATACAACACTATTGAATAATCTGAAAATAAAATTACAGAAATAATTCCATTTACAATGGTATCAAAAAGATTAAAAGACCTAGGAATAAATTTAACAACAGAACTTCAAGACTTATAGTCTGAGAACTACAAAACGCTGCTGAATTAAAAGATCTAAATATATGGAAAGACATTCCATATTCATGGTTCACAAGACTTAATATTGCTAAATGGCATTACTCCACAAATTGATGTAAAGATTCACAGCAATTTCTACCAAAATCCTAACTAACTATTTTTGCAAAAAAATACAAAGCTGGTCCTAAAAGTTATATTGATATTCCATGGACCAAAACAGTTTGAAAAAGTACAATTTGGGGGACTCACAATTCCAATTTCAATACTTACTACAAAACTACAGTAATTAAGACTATGTAGTTGTGGCAAAGGAAAGAAAAGAGATCAATGGAATATAATCAGAGTCCAGAATGTATGGTCATTTTACACTTATATTTATGAGCAACTGATTTTTGACAAAGGTGGCAAAACAATTAAATGGGTGAAAGCATAGTCTTTTCAACAAATGGCACCATAACGAGACATCTGCATTCAAAAGAATGCCTTCAGATCCCTACCTTACACCTTATACAAAAATTGACTCAAAATGGATCATATACCTAAATGTAAGAACTAAAACTGTAAAACTCTGAGTAAAAAAAAAAAATCATAGGAATAAATATTTGTAAACTTGGTTTCTTAGATAGGATATCAAAAGCACAAGCAACAAAAAAAATTGAAATACATTAAAATGAAAAACTTTTGTGCTGCCAACAACACCATCAAGAAAGTGAGAAGACCACCCACAGAAAAGAAAAAAATATTTGCAAATGCTATATATGCTAAAAGACTCATATTCAGAATGTGTAAAGAACTCTTACGACTCAGCATAAAAATGCAAATAACTCAAAGGATGGGCAAAGAATTCGAACAGACATTTCTCCAAGAATATATACAAATGGCCAATAAACACATGAAAATATTTTCAGCATCATTAGTCATTAGGGAAATGCAAATCAAAACCACAAAGAGATACTTCATACACACTAAGATAGTTATACAGAAAAACAGACAATAACAAGTGCTGATGAGGATGTGGAGAAATTGGAACCCTCACACATTGCTGGTGGGGATATAAAATGGTGGAGCCACTGTGGAAAACAGTTTGGTAGTTCCTCAAAAGGCTAAATAAATAAGTGGCATATGACCCAATAAATGTATTCCTATATATATGCTCAAAAGAAATGTAACCATTTGTCCACACAAAAATTTGTACACAAATGTCCACTAACTGAGTGAATAAATAACATGTATATCCATAAAAAGAATTATTATTCAGCATTAAAAAATTAATGATACATGCTATAACATGGACAACCCTTGAAAACATTATGCCACATAAAAACATTAAGCTGGTCACAAAAGGACCACATAATATATGATTCCTTTTTTATGAAATGTCTAAAACAGTCAAATCTTATAGAGACAGGAAGTAAATTAGTGGTTGTCCAGGGTTAGGAGATATGAAGGGTTGAAGAGTGACAGCAAAAGGATACAGGATATCTTTTGGGGATGATGGGAATGTCTTTAAGTTGATGGTAGTGGTTGCTCAGCTCTATGAATATATTAAAAGTCACTGAACTGTACATGTTAAATGGGTGAATTATCAGATATGTAAATTATATCCCAATAAAAGTGTTAATAAAGAGAAACCTTAAAGTAGTCTTTCCTTACTCCTAATGCAGGAATCTCTTGTGAAGACAGTTTAGCTTATATCCCATTTACAGCAACTGGCCGCTCACTGCTCTGTGAAGCAGCCGTTTTATGCAAGCATAACATTTATAAAGGTCTTCCTCATATTGACCTGAAATCTGCCTCTTGTTGCATCTATCCATGATTCTTTTTATAACCTCCAGAACAATCTAAATAGCATCAATCAGAGGAATAGCAGCACTAAACCAAAATCTAGTGCTCAGACATGTTTGCCTAACAGTTTTTAAAAGAGATTTTTAACATAAAAATTCTTGAAAGAATAAATATCTGTAAATACTGGACTTGAATTTACAAACTGAAACAATCAGATGGAACTGAGTAGTGTCGCCTCCTTTATATGGAGCTTATTCTGTCCAGAGCCATCGTCCCCACCACTCCTTACTACTTACACAGTCCATGTGGGTTCTCAAAGATAGGCCTGGGGGTGAACACTATAGCTACTGCCACTGATTTCAAAGGTTTCAAATTGGAAAAAGGGTTCTTAGTAGAAATTGCAAACACAGTATCTCCAAGAAACAAGGCATGTCCCATAAATGAGCATAAGTAGGTGTGAGTATGAGGAAATGGTGGGGACTATGGTTCAGTAGGCAGTATATAACTCATATAAAGGGAGAAAGACACTACTCAGATCAACATACTGCTGGCCTTGGTACAAAAATCATTGGATCGACAGTTTTTGTCACTACAAGTAACCAGGGTACTTTTTAAACTTAAGAAGACCAGAAAAATCTTCCCAAAACTGGTCCCACAGCCTGATTTTGAAAAGACAACAGAGATAAGATAAATAAAGCTATTTACTAATTGTGTGTCATGAGTTTTTTATTCAACATAATAGTGCGTGTGTGTGTGAATCTTCAGATAAATTACACTATTCAGCATTAACTAACCTTGTTAGCAGCTGCATTCTGTTTTATAAACTTCCAAATACTTCGTAACAAAGAGGCTGACATAGCATTGTCTCACTTCATCAGGCACTTTGGAGGAGGATTCTGATGTTACTGAAGCCTGCTTCCTATGAGCCACCTTATATTTTGTCATATTGTAAAATATAGAATTTATTTAAAGAACACATGTCCTGCTTAACATTCCTACTAAGTGTATGAAAGAAATAAATTGTCTGAGGTTAAGTCCTATGCCAAATCAAAAATAATTTCAAGTTTGAAATTTATTAAAAGTGAAAACATACAAATGTAGAATAAATTATCTATAGTCATAAAAGGGAGGAGACTGCTAAGTTAGTGCTGCTACCTAAAGCACACCTTTAGAGCTGATATGATTATTAATCTGATTACTCTAATGTTTCCACATCCAGAATCTTAGAGTTTGGTTCTCTGATCAACATGTAGAAAACTGTGCAGTTTATCATTCTTAAAAGAACTTCATGTCCCAATGTTTCTCAACCATTTCACTAAGAAGAATGTTTTGACTTGAATAAAATTTGTGAATGATTTGTGCATACTCAATATTAAAATGATCACAGCTATAAATAATTTCAGCATTCCTTTTGAAGTACTTATAAAGACTATGTCAATTCTGGAAGGAGTTAATCTGCCTCACTTTTTTGGAAAAAAAAAAGCCTATGTTGCACTTCTTAGTATTAGTTTCTTCACAGAGCCAAGAAATTTTAGGGAGGGAGAAAGCCTTAAAAAAAAAAAAAAAAGATACTGCTACCAAAAGGAGAAAAATTACTGAAGAGGTGAAGTCATACTATCATATCACTGATGGAATTATTTGCCAAAGTACTATCTGTCTCTGTCTCTGTCTCTGTCTGTCTGTCTCTCTCCATCCCTTCCTCTCTTCCTTCCTCCCTTGCATACGTACACATATATACCCTCTCATTGAGTGTAGATTGAAAGGTGTATTCCAATGTGAAATTCTCTTTTGAAAAACGTTTAAGAGGTTTAAATTAATCACAGCCGTAGATGTTTTAGGTCTAAAAAATGCCTAATATTTCCAAGAATAGAATTTTAAAAATAACAAAGTGACACACAGACACCAATCTCATCATAAAATGAAAATAACTATACCCAACAGTAACTAAGAAAAAAAGCTGAAGTTCCTCTCTAATGGAGCCAGCATTTATCTGAATTAGGGACCGTCAGGAATATGGCCAGTCGCTCAGGGGCTCCATATGTAAGTAGGATATGATGGTTATTAGAAATAAAATTCTGGACTTCAGACTTAGTTTACAATACTTTTTTAGGGAAAAAAAAGCAATACTTTTCACAAAAATGTGTGCTCTGCTTGGATTTGCAGTTGGGACCTCCCTTGAAAGAACTACATCCAGATGAAGGCTATTTGATATAAGTGAATTTTCTAAGAAGTTTCAATGAACAAGAAAAAAGAGAAAAGGTACATTTTAATAACATTAGCTTCTCAGATGATTAGAGCTTATTTTAATCATCGATTAAAAATTTCAAAACACTTCCTTTACAGGCACACATGTGAGCACATGCACACTCTATTTTTTCTTGAAGAAAACACAATGCAAACAAAAAGTCGCAATAACCAATTTACTCTAAAAGAATAGATTTAGACAATTTATAAAGCAAATCACTTTATGCAAGAATGCTTGCAAAGTTCTACTATGGCTTAGCATCTAAGGATAAACACCATAAATGATTTAAATATTAGCTAATTTTATTATTTCAAGTAAAGCTTCATGTGATTGACAACTGTAGTTGGTAATACATGGACTTAATAGGAATTTTTTCTTAAATAAGATAAATCTCATTTCTTAAATAAGTGATTTTTAAAAAAAAAAAAGATTTTCTCATACCTCCTGAGACTTTCCTTTGGGACTGAGAGGTTAGACATGCAAATGTATTCTTCTTCTGTTCTGAAGTGGCAGCCGTGATCTACAACGCCTGTTGCTGCCTGAAGGAGTCCAGTGTGACTAACTGGTGGTGAGATTGGTCCTCTGAATGAGCTAATGATCACCTTACTGGTTGGAACCTATAGAGTATCAACATAAAATAAAGAAAAATAATTTTAAAAATTGATAAGATTGATCATTTCACTTTTGTACAGAGGCTCTTTGGAACTGACTATATTTACAATACAATGTGTGATCCAAATACACACATAATTAGAGTATTCCCAGAAATAAACTGAAATAATAAAATTGGATTAATAAGCATATAATTTAAGAAAATTTTCTTGAAATAAGAGGAAAAATTAAATCTATGAAAATAACACTTTTTATACAGGTAAAAATGTTAATAAGACAGCTAACAATAAGACATATTCCTACCAAAGTTATTAAAATTTGAAGTTAAATAATGAATCCTTTAGGTAACCAGACAAAAGTATAAAGTGACTTATAATGAAAGAAATGGCAGGCTAACATCAGACTTCTCCATGGCAACATTCATGACAAGAAGAGAACAGAACATATGAAGGAATGTTCAGCTTGACTAGTAACCAAAAATATGTAGTATAAAACAAGGAAATAAAATTGCACCAAGATTTACAGGTTTTTAAAAAATGTACACCCATTTTTGGTAAGAGTTTATGGGAAAGTTAACTCTGAAACACTGTAGAACTATGAATTGTCACAACACTTCTGAAAGGCAATATGGCACCAAACTTCTAAAATCTTAATCTTTATCTTCTTTTGTTAAGTTGCTTCCATCTGTGAGAATTTATTTTAAGAAAAAAGAATTACTGATGAAACCAACAATTATTTAAATACAAGAATTTTAAGGAGGGTATATATAATAAAATAAAATGAAAACTATAAACACCACAACATTTGCAATTAAAGAGAAATAATGTTAGCTTCCAAAAAACTTTCTTCATAAGAGAGCAGGAAAGAGACACTAGTAAGTACCTAAATATCTGACCTTGGGATAGACACTCAATTATTTCACAGATAAATAAAATTAAGCTCAGAGAAATAAAATAACGTGCCTAAGAATAGCCAACGACTCTGCGAATAACTGGAATTAAGGTTCTTATTTGTAACTTTGAGGCATAAACTCTTTTTATGTCATGCAGATTCTGCTGTCAGTGCATATGAAGTACAAATAACAAAGAGACTACAGCAGTGAATACTGAACCATTGCTCCTAGAGCTTATACAGGGTTCGGTTTAGATGAGTTTCTGGTTACATTTTCATCAACCAATCAGTAACATAATATTATTTTATGCATGTTTCTATTTAAAGACACTTTATTTAGTATATATTGCTGATTCATTAATATTGAACTTGTACTCAACAGCACTATAATTCGCGCCTGAATCAAGCTAGTCTTTCATGAACATTTTCTCTGTAAGGCATATCACAGCCTTCTTGTTCTTAGGAACACTAGACAGCACTATACTTTGAAGTCATTTTAAATAGCAAAATCAACAAAAATACAAAAATGCAAAAAACATGGCACCATATAGACTGAGAAAAGGACATTTGTTAATAGTATGAGAGGTGAAACAAAAAGGCAGTGTTGCTTTGTTCTACCTTAGCTGGGAATACATACATCAGGCAATTCAAATTTTTTGCCATTATGAATGAACCAAAAAAGTATGAATCTTAATTTTGAGGTTACAAATTAATTTTAGTGAATAGGAGAATTTGCAAATATAGAATCTGCATATAATAGGATCGACCTATTAATTTATAGGTAAAAAGCTATGCAATAACAATATAACTGCTTTGAATGAAAATGTTAGATAATGGGGGAAAATGAACAATGTGGAAAATGCTTACAAGAGGAAATCAGTTTACTGAGTGCCCACTTGTGCCCTTGGTGGATCACAAGGCATTAAGTACTAAAATATACTTAATGCTAGAAATGACAAGGTATGCATTCTATAAAGCAGGAATCCCCAACCCCCGGGCCGTGAACTGGTACCAGTCAATGACCTGTTAGGAACCGGGCCACACAGCAGGAGGTGAGCTGCAGGCCAGCAGGTGAAGCTTCATCTGTATTTGCAGCAGCTCCCCAAAGCTAGCATCACCACCTTGGCTCCACCTCAGATCACCAGGCATTAGATTCTAACAGGAGCACCAGTCCCTGGTGCCAAAAAGGCTGGGGACCGCAGCAATAAGGTAATGCATGAAGACAGGGAGAGAGAAACTAAATGACTCACATCAAACTTGGCAGTGTGTGCAATTCTCTTTTTTGGTCCAGAAATGGTTTGGTAATACAATATATTCAATCCCATTTGCTTTCCTGAAGCCTAGTGGGAAAAAGATAGGAATTATCTAATTTCAGCGTCAGTACAGGCAAAGTTAGCATGTTTCATGGAGAGCCACAGCCATTCAAGCTACAAAATATTGGGCAACTTATTAAGAAATAATTCAAAAAACAGAACTTAATTTGGATAATTTGATATGCACAGATTCCTGTAAAAGATTCCTCTAATTTAGGAAATCAAAAGTTACTGTATGTAATACCATGGCCTCTGGAAACTGTCAAGTCTGCAAGACACTAACTGGCCAATTATCAAGGTTTTTACCTTGTCATTTCAATATATTATTGACCACAAGTATTGATACACACACACACACACACACACACACACACACACACACACACATACACACATATATATATTAAACATGTTATTATATAGACATATTAACACAATATGTGTGCTATAGAATTTAAAATATTTAGAGAATATTTAAGTGAAACTTTCTTTGATTTAGGAAAAGGATTGAAAAAAAGCTGACCAACCTGTTTGGCAATCTCTTTCTTATAGCTTCACTTTCTGTGAACTCATTGAAAATTTGAAGACATTCCTTCACAGCGTTATGAGAATCAGAGTGAGTCTCATCTACAGTAAGCGCATTACTGTAGATTAAAATTGAATTTTAATAAAGAGATTTGTGGTTGGCTTGAATACCGACACTGTTTCTATTTTTTGAGTATCATACATTGTTTTTACATGTTTTTTGCTCTTTGAATAACTTTCATTATGCCTTTCATTCTGTAATTGTCACTGAGAAGTGCACAAGATATACTTTCTTCTGAAATACAGATATACGTCTTCTCACTACCAAAGCTTCCCATCTTAGAAATGTGGTTTTTAACACCTTACAGGTTTATGTTACTTTTAACACCTAGTGAGGTCTTCATGAGTGATTTCAGTGTTTTGTTACTGTCATCATTTACTTGTGTGGTTACTTGGGTTTTTATCTATTTCTTTCCTCTGGGGGCATTATATGTATCTTTTCATCCACATTCTGATACTTGAAGAATCTGAATAGTTTAGATTTCTTAGAAATAGGCATGATCAGAGGTGCATCTATTACAAGGTCATCTTCATCAGAATCTTGAAGATTTATTTTAAATCTTATTGGTGAAACATTAGATCTTTGTTTCTCCAAAGATTTGTGGCAATTTTCAGTCACAGATTTTGCAAGTGGCAAAAGTGTTGCATATCAGTCTCATCCTGCTTGACTTTAGATGCCCCAAGCAGCCCTGCAAAATAATGAGCAAGGGATCATACTCAAAATCAGTCACTGGATGTTTGTGGTCCATCACATAGTTTCTGGGCTGATTCTCTTTATTCTTTGGTTCATTCCACTTTTCCTTTGAAAGCTGGCTATTTTCAGGAAAAGCTTGTCTCACATTTGTGTCACTCAATGAGACCACAGGGCTTTGTGATAATTCTTCAAGTGCGAAAGTAAACTTGGAAAGCCTCTTCTGCTTTTCTTCAATCTCAGTATTGACTAATTCAATTTCTTTGTTGATTCTTTCCAGTTCTTCCATAACTGTGTCTAGTGTTATCAATGGAGGATGAACTTTATTTTATCTTTAAAAAATCACATAAGATGAAATGCAGACTCCAGGATATCCTGGACAAGGAGTTTCCAACCAGAAGCACATTAGCTCTGCTAACTCTAGCCTTAAACACAGGGAGTTGTTTACTAACTGATCATTCTTAGAAGGAGAATAAGAAATCAATCACTCCAAGTCTTTCAAATGTCTAGCTCATTTCTACAATTGTTGAAAGTACACTTATGCCTTATTATTAGAGTGACTATATACATCAGTGGGACTGGTCAGGTTTATACATAATTATTAAATTGTGTCAAGTGTGATACAGCTTAGATATATAGTATTCACCCCTTTTTACTAACCGGTGACAATGTGAAAACAGTTCGAACAGCTGAATGCCATTATTTAAAGCAGGAATCTTTCCTTAATTTAGCTGGTTTCAACATTCTAGGTCCCTCTGCTATTCTACAGAATGCCTCAAACACAAAACAAAACAAAACAAAACATGTGGCCCTGCCATCCATTAAAAAATCTAAAAAATTAAAAAATAGAACTCCGGGAACAGCACGATCCATACCCCAGAGGAAAACCAGGACAGTAACAAAAGATAAGTCTTTCAGTGCCAGCTGTTCACAACACTTGGCAGCTCTTTCCTTTTTACTAAGGAAATCACCATTTCTTCCCCTTTTCCAAGATACATTTTACTATATTAATTATCGGATAATTTACACATTCTGCCTTCTCTCAAACAAGAGATTTCAGACATAAGATGTGGTCCCAATTATGCTTTTTTTAAAACTGAATTTATTTTAGGTAACCTACATGTTTTGATAACACACGTTTCCTCTTTAAACAATGAGCTTTCTCCTGGCTCAATAGCCTTTCAATTTACCATACATTTTCTATTAAGAGGTTAATTCCATTGAAATTCAAAACAAAGTATGTGACAAAAGTGTATGGTATTTTGATGGAGGAGGAGGAAGGCAAAGAGCAGGCACAAGAATGAGAATTATCATAGGGGTTCAAACATGAACGTCTGGATCCAAGTTTTCTTTAAATAAACTTGGAAAGGGGAGTATAAACTCTGGGTAACCAGCCAGAATTGCATTTTGGCAAAAGCTGGGTTTTATTTGGTTGCCATGATTTAGGGAGGGCTGTTTAAGTACTGCTTTGGGGATATGACTGAGAAAAAATAAGTGATTATACTTTCCAGTCCACAAATTAAATTTTTTTCTGCTCCATCAGAAGCTAGATTTGGAGGGCTAACTTTGAAGTCTGAAGGCACACTTAGAATCCTCCTTCAGACTACAGGTGATTTGGAACAGCTCCTTTTGGTTTATGAAAACTCCTTGCCCAACCTGGCACAAGGAAATTCCTTATAATAATTCCACACTGGGGATTAGTGACAGGAAGAGAACACCACACAAGACCACACACATGCATCTTACGACCAGCAAACCTGCACACACCTTCTAGGATCGTGCGCTCCCAAGAACTGGCATCTGCTGGTCCTTACAAGGAGACCAAACGCTCGACTCCCTCTGCTGGCACACCATGTGACTTCGGCCCCCCTTAACCCAAGCTGCGCGAGAGGGCCACCCACACACGTAGAGCCAGGCTGAGAGCAGAGCTCTCTGTTACTCCTCGAGGTGGCGCCCTCTCCTCCCAACCTGAGAAAGAGAAGCTCTTGGGACTGCCTGCCCATGCCAACCATCTGCCTGAACATTATTGGGACGCCCCTCTTCCCAGGTGTTAGGAACTGTGTGACGACCCAGAAGGTCCGCTAAAAATGCCCCTAAACAGGACCCCCATAGCACCCTCACCGTTTGGCCTATCTCCGAACACACTTTCCGTGGGAGGGACAAAGGAAGAGAGAATAAGGACTAGCCTTATTTTGAGTGTGATGTGGGAAAGATTTACCTTTGGGTACTCTGGAATAACCTGGTTGCTCATTCCAAGGCAAGCACTTGTTTTTCTTCTGCCCATAACAGCCACTCTATAGGAATTGCCCTTCAGCAGTTAAGATATAGGAAAACAGATTAAAATCCCTCTTTGAGGGCTGGGAAAGAAGCAAATTATGGACATCGGAGAAGGAAAATATGAGAATGTTTCAGAATGGGCAAGAGAAATAGGTTTAAAAGGATGTTATTATGTCCTTTGAAGAGACAGTTTAGAGGCCCAGAGAACCTGTTCAGGAAATGCAGGTTTAGCGATGGCATAGATTAGTAGGGGACAAATGAGTAGACCTTCTCCCTTCCCACTACTGTACCCCTCCCCCCGCCCCCTGTTCCACCACACACACACCCCCCAGCCTGGGCTCTACGACCCTCTCCTCATTTCTAGACTAGGAAAAAGGGGAAAAGAAATTGGACACCAGTAAGGGCTATCTGATCATCTTCATGTCCCTCTCCCACCCCAATAGCCTGACTACACTTTACAAGGTTATCTACAGTGTTCTCTGCAAGCTATGCAACTGAGGATGAGAAGCCAATTTTTAAAAATATAGTTAACATCATCTCTTTTAGCCATTTTAGCCATAGTAATGCTATGTTAACTTTCTCACTCTACAATACTTTAGTACTAGAGACTATATGATTGAAAAGCGACTCTTACACTTATTTCCACTAAAGAAATTCTTGGCACTTTCAAGGGTGGGTGGAGAAAAAGTCAGCATGGTTGGTAGTCAACCCCAACTCAAGCCCACCTGACATCCTTCCCACACACCCTTTTTCACCCACAGATCAAATATAGCTCCTCTGCACATGGAGCACCTCCAAGCAGCTGCAATCACTTGCCTAACATAGTCCCACTACATTTCTCGGTGTCTAAATTGGTAGTACAAATGCTGGCGTGGAAAATGACCAAAGTAACCCACAGAGAGCAGTATAGGCTATTATAGCTCAAGGTCACTCCTACTGTCTCAACAACTAGCATACTATTGACAAGGTCAGGCAAAGGCCAGCACCTGCCCAGGCCCCTCTTTTCTCGCATGGGTGCCACCTTATATATTCCATGGCTACTCAAAGGCAGAGCTTTTTAGCTTTTCCAACCAATGGTGAGGCTGGGGGTGGGGTCAGGGGAGAAAAAGGAGAGTGAGTGAATGACTCTGAGAATGGAAGGTACCTGAGTATGAAGCATGTGTCTGACCTCCATGGGGAAGAAGGCTCAAAGAGACCTAAGCTAGAGGTAGGAAAACAATTTCCCAGGAGCAGAAAGAACCACCTCTGAGTTAAAGAACCTCCGGCCTTATGAGTGTGGGGACTTCTTTGCTCCTAAACAACCTCTTCTGACTTTTGTTTAAAAATTGTCTATTACCCTTCATAGGTCATGGAGAGAACCTCAGTTTGGAAGCACATTTTAGCTTTGCTTAACTCTAATGTGTGATCTTAGGCAAATATCTGACTTATCTGAGTTTTTGTTGCTTGATCTATAAGAGAAACTTGCCTTTTTGAGAGTAGTAGAATTCAATGTGATATAGTGTACCAAAGTGCCTAGCATAAAGTAGGTGAGAATTTAGGAGGGCAATGAAACCTGTCCTAAGTTCTCCCCTTCTTCTGCATCCACACATATCCACAAGAAACCTGCTACATGTCTCTAAAATCCTTCCAGTTGAAACTAGTTCATAAAAGGGAGAAAAAAAAACATGTCATTGGTTTTTTTTTGTAAATTGAAATAGCCCTGGGATGGATGGCCTCATAAGTCACTAATAACTTGAATTAGTCCTTGAGATGCTTTGCTTTTCTTCCAATGGAACATAAGAGCCTGGATGCTTGAGGGAAGAGAGAAGGAAAGACCCTTTAGCTCTAAAAGACTCAGGGTCCATGAATCACTCTCTAAGAAATTATGTGCTGGGACTCCTGTTTTTCTCTTCATCTGGAACACCATGTTATCTCAAGTAGTTATGGATAACTTAGAAATGGAAAATAAGATTTTTTTTCTAATTGTCCTGTGAGAGCAGCCTTGATGACTTTTAAACAATTCAAGAATACTAGGTGTCTCTATTATTAATTTATTTTCATCTCTTGATATGGCACAACTGTTTTGACAATAAAACATGAACACATGTGTTCTTTTTGCTTTAGTGGTAGGGAGGAGCGTGAATCATGGTGATCAATCTGAAAGTCCTCAAAACGCCCCCAGATAAGGTAAATAGATATTTATGTCCTTGTTTAAAAATAAACCAGCCTAGAGTGAATACTTTTCCTAAGTCACTTTCCAAGATTATTTTTACTTGAGTATTCCACACCTTAAATTATTTCCTTGTATTTTTCCATTATATAATTTTTACGGCTGAGAGAATTTTATTTAGTATGTCCTCTTTTTAAGACACCAGAAAATTTAAATGTCTCAGCAGAGTTTCCAAATCATGACATTAGTTTTAGACATTAGTCACAAAGAAAGATACTTTTTTTATGGCAAAATTAAAATTGTGTATTATTGGGAACCTCCTCACTCTGAGGTAAGTTTTTCTCATCAGTCAAACCTATGTCATCAACTGAGGTTGAGGACATCACGTCTGTCATTCTAGATTTTGACTTTGTGTCTGATTTTCTCAATTCTGAAGAAGTGGTGCCCCAAAATGTGCTGCTGTCAGCACTCTTAGAAAAAGATGTGTCTGATATGCCTTCTGATGGATGAAAGTAAGACAAATTTGCCAGCTCTGGGTTGATGGAATATTCACTCTCAGATTTCGTTTTATAACTGAAAAAAGAAAACATATATCAAAAATTGTTTTAAATTGCGTGTGTTTGCAGCTCAACTCAAAAAAGCATTGTAAAAACTAAAACAGTGTATTGATACTTGGTATGACTATGTAAATGAATGAAAAATGTTGGATTGTAAGCAAATGTGCTATTTAGAAAGAGTTCACAGTTCTTTTGTTCCAAGGCTATCAAAAAAAAGATGCACATCTAAATTTTCTATATCCTTTTCAGTTGACTAGGGTGATTTCTATTTCTAGACAACTATTTTAAATATTGAGGAAATGTTCAAGTAAGATATTCCCTGAGAGCCTGTGCTTCTTTCCAAATAGAGAAAATAGAACCAATTGAATACCTTCTATATAAATTTGGAGTCATGTTTTCCTAACAGTCCACTAGAGAAGAGAGTGAAAGATTCACATCACATATGTTATGGAGATTTCAGAGGTGTGTAGACTTACTTTGTCTTCAGTTTGTACAGTAGGGAACTAGATACTGCCAAGAGGATGACAAAAAGGAAGAGGGTACTCAATGAGATGCCCAGCATTAATTTTAACTTGACATCCTCTAGTCCTTTCTGGTTGTCTTCAACATTATCATTCAAATCAGAGTCTGAGAGGAAAGAAAGAAAATGCAATGAAAAAGAGTAATTGTGTTCATCCAGTTTTTCCGGAGGGATAAGGATTGCAAAAACACTTGCAGAGAAGCCTTCCACCACCTGGAGTATTCATTGCTAAATTCCTCTATCCTCAAGCAATGCAAAGGAGAAGGCTACAGGCTGCTTCCTAAGGCCAAGAACTCTTAACATTTTTCCCCCCATTTAAACTTCACAGCAATCCTGGAGCTGTGCTTAGCTCCATTTTACAGTATCACAGAAGTTTATGAATTTGCCCATGGCACAGAGCTGATAAGTGGCAATCTACTATTAAAATATAGATAGATTTTCTTTTTAGGCCAAAAGGATGGTGTACCAGATGCTTTCTCCATGAGGTTTAAGAATTCAATTTGCCATTTCATTATTGAGATCAAAGCTAGTATTCTTGATGTTAAAAAAATAGAAACTTATTTAACTTTCTAAAATAAGTTATACAATAAAAATGTTCAGATCCAGAAATGTCCAAAGTCTTTTTACTAAATCTGTTAATGAAAACATATCTTTATTGCCAAATTTTATATTTTTCTCTGTATATGACTGACTAAATAAACATTTATTTAATGGTGACTTTAAATGACCATGTTGAGATTTTTTCCCTCTTCCCTAATATCCTCCCAAAAGTTCTAGGGGCTTTCATTATTTTCTAGGTAATGAGGTTTTGGTAAGAAGCAATGACAAACTCTCATGTCTAATTCTCTAATTTATAAAATATTGTAATTGTCAAAGTGCAATCTTAAACCAAGTGGAATAAAATGTGTACAATTATCAAAGACTGACATCTTGACTTTGGGCAGATTATTTCAGAAATAAACAAATGGGCTGCATCCTAATTGCTTTGCTATTCCCTAAAGAGCATTTTTATAAAGAGGTGTACTTATAGTACACTTTGTTTATCAAGGTAATGGTCAAAATTAGAGAAGGGTTTGGAATTTCTAACCGCTGGAAATTAAGTTACATGTCTAGACAGAGTTTCTCTCTACGCTTTAATTTTCTCATCTGTAAAATGGAGATAATACCAACTTCATAAAGTTGCTGTGGTGACTGACATAATAATGTGTATGAGCACCAGGCACATACTGTTTGCTCAATACATGATAGAAAATGAATTATGCTTAATTTAATTGCTTGAAAAGACAAAATCTTTCTCAAGCGGCCCACCATTTGTCATTCCTATACATAGCTCTTCTAAACAAAGATGATTCATTCTATTTTCTTGAAGCACTGTAAGGCAAGCTGCCGCACTTGTCAGATAATACAGTGCAGAACTAATGTGACAGAACTTAGATGCTTTACCAGATGTTATTTTTTTTTCGATGGTTTATTTGTAGGATGGAGTTTTGGGGGACGTTAATATATTACCTTGTCATGAAATTTTCCATTCAAATCATTTTTTTAACTCATATAAATTTAATTAATCCATTAATGAAAATTACCACATTCAACAGCAGAAATTCTCTCATTCATTGCTGGTGAGAATGTATAATGGTACAGCCACTTTGGAAGACTGTTCGGTAGTTTCTTACAAAGCTAAACATAGTTTTGTCATACAAGCCAGCAATCACAATCCTTGGTATTTACCCAAATGAGTTGAAAACTTATGTCCACATAAAAACCTATACATGCTATTGCAGCTTTATTCATTGTTGCCAAAACTTGGAAGCGATCAAGATGTCCTATAATAGGTGAATGGACAAACAAATTGGTATGTCCATGCAACAGAATATTGTTCAGTGATAGAAAGAAATGAACTATCAAGCCATGAAAATATATGGAGGAATCTTAAATGCATATTACTAAGCTAAAGAAGCCAGTCTGAAAGGCTACATACTACATGTTTGCACTATATGACATTCTGGAAAAGGCAAAATTATAGAGACAGTGAAAAGATCAGTGGTTTCCAGGAGTTGGGGTGAGGGAGAAATGGATACATGGAGCACAGGGGATTTTTAGGGCAGTGAAACTATCTGGATGATACTGTAATGGTAGACATGTGACATTATGTCAAAACCCATAGATATGTATAACACAGAGTGGACCCTAATGTAAACCATGGACTTTAGTTAATAATAATGATCAATATTGGCTCATAAGTTATAAAAAAATGCAAGTTGTTAATAATAGGGGAAACTGAGCAGGCAGAATATATGAACACTCTGTATACTTTCTGCTCAATTTTCCTATAAGCCCAAAACTGTTCTGAAAATAAGGTCTATCAATTAAAAAAGAAAATTGCCTACCCCTCCATTTGGTTTATCTGATTCAGAAATGGAAGTGACAAAACAAGAAGATGGAAATAGTCATCTACAATGCTGTAACTGGAAAACAATGCTTAAGAACCATAAATTTTCTGAAACAGTAAATGTCCTCTCTGATACGATGTTAGCCACCACACTACGCTCTTACATGTACTACACCTTACTAGGTAAAACAGCATTACTATGCAGGCACCAAAATATGTGCAAGTATTTATGTATTCATTTAATCAAAGTGTTTTGTTCTTACTTGGAATTGGTTGAAATAAGTCATTTTTTCCATTTTGCACAGTTGGTGTTCCATTTATAGCTGTTAAAATAACAAATTGGTGTTATAGTAAACACAATTCATTTATTAATATTGTATACATGTATAGTATATACAGTTTATTCTCATTGTTCATGGTAGTTATTTTCTATAAAGTCACATGAATACTGAACTGCTGATCGTAGGGCAAATACAGGATTAGGTTCCTGTGAGCCTCTGGTCACAACATTTTTGTCAACCAATCAATACAGAACTTTGTTTCATGTGTGTTTCTGTTTAAAGAGACTTTCTTTTAGTATATATTACTGTTTGATTAGATGAAGCTCACAATCAACAGCACTGTAACTCATGCCTAAGTGAAGAGTACCTAACACACGTTTTCTCTGTGAGGTACATCGCAGCCTTCTTGTGCCTAGGAACACTGGCCAGCATTTTAATACTATACTTGGGGGGCATTTTAAATAAAAAAATCACCAACAGAAAGCATAAAATGCACATAACATTAAATAGACCACAAAAAGGACATTTATTTACAGTATGAAAACTGAAAAAAGAAGACAGAATGTTGCCTTGTTCTCCCGTATCTGGGAATTAAATTTTTTGCTACTCTGAGATTGTCTGTAAATGACTGCAAAAGTGCATCAGATATTGATTGGAGGTGTTACAAATAAATTTTAGATGTCAATAAATTGTCAGATACAGAAACAGCAAATAATAAAGGTTGACTGAATAAGGTATATATTTTACAATTATAACACATGCATATTTGTGTGTGATATTACATTTATACATGTGCATCTATGATATATACATTACATTTATACATACATACACATATATGATATGCACATTACATTTATAATTTATGTTTATATATTTATGATATGTACACTAATTTTATGCATGTATGTACTTTGATATGTAATTTGCATTTATTCAGGCATTTCTGTGTGCTTACATGCATAATGCTCTTAACACAAAGAAGGACTATGTTGGACAAGAAACTTATTTTAAAATGTTAATTATAAATAAACTGAATGATTAGATTGCAACATTTATAGGAAAATAAAACTTTTGTGGGGAGAATCAGAAAATGCTTGACATGATTCACTTTCTCGGTTTGTTTTGCATTTGCTATTACATGTGTTGATGGTAGCGAATGTTGACATTAATTCTTAATATTTACACTGATCTTGGCTTTCTTACGTAAGACTTTAGAAAAATAAAACATTTTCCCAGCTACCTAACTACTGTAAGTTTACCTTTAGCTAACATTGTCCAAAACGCAGGTTCATTTGGACCCTGGGTTGTTTCTGTTTAAAAAACAAAATAGAACAGGGTAACAAAATAAGGTAATTTGGTATTAGTAAATTTGTGATAGAACATTCATTTGTTTGTTAGTTTAGTCATTTAGCGGTTATACCTGAGCTCTTACCATGTACCAGACCCCTGTGGTTGGCACTAAGCTACAGAAATGAACAAGATGCAGGACTTAATGCTCAAGGAACACACGCTTGACTTCAAAAGCAGACAAGAATCACTGTTAATTGCATTGTAGAAAGGAAACACACAGGTGGTATGCACAGAGGAACCAAATTCAACTTGCAAAACCTGCAAACCCTTCGAAAGGGAAATGATGCATCGATAAAGGTTTAGAGGACTAGTAATAGTTTGCTAGGCAAACAAAGTGAGGGAGAGGTCATTCTACTGTGAGCAAACTCAGAACCATGAGCAGGTTAGGTAAGCCTTGGAGCTTAGGTGGTCTGGAGTGAAAAACTCCAGTGGGGCATGTGACCAGAGATGAGACTGGAAAGCTCATTTCAGACTTGAATGCCTGGTTAAGAAGTTAGAATATAATGCCAAATTTAAGTAGTGAAACTTAAATTTTTACTCATTTTATTATATATGCTCCAGGTATGACTACAACCTTATAATTTTAATAGTTCAAATATGTTTTTCAGAGGGTTCTTTAGTGTTTTCTTCTTCATTTACTTCTAGTAAATTAAAATTTTAGTGTAAATTACCAAAGATATTGAAGGAGGGAAATACCAGGATGATCAGATATCTATTTTTAAATCTATCCAAAAACGTTTTTGTTTTTGTTTTTTGTTTAGTAACATTAAAGTTGCAAATGAATTCAGAATAATCATATTAGGAACATACTTGGACTGCATGAACTGGAGAAAATAGAGTTTCATGTAACGACAGGTCCATTGTCTTCAATTAGACCATTCATTCAAGACCTTAGAGGAGAGCCATCCTGGGTTGTTAGGGTTTCACAAATATTTTATAAGGAACAATATTCTTGTCAGGAAAGTAAAATGATGATTTTGATTTTGTAACCTTTCATTTCTGACACCCCTCACCCCCAAATAATCTTAGGAAACATTAGTAATTGACTCTATGCAGAGAGAAATTTATTCCTCAAGCAGGTAGAAATTTTTATGGAATTATTAAAAGTAATATTAAAATGTATTAAATATTTATATACATATATTTATATATTAAATATAAATCTATATTTATATAAATATAATACATTTTATTAAAATAAAATTACATTTTAAAAAGAGCTCACTTCCTACCCCTTGTTAGATACATCTGAAAATAGATTCTTAGATTTTCACTATTTAAAAGATTTTAGAGTGACTTTAAATGATAGCAGTATAAATTCTTTAAGCATGCTATTACTTTATGAAATACTCAGGCTAGTGAAACTTAAATTTTTACTCATATAATGATATGCTCCAGGTAGGACTACAGTGTAGTAACTTTAATACTTTTATCAGATTTTTCAGAGGATTCTGTAGAATATGCTTCATTGGGATTTCTAGTAGGTGGTGTAGTTGTTTCATTGACGAGTTTATCTAAAAAAAAGGGAAAATGTATTATCAGCATATGAAAACATTGATTCAATATCTGTGACTAGGCATATTTTTAAGCTAAAAAAAATGAAACAAAGGGAGAAAGAAGAAAAACAAAAAAAGAAAGATGTTGACAATTTTTTGAGATAATTCAAAAGAGGGGAAAAAAAGAATTAAGTTTTTGTGATAATTTGGTTGCCTGCGTATAAAACTGAAAACTTTTTCATAAAATTTTCCAGAGAGAGGAAAAGCTGGGAATATGGTGCCACAAGCTCCCTTGGGTGGTAAGTAAGATCTATTGGATTAGATACATTATTTCAGATGGTTCCTGCTTAGGTCTTGAACTGATACTATCAGTCGAGGACAGTATGGTGACTGGTCAATGTAATGACATGAAAAGGGAGGCAGCATCAGTGTCCTTGTAATTTGGAAACATGAATATACTACTCAAAACACAGTTTCAGATATAAAGGTTTGGAGCTACCAGTCAAGGATTTTCAGGCCTGATTTAGTACATGTCTCCGTCTATAGTGTGCCTATCTGGAGGAATGTCAGTAAGAGTGTATTTGGGGACAATTGTGACTGGAGGACCATATTTTATTACATGATATTGTTATAAAATTTTAGTTAATGTTGCCAAATACAGGTATCAATAAAGTTCCATATGCAGTACTGGCAGGCTCAGCATAGGAGGAATTCTACAGAGAGGCAGAATGAATTCAGACTGAACATATAAATAGCACCATCACAAGTATCTTGTTGGCAAGAAACCGTGGAAAAGAAACTCTTACCAGAGTTGACAATGATTCAGACAGGATTCAAACAATTGATAAGTAATCCTTACACTCTGCAATGCAAACTTCTTATTCTAGTTTGGAGAAAAGTGTCTGGATTGCCTCAGCTACCTCCCTCGCCTTCAGAATTTTTAGGACTAACACAATTGTTAGTCAAAATTATTCTGAAGATTTCAATCTTCCATGGTCCTCAATAGGCCACCTCCAAAGGGAATATGAGGTACCTGGTCTGTTTTCTTAAACAGGTGCTCTGTATCTTGTCACAAAGAACTCGGATTGTTGTTTACTTGTACAAGCAAAATTCCCATGAGTCATTTGTCTAATTAATGTATACCTTGAAATGTCTCTATCTCATTTATGTCCCAAGGTTTGAAATTGCTCAAAATATTTCATTATTGTCAAGTAGTTTTACTAAGAATTAGGCATTACTGAGTCTGGCTTTTCCCAATATTGAAATTGCCATAGCCAGGAACATACTTTTCTATTTACTTCCTTTTTCCCCTTATCTTCCATTTTATGCTTGTGTGTTTCATAGATATAAGCTATTTACACATCAAAGTGAAAGATGTGTTATATGTAATTTGGGGACTTTTAATGGCTTCCAAAGTCCCATGCTGACAACGGTTTTATTTATCAAATAGTTATGCTTGATGGAAATATGCAAGGAAGTAACATTTGAAGCTGAAAGCATTAAGCAGAATGGAGTAAAAACATCAGTAAAAACTTCCTCGCCTTCTGAATTTATTAATGCAACAGACACGGAGTCTCCTTATTAGGAACTAAGAATTCTGATATTAGCTCCACTGAAACCTTTTTTCTACCCAATACTCTCTAGTGGTGTTTTCAAATCTTGCTCTAAGAGCTTTTCATATTTGCAACAGTGCCTTTCAGTACTTACAGTTTCTTAGAGCAAAATTCAGATCAGTTGTTGCTCTCACGGATATTTCTGACTGGGTGCCATTTGGATTTGCTGTTGTAAACACATCTAAAAATGTAAGATCAAAAGTTTTCAGCAACTAGGTAAGTCACTTCTTGTTCTTTTACATTTTTCTGCATCTGATTTTTTTTTCCTTAAAATGTATGCACTGACTAATGACAACAAAAGAACAATAAAGTATCTGAGACATTCTTCATCTACAAAATAAGGAAGTGGGGCAAAGATTAAAAATAAAATTAATGGAAAAAAAAAAGCTAACCTAGTATCCTTTTGCTACCTGATTGTTTCTGAGAAGAAATTATTGATTAACTAATTTGGCACCTATTATGCACATATTTAAGTGCATAATAGATGCCAAAGTAGATTTGTAGGTGTGTAATATTATCACTGTTTGTATTGACGTTATCAAAAAGCCAAGTTAGCACATTCATTTGTCTTTGAATCTTCTGTGAGACTATAGAAAAGTTCATCTTAAAAATCATATGCTTTCAAAACAATCAAGGTCTCCCATATACATTCACATTTAGATATGTACATAAAAAATTCTGCTCTTAAGAGCTCAGTGGTGTTGGCTGCAATTCGACTAATGAGCATATTCACTTAACCAGAATCAAAGTAAATCAGATCAAAGTGGCAGACTGAATATACATACACTCTTCCTTTTTCCAAAATCTCATCAAATGACAGAAAATTTTATACACATATAAATGTATATATGTTTAATACATTCATATACATCTATTCCCCCAGCATGCAAGCATGTGCATACACACACACACACACACACACACACACACACACACACACACACACAACACTGCTGTTAATGCATCATAATTTTTGAGAAATTCCTGAGCTAAATCTTTGGAAGAAAAAAATCACAACCCAACATTTATGTTATGAGTTATGAAAGTATAAAAATTAAAATGCTGGGTGTTTTTTCAGGGAAGAACAGATCAAAGAAACAATAAAAAGATAGTAAAAAATGAATTTCAAGTGAAAATATTTAGATTATATTAATTGTGAGTTTCACATTAGTAAGACATTGGTGTTAGACATTTGGTGATAATTCTTGAAAGATATAAAGTTTTATGGCTATTTTGTGCCATATACAAAAATAATTGTATTTAAGACCTAAGAGTTAAAAAAGGAAATATAAAACTAATTTAAAAACTAGGAAAATAATTTAATATCTTGAATTAGGTAAGGCCTCTCTAAGTAAGATGCAAAATGTAGAAATTATAAAGGAATTAATCAAAAATTGATTTTATAAAATTTAGAATTTTCTCTATGATTAAGATACCTAAACAGGTTTAAAGATAAGCAAAAGCCTGGGAGAAAATACCTGTTACTTTTACCATAAAGAAAAAATTAATATCCTAAATATAAAAAGAGCTCCTACAAATCAATGAAAATAATGTCTAACATAAAAATGGCCAACGATAAGATCGAAGAAATCACAGAAGTAGAAATTAAATACACAATAAATACAGAGAAAAATAATCAACTTCATGAGTAATCAGAATGTAAATTAAAATAGTAATAAAATTTCTCATTTATTCACAAAATATGTTAACACTATCCATTATAGTTGAGATTGTGCAGCAATCTTGGGTTAAATAAATTGGTAGTTTTTTTTGGAGGGCGGTTTGGTAGTATTAATCAGTATTTTTAAAGATGTACCTTTATTCAACAATTCCAGTGCTTGGTATCCATCCAAAGAGAGATATGCCCAAGTGTAAATGGGAAGAACATACAAGGGGAAAACTACCCATAATATAATTCTTTATAAGATAGTGGATAAATTATGGAACATGATTTAATACAATGTTATGTATCCATTAAAGATAATGAAGTAGATGTGAAAAGAGCTCCAGAGGTGTTAAATGAGAAAAGTAAGTCACAATACAGACTTTAGTATGATCCCTTTTATGTTTTTATATAAATATGTGTGTGTTAGAAGGATTTTTTTCTTTAATTAAAAGTAATCATCAGGTTCTTGACTTATTTAACCTCTGGTTAATTCAAGATAGAGCTACATTCTGAAAAAGAAATGATTGTACCATTTCACACATAGTAGAGGCAACCTAGTGGTGGACAGATTAGATACCACTCCTGACTCTGCTTCCTGGTAGCTATGAAAACTGGCAATTGGCCTCTCTGAGCATTAGGGATTTTTTTCACCTATAAGAGAGGGATAACAACTTATCAAAGAAAAAATAGAAATCCTATTTATGGATTATAGTTATCAAAGTGCTTGAGTACACACACACACACACACACACACACACACACATATATAATCTTGGTTGTATTTTTCTTTTTCTTTTGAATAATGTTAACAAAGATCCCAGAATAATTAGATTTAATCTTAGTTTAAAAAAAATTCTTAAGAATTTCTTAAGAACTTTTCACTTTTTAGAATGGCGGATCTTATAAGGACATGAAAGTTCATATGAAGAACAGTGAATAATCTAAAGTTTAAGGGACTTTTCAAACATGTCAAAGTCATCTTGTTTGGGGTTGAATTTTGTCCACCCCTCCCACACACACACAAAAGATGTGTTGAAATCCTAACCCCACAGAACCTCAGAATTTGACCAAATTTGGAAATAAGTTCATTGAAAATGTAATTAGTTAAGATGAAGTAGAATGGGGTCCTAATCCAAGATGAATGGTATTCTTATGAGAAGAGAGAAATTTGGACACAGAAACTCAGGGAGGACACTGTAAGCAAATGGAGGCAGAGACAGGAGTTCTAATGCTACAAGCCAAAGAACACCTGAGGCAACCAGCAACTGGAAGAGGCAAGGAAATATCCTCCTCTAAAGGCTTTGGAGAGAGCATGGTGTAGTCAGTCAAAACTTATTTTGGATTGCTGGAGTCCAGAACTGTGAGAGATTAACTTTCTGTTGTTTTGAGCCACCCAATTTGTGGTACTTTCTTTTAATAGACCTAGGAAACTCATACATGCCACCAAATAAATTTTGGTTAACTCACCAATAATTAAGTCAATGTTACTCATGTGAATAAATAACCATAATGCTACAATGAATCCTAAGTTAATTATAGACAATTACCAAGAGAACCTTGTTAAATAAACTTTATAGTATCTCATGAAAAAGTTGTAGAAAATAAGAATGTTATTTTACATACTGAAACACTATAAGGTAAATTAGGATTTAAGAAGTAGAAAATAAAAAGATGATAAGTGTTTTAAAAAGAGTTAAGATAAATTGAGCTAATATAATCAGCTTGGTATACATATGCTATTAACTTTAAAGACTTACATTGTTTTACATCTTGATAATGATGGTCATTATTCTCACTAGCATGATTATCCTTAGTATCCTCGACTTTATTATAGTTGTCATCATTTAAGGGATCCTTATAAGATTCTGAAAAAAAAATAAGACAAACCATAGATCAGAAATGTTAATTTCCTTTACTATTTTCTTTTTCTAACCACATTTTTTTTTCACAAAGGATTTGAGGCAGAGATTTAAATTCTAAATTATACCATATTTCCAATAATAAACTTTATATCATCACATAGAAAATTGCCACATACCAATTTTCTAGAATAATGGGTCATCTTTCTTATCCGTTATTTCTGTGAAAGCTTTAAATGCTTACTCACCTTCATTATTGGGAATCACATCACTAATGTCTGAGGAAAAAACCCCAGATAAAATAATAAACCATATGAAATTCATTGAGATGATGTGATTTATCTAGTGTCGTCTCAGTTTTCTTTTTGTTGGCCAGCAGTTTCTATAACTAGCTAGGACATTATGATGTCACTGCCAAGTGGAGGTCAGAATTCTGGGGAGGAGTTTCCAAAAGCTTTGTGACTCAGTTTGATGTCTATTTTATTTTTGCTACTATGATGCTTTTTAGTTTTTTTAAAATAAGCTATTATAAAGTTCTCTTTGAAAATTAAAAAATATGTCTTCATGAACTAATGTGAATTATTGGTCCCTGGATTTTATTTATTTTTTAATTAAAAAAATTCCATTACAGTCAAAATTCAACATTATATTAGTTTCAGGTATACAGCACTGTGGTTAGACATTTATATAACTTCTGAAATGATCTCCCCGATAATTTCTGTGGATTTTTAAGGACCAGTAATGTTGTTGATAGTAAAAGGAGAACAGACCTTTTCAGTTTACAACATTGTGCTTTTGGATAGCTGAAATCAAAATGTCTGTTGAAAACTAATCAGAGATATCAAAATTCAATCCAAATGCCCTGCAAATTCTGGTTCATGGGCTATCTTCCTTTCTCTCAATTTAAATTATTGTTGATGAATATCCTCTGGGCATTAAAAAACATTTATAATTAAAATGACACAAGCATCAGTGAAAAAAGTATGAATTTAAAAAGACTTAAACGTTTTTTCAATGTAATGAATGTTTACAAATAAAGTCCAACCTGTGGTTTCTACTGGGCATACCTGATGAACTACAGAATGAACTCAGAGAGAGTCTGATGGCATAGTGAATGAAGGGAAGCAGGGAGGATTTAAATTATTAAGAATAATGGAAGTCAGGTTTCTTACTATCAAAGAAGGAAGTTATAAATATGAAAAAAAGTGTTAGCCTGAAATTAAAGGAAACTACTTGAACTCATGGTTTTCAGTATATGTATAGACAGCTACAGAATTAAATATAGATGTAAATGTGTCTGCACATGTATGATTTTTTACATACACTGATGCATACAATAGATTCTCTACCTTTGTCCACTGAGAGAACATGGCAATGGTGATGTTCTAATTTAATAAACACATCTAGACCCAGATCTAGCATGTGAATACTATTTTTCACTTAAAGGAACCAGGAATTCTTGGAGAAATAGTTGGTTCTAGGTTTGGGGCAGGGAGAATCCAAAATGAGTATAGGACAATGAGTATCAAGAGCCTAAAAAAATCTTTCTATGCTTTAAGATAGAAATTCCACTTCTAGGAAACTATCTAACTGCAATAATCATGAATGCTAAAAAAAAAAATTTAGTTGAAAATATGCTTACTACTTTATTGTTTAAAATAAGGAAATTTGGAACAACCTAAATAACAAACAGTAGGGCAACTGACCAAAAATGTTATGAATATTCTCTAAATTGGATGTTATACAGATATTAAAATTAAGTTTATGAGAATGTCTATCTTATAATGTTAAATTATAAATTCAACATCTAGGTCCAGTATGAGTATAACTTCTAGCCGAGACCTGGCCATTCATTGCAGCTTTCTAGAGCATTTTCTCTTATATCTCATGCACCACAGTTTATATTAGTGCCTTGAGCTGGGATTGACATTCTTGCTGCTTCAAGATCTTGACTTTCCTGCTCTCAAATACTATCTGTCCTTCAGGATCTATGACATGTAGTCATAACACTTTCTACCACCCCACCTATCACTATCATCTTTTGCCATTCTCTAAACCTGTCCTAATTCACTAAAGACTTTAGTACCAGTTTACCACTATTCCTCTCATTTCCGAGTGTTATGTCTCCCAGAGAACTTCACTGGCATCCAACTGCTTGTTCTCTCAGTTTACTTGACTCCCCAGTGCCAAGTCTCCTTCCTTCTAATATAATTTAGCAAACATCGGAAGCCATGCACTTGGACATCATTATCATGCTGCACAGTTCCATCTTTGAAATGTTAAACTCTCAGACCCTGAAATTAGAAGTAACTATTTGAACCCATGGTTTTTGATATATATTTTTAGATTTCTTCCTGACCCTGGTTTGGTTCCAATATTCCACAAACATTCCTCCTCCTACTCAGATGCCCTTCTCATGCTGCTTGAGTTCTGACACCCCATAGCTCTCTTTGCCTCCCCCACCCCCTGGCACAGATGCCTCCTGTGTTTGACCTTACCAAAGTCTTTGGGATGGGAATTTTCAAGACAATGAAGGGAAAAGTGAGAATGTTGTTAGTTTGAGATTTAGTAAACTCAGAGATTCAGAATTTATGAACATTATTTCCCTTCTTTTTTATTTTTCACTGATCACCCTTGCCCCAAATCTAATTCCTTTCTCCTCTATCTTATATCTTCTCATTCACCTTGGAGTGATGATCCAAGTTCACATCTTCTAAAAGGAAATCATACAGTGAAAAGACCAAAGACATCAGTTTTTTCATGAAACTTAGAGGCCTCTAAATATATACTGAAGTTAAATGAATTGCCCTCCAGAAAAGTGGGAGTGTGAAGGTCACCTCAAAATGCAACTGGGAATTTGGCAGTAACCAAGTCTGACTGAATGAGCAAGTTATCATAAATATTTAGATTTATTTTATTTAATCTTTAGCCTGTCTTATCCCAGAAAAGATTTTTGAAAGTTTACGAGAGGTACAGGAAATAACTGGATAGTATAAATAAAATATGGAAGAGGAGGGTGGGAAAGCAAGTGCAGGGATCTAGTTAATCAGGAATCAGCTTAAAAATGCAACTGCAGAGTCACATAATCATGTTTGAGGCTGGCATGGAATTGGGTCTATCCTTCATAGCTAACAATACAAAAAGGAGAATCTTGCCACTTACAAAACCCATTGTGTAGAGAAAAAAAAGGAACTCTTTCTCACAGGACAGGAACTTATTCTTGCATTGGAATCAGTCAGGCTCATTTCCTGTGTCTGGCCCCTGCTTAACTCTTCAGGTGTATCTGTGCAACATGCAGCCTCTCTTAGGGCCCCAACCACACTCATGCTCTCTCAGCCCCTCACATGTGCTATGCCTGTTCTTGCCCAAGGATCTTTCTTCTTGCTGCCTCTTAGCTTGAAGGGCTCTTTTTTTTCTATTTGCTTGGCTAACTCCAGAAAAACCTGAAGACCGAATCCTAAATGTTTACTATCCCAGGGAACTCTTGAGGCCTGAGATTATGTCAGAGTCTCTTGTTCTTCTTATCGTGTCTTGAGCTTAACAGGGGTCTCCAACCCTTGAGCCATGAACCAGTACCTGTCTGTGGCCTGTTAGGAACCGGGCCGCTCAGCAGCCAGGTGAGTGGTTGGCAAATGAGCCAAGCTTCATCTGTATTTGCAGCCACTCCTCAGCACTAGCATCACTGTCTCAGCTCTACCTCAGATCACCAGGCCTTAGATTCTCACAGGAGCACCAGTCTATGGTGCCAAAAAGGTTGGGGACCACTGCCTTAGAGAATTCATCATGATTATAGAAGGTTTCTTTTTTTTTTTTTTTGCTTCTTGACAGTTTGCCTTTGCTAGAATATACGCTCTGTGAGAATTTGTGAGACTTATTTACTACTGTATCTCCAGAACCCAGCATGTAGTAGGTACTAAAATAAATGTTGAAAAGAAGTTATGAGAGGCTCATTAATGAGTTTCATTTACTGTTTCTTATAACAACCCATCTTGTAAACTAAAGGCCTAAGTAATTTAGGGACTAAGTTTGGGATGTCGGCGAAAGGCCATCCTAGTAAAAACTCAAGGGGGAATGTGCTGTGGATCTGGTAGAATTATGTCATTTTGTCCCTGTTCCACCAATGGATCAAAGAGAGGCTGGAAATGGACACTTGAACATGGCTCTTGTAAATCTGCTCACTCTGCTTCCTAGGTTTGTCCTTCCTTCCATGCGGTGAGGGCATCAGGTAGGAGAGATGAAGAACATAAAACCACAGACGTATGGTTTATTCTGTACAGTGACATCACCCTACACAACAGGTCTGCAGAACCAAAAAAAGTCCTGAGAACACCACCTTTTAAATACATAACTGTGATTATTTTCTCTTATGGTCTGATCCTTTATCTGTTACACAAACCCTTTCCAAACTCCTCCCTGACAGTTTTGCTCTGCACTGACTTACTGTTTACTTTGTATGTATGTGCTTTTTTATGTGATACTAACATTCAAAATTGGGAAGAGGTCAGATTGTCAGGATAACCAATGGGTGTGTTTGCTCAGTTCCAACTCTACTGAGACCACAGACTCTTGCTTTGCTTTTGGATTACCTCACTTGTGTGGTTGCAAATAAGTCAGTATTCTGTAGTTTTCTGTTCTTTTGCTCCATGTCTCATGCTTCTGAATGAACTCACTTTATAAATTCCTATAGCTAAACTCTGTACATTCCCTTCTTTCAATGTAAGAAATGCCCATCTAGATTAATACTAAAGAGTAGTTACACCAGCTATGCCCAGGAAAGCCTAGCTGATCCTTATCTTATCCTGGCTCCTTTCCAGCAGCTCAAAATAAGCATCTAGTTACTCACAAGCTGCCATATCCCATTGGTACCATGAAAGGGCCAATACCAGGAGATATGGTAGTCCCCCTTATCCACGGTGTCACTTTCTGCAGTTTCAGATTTCCATGGTCAACTGCAGTCTGAAAATATTAAATGGAGAACTTCAGAAGTAAACAATTCATAAGTTTTCAATTGCATTCTACTTTGAGAAGTGTGATGAAATCTCACAACTTCCCACTCTGTCCCACCAGGGAAATGAATTATCCTTTTGTCCAGCATATCCACACTGCATGCACTACCCATACTTTAGTCACTTAGTAGCTGTCTCAGTTATCAGACCAACTGTCATGGTATTGCAGTGCTTGTATTCAAGAAACTCTTATTTTACTTAATAATGCCCCCAAAGGCATAACTTTTAATATATTGTTTTAATTGTTCTATTTTATTAGTTACAATTGTTAATGTCTTACTGTGCCTAATTTATAAATTAAAACTTAGTATAGGTATGTACATATAAGAAAATCATAGTATATATAAGGTTTGGTACTATCCACAGTTTCAAGCATCCACTGGAGGTCTTAAAAAATATCCCCCACAGGTAAAGTAGGGAACTACAGTATTAGTCTTCCCTGGAAGACTCAGTCTGGTTAGGAACAAAATCGTTTTATTAGATCATTGGAAGGTGTGAACCCCTCTGGATGTGAGGGGCGTGAGCTCTGCTGTACCTCTGACTGCTCTTGTCAAGCTAGAGGAGACCGGGCTTCCATAGTCAGTCTGTCTTTCCCAGGCAGTGGCCTGGTTACCAATATCTGCAGCAGGAGCTGTGAGTCCACATGTTCCCAACTCTTTGACCCATCAATTTGAGAATCTTAGCTTTCAGTGACATTTTCATCAGACTCACCTTTTCTGTACTGTGATAGAAGAATTTATTTCATCTTGTTGTAATTTCCTTATTGTTGTTTTCCAAGATTCCCTTGGTCTTTTCAGGGGCAACTAATTTTATGATCTTCACAATGAAAGGAGCTTTGCGACCTGGGTAGCAGGTGAACAATTTAAAGGAGGAATAATTTTTTAATAAGCAAAGTGTGTGTGTCGGAAGAGACATAACAGAGCAACTAAAAGCAGGGGCTCTAGAGACAGATTGCCTGGGTTCAAACTCCAGCTCCACCACTAAACAGCTGCATGATCTCAAATAAGAGTCTTATGACTAAACTTCTTCATTTGTAAAATGGGAGTAATAACAATAGCATTTACCTCATAAGATTGTGGTGAAGATTAATTCAGATAACCCGAGTAAAACACTAGGCATGATGCCTAGCACTAAATGAGAGCAAGGACTGTCCCTGGGGAAGTTCACTATTGCTCCTCAGCATGTAACTGGCACCCAGTCTCCATATCCACAACAGGTTATGGAACAGTCACTGTCACCAACACTTTCCTCAATGAACAGTTGTAAGAATAGGTTGGGAGACTATTTGTCACGTACCAAGCACAGTGCTTGGCACAAAATAGATTCTCAGTAAATAAATTCCCAGCCTTTTTCCTCCTAAAATGCCCTCCTAATTCTCACTGAAACACTCGCCTACCCTTCTGTTCTGCTTCTAGTTCTTTCTAATACAGTACCTTGGGAAGCTAGAAACAGCAGGGGATGTTCATTTTTAAAAAATTACCTTGTTTATTTCCCCTTCCTCTTGTCAATAGATGAGAAGCTTGAGTACCTTTCTTTCACATTTCTCTATCCAAGTCACCCAGATTTTTTTTTCAGTCACTTAGGAGAGATATGGTAATTTCAATTAAATATAATGAGCCTGAGGGCAGCACAATCTTTCTTCTGAATGAAACGAGACAACTTGGAGACAGTTTGCAGCAATTAGGGACTTTCTGCTTGCCATTTTTTATTTCTTTTATTTCAAACCCCTAAGTTCACTGGGTTTTTCTGAAACCAGTGTCCAGAAAATGCTCTGCCAGTACTTAATACTAAAGTTCCACCTTATGTTATCTGTACAACCTCAGGCAGCTTGTGTTTAAGGTTGGAAATGTGCTAAAAATGTCCCTAGGAGTGTGAAATGGGACTTGCTTTTTAAATTAATTTTCTTTAACTTCCATGGCTATTGAATTTAATGATTTACTATTAAAACAAAAACAAAAACAAAAACACCACAACCTGCTTCTTCCTTAATAAACGCTGGCTCCTGCCATGTTCTGTAGTTGAATCATTTTGTGGACAATATCCAGGGAGTCTTAAGAATGGGAAGCCAAAAATCATTTCTTTAAAATAGCATATTTGTTTCACCCCACCTTAAAACAGAGACTGGCACTGTGCCCAGAAATAACTCATGATCTTCCGATGGAACCAGAAACCGGGGAACATTTATGGTCTGCATAACTCCTGATGACCTGAAAGGAATCTCCAAGAGTCAGGTGGATGAAATGGATGTTGCTTTTAAAATGTAATGTGATTCCTATTTATTTCTAAATTTAATGTATGGAATATATGCATTAATAAATTCTACCGCAGCACATTGCCCTAGCCTCTCAGTTGCATATTTCTAATTGTTCATGTACTCACACATTTTATGTTATGGCTGAAGAATTAATGTCAGTTTATTACTTCAGTAGAGAAGGAAAATTAGCAAAATACTAACTGTGATAGTTCTGTAAAACTATTATTGACAAAGCTAAGATCCTCTGCTTTGGGTGTTTCTGTATATTAATTCTTAAAAGTCTGCCTGTTTTCCTATAAAGATGAATAAAATGTGTGCTTTTTCCCATTTCACAGTAAGGAGCAAGACCTAGAAATTCCTTGTGTATTCTTCCAGTTGCTCATAAAAACACTCTGCTCCAACCTCCGGTGAATCTTCCTGGACTTTCAGATTGTCTTCCTGTCTCCTGCCCACTCAGAGACCCCACTTGGGCCTCTGGCATCACCCTCACACCACTCAATGCCACTTAACACTAATCATGCTGACCTTCTTGGTGTCCCCTCTTAGATCCATCGTCCCACCCAATCTCTGGCCTAAGACCACCTTGTATTTGTGAATGCACATCTTGTGAATAGAAATACTTTATGATTTCATATGGACTGATCACTGAAGCACTAATGCAACCACGTTAACAAATAACCAGAAAAGAAACTGAAAGTTTCCATATGGAGCCCATGTCTGTAGAAGTGGAAGAGGTTGGAAAGAGGGCCCAGTGCCAAGTGGGTGAAGGTGATCCCCACGGTTAAGAGTGTGGGGTTCAGGGCCCGCTTGCATGGTGTTAAATTCCGGTTCCATCACTTTCTTGCTGGTGACCTTGGGCAAATTAAGTAATCTTAACTATAAAATGGGGATAAACATGAAAAACAACCTCATGGGATTATAATGAGTATTAGATGAGATTATCCATGTAAAATGCTTAGTGTACTTTATAGTATGCACTCAATACATGTATGCTTTTGGTGTATCGTCAAATTGATATATATTATATATTGCTTTTTATTAATCTCTGATAGCAGACATTAGGTACATACTTGCCACGTGGATTCATTCATTTATTCATTTGTCAAAGGTTTATTGAGTAATCTACTATGTATCAGACACTCTCTTATAGATGCCTAGGATACATTTGTAAACAAAATAGAGATTCCCTGATGTCATGAGGTTTATATTTCTAGTGGGGAGAAACAGACAATAGGCCTAATATATAAATAATAAGGCTAAATTATGTAAATACTAGGGGAAAAAGAAAATTTGAACAGAGAAAGAGGTATTGTGAGTTACAATCTGCAGAAACTTTATTGAAAAGGTGATATTTGAGCAAACTTTAAAGAGGAAGTGTTAGCCATGATGGTATCTGAGGGAAGAGCACCCACTGAAAAGGTCATAAACATGAATATGCCTCGTGTGTTCGAAGTCAGCAAGACCAGGGGCAGGGGCTGGAATAGAGAAATCAAGGGGGAGCTCAGGCTTTTGATCTGAGTGTAACAGGTAGCATTTCAGGATTTTGCGCAGAGAGGGGCTACGTTCTCAATCATAGATAGGCCAGGGGTGGGCACCACAGTTCTTCATTTCCAGCCAGTGTTAAGAAGCCTCAGCATCTTTACCAAGGTTTTGCCTTAACCACAGCATCAGGTGAGCCAAATGTCCCTGTTGTACCTCCATGTAATTATACTTCTGATCAAAACAAGCCCTGAGTTAAATAATTAAGCCTCTAGACAAATAAACAAGTCATGATTTACGAATTTTCTAAATGCTACTGCATCTGTTGAAAGTCAGCATGCATGTGGTTTTTAGCAATCCCAAATATATCCTTACAGAGACATATATATGCATGGTCATGGAAAATAGTTATTTGTAATATTGTTTCTGAGTTATACAGAATTCTGTTGATAACTTTCTCATGTTCTATATATTTATTGAAAATGCTTACTCATTCTTTGCATAGTAATACAATTATAAACTCAATCAAGTTTTAGTTAGATTGAATTGGATTTCCTTAGTAGTTAATTGATTAAGTATTAGAGATTTTTCCTTGTTTTTTTTTTGTCATCATGAAAATCAGATGATGAATGCTGTTAAAATTATGAGAAGTTTCAGTTTCAATAATATATTCTATTAAAATCTACTTCAAAATGAAGAAGAGAAGTCAAATAAAATATATTATTTTTATAGTAAACGACACTACCATTGCTTTTCAATGACATTTCTTTATTATTTTGGTCAATGTGGCAATGAAGTTTGCTTGGAAGCAGAGCTGAGGATTTAGGATAATTGAAAGAGTAGATAGTTTTAATGATCAGCTTAACTTTTATGGGAAGTAAGTTTATTATGGTAGTCAATTTTGCTGCTCCAGATCACTGCAAGACAAAGAACATATCTGTTAAAGAAATAAATCAAGATACACACAAAAAGTCAGGATAGATGATGGTTATGTGTCTTTTATTTGTGACATTTGAATTCCTAAGCACACAAATAACTGATTTCATAATATCTTTTAGTTTTATCTTGCTTTTCTAATTGATTTAATGGTTTTAATCTGTACTACAGTCAAACCCTTAACTTAATCACAAACAGAACTAAAAAAAAATTGATAATCATGTTTTTCTGATGCAATTAGAAGAGATAATGGAAAACTGTGAAATTACAACCCTAAAAGCTAGTAAAACAGCTTAATTGTCAGATTAGAATTGGACTCTTCCCTCTAGGTTATAAAAGTTCTTATTTATTCATTAAAAACTTTTAATCTAGATTTAATAACTGCCCAGAGGTAAACAGCCTGTTATAAAAGTTTTTTGCTGTTATATATTTTTAAAGCAGGAAGAGAAAAACCAAAATTATTTCCAAGACATGCTTTGTTTGGCTAATTCTAAGAGAGAATCACCTATTTCAGCAAGGACCAAAATGAAAGAAGATCAGATGACAGTATTTATTATCCAAGAGACACACCCAACTCCTAGTGATTTTACCTTTGTGCCCATTCAAGACATGAACGTACGTTTCCTATCAATGTTTTTATCACAGTGTGATACTCAAGGGGTGTGGATGTGATGTAAGGTTATAGACCACAGGAAGTAATGTGCTTCCACCAATGACCAGAATGATGGATTGGCATAAATCACCACATAAAAATTAGCAGAACTCTATTCAAGTCTCTTAATGCTTTCCTAATTAAAGAGGTGTTTAAAACAAAACAAAACAGTGTAGTATTATAAGAAATGTTGAGGAAGGAAACTCAAGAAGATAAATCAAAATGGTTGAGTATGATATAGATAAGCATTTAGTATAGGTGAATATAATAGAAAAGAAAATTTGTAAATGTATAAAAATCAAGTCAGGACTTAGTAAAGACACAATATGTTTTGGAAAAAACATGCAGTAATTTCTTACATGACCACTGCTAGTTACATCCTTGATTCACAATGACATGGAGAACTTTAGAAAGATTTCAAGTTGGGCTACAGAAATTTTAGCAATGGGGCAACAAGACTTCCAAAAGAATTTTCCCAGTGGGAAGACACTAAGGGGAAAAGGCTGAAGGACAATCGATAAGGGTCTTCATATGTTTAATAGGTATGCAAATGAAGCACTCATTTATTATGTTTTTACTTCTTCTGTATAGACTTTGGATCTTTATGAATGTGGGACTCTAAAAAAAGGTGAGCTTAAACTCAAAGATAATATTTGGCTTGAGTTGAATGAAAGGATTTCAGATGTTATTAAGTTTTCAGTTGGTAATACCAAAGGACTCTATCGAATTTCTTTGCCTGAAGTTCTTGAGAGGAGAATCAGTTTTACACCTGGAATGTTACTGATATGGTTTGGGAGGGTAGAAGGAATTGATTAAGAAAGCTCTCAAAGTTGCTTGCATTCATCCTGGCCCTCAGAAATGGGAAAACATCCCAGAAAAAGAAAATTAACAACTGTGGAAGCAGAAACTGACTCGAGCTGAATATTCCTCAACCAATTTTCTTTTCATTGTCATCCTCCTAAGGAGCCTTTTTAGACTTCTTATTCCCAATCATCACTCTATCCTCATGAAGTTTTAATACCATATATATTCTTCATATCTGTGCATGTACTGTGCCCCTTTGGAGGGTCATACTCATTGAAATATCTCAGGTTCCCCCAACCCCTAATCAATTTTTGTGCTCTTGGACAAACACCTTCAACGAAAATGAATGTTTTCTAAAATGGACCATGGGTCTGAATGGGAGGTCACCAGAAATGGGAGAATAAAACAAGTTATATATATTTAAACTCTGGCTACAAAGACCATACCAATTCTCATCAGCCAGCATCCTCATATATTGCCTGTACAGGGAAACTCATGGATTCCCCTTCCATCTTAAACTAAAAGAGACGAATTCCTTGTCACTGCTATACCTTCTAACTGCAATGGTTGTAATCTTTGGGAGATCCTGGTCCTCTTTGGGACTATTAAGAAAGGTATGCATATATGCACAATCTCACACTCTATAAAATGCAGGTGGTACTGAGTTTCAGAGCCTCATAATGAATTATGAAAATTTATAATGAATGGATTGGGCAGATAACACCTGAATCCTCTGATTAAGCTTAATATCATAAAAAGACAACTAGACAATATATGTTTCCTGATGTGAGACAGTAGAAAAGAAACAAAATCACTTATCACTTATGTTGTATTCTTACTAAAAAATGTTTAAGCTGAATCTAATGAGTTAGAATTAGAACCAGAAAAACATTTCAGATTGTGGGACATCTTATAAACAAACCAGTCTGAACTTTTTAATGACAGGGTCATGAAAGAAACACAATGCGTGTGTGTGCACGCACATGCGCGCGCATGCGCACACACACACACACATTCACACAGAGAACTCTAATCCATTAACTAAAGAGAATGACAACTAAATGCAATAAGTAACTCTTAATTGGATCCTGCATTTAAAAAAAAGCTATAAACATTTTGGGGATGATCGATAAAGTATTTAGAAGTTTTATGATGTCTGCAACATATTTTGAAATGGTTCAGCAATAAGGATGCATATTTACAGAAACAAATAAAATATGAAAATGTTAATTTAAAAAATGTTAAAAACTGAAAGGTACATAGGTATTCAATGTAACCTTTCTTTTTTGAAATTTTCATTTTGAAATTTTATTTAAAAAAATAGTGAATACATATATAACTTAAATTAAAAAAATAGGGGGAAATGAAGGGGAGCCAGCCAGATTAAGAGGAAGAAGCAAGGTATCAGTCTCAGATCCACATAGAAAGAGATGCCTGGGGGGTTGCCCGGACCTCAGACCCTCCATTTGCAGTGAGATGTATTTATGGCATAGTGAGTCCAAAGAGATTAAAAAAAAACAAAGCAAAAAAACAACAAAAAACCCCACCTGATGACATTCTGATTTTCTTTAGAATTTGCCAAACAAAGATCTATGAGAATAGAAATACTCTGTAGTTAAAAAATAAAAGTAGTATGCCAGAAGTTATCCAAGGAGAGTTGATTAGTGCAATTAGCAATATAACCAGGAAGAAATCATTCCAAGCAGTTTAAAAAATATTTGGATTTTAAATTGAGTGAAAATTTCAAATGCACAAACAGTTAATAGAAAATAATCTTATAAAAGAATTAATAACAAGTGTCTTCAGAGTCCGGCATCCTACTTGATTAGGCATATTACTGAAATGCAGGAACATAGTCAATTTTTAATGCAAAACTCCTGTGGTTTTCCATCATGCAACACTTCCAAGTTCCTTCTTGGGCACAGGCTTCATGTGGTCATTCTCTGTCACACTGCTCGCCATTCCATGTGGCATTTACTATGTGTTGCAGGGGCTCTTGTTTCTCTGTTCTCTGGATCCTTAGGATACTCGGATATTCTTTCAGCCAAAAGTGATGCTGAGAAAAATATTTGCCTATTTTGTCTTCTCAATAAAAAAGGGGGTGAGGTGGGGTGGGGTGAGGTGGTGGTGTTTGCTGTTGACGAGAGCACAGCAACATGAAGAGAGGTAGCAGCATCTGGATTCCATGAGACAACTTGGAGGAGATACAAAGCAAGGGTTGACTTGCTGGGTCAGGTTAATGCAAAATGCCATGGTGCCCAGACAGTCAGCCCTTTCTAAGTTTGGACAAAGAAAGATTTCATGCTTTCTAGGCTCTTGTGGTAGCCATAAATGGATTTAATGTGTTATGTATAAGAAAATGAAACCAGAGTTATTTAGTTACTCTTTAATTAGCACTACATTAAAATGCATAAATCCATTCTTATCTACTTCCCTCCACCAACTGCTACTTTGTCAAATTCAAATGATCACTGGAAGTATTATTACTGCCTATTCACAGGCTTTCAGGGCCACCACAGCTTTGTGAATAAATCAGAGAAGGCAACATTTCTTACACCAAAACTCACTTAGGATTCAAAAGGCAGGATGTAGCACAGAATGCATTAGTCTGTCTACTGAAAAGAGAAAATTTGGGAAGGATGGAAGAAGGAAGTTAGCTGTAGTTCCATGGTTACCTTGGCAACTGTGGCACAATCATTGGGGCAGAAATTAATTTTTATGCCATAATATAATCTGGCAGAGGAAGGAAGAGTGTGGAGGAAGAGGAAGAAAACATGGGCTTGATTTAGAAGCTTAGAGGGCCAGCTGGAAAGGTTACAAGTCAATATGCTGGGAGTTTGAGCTACAAGCACTAATCACCAATTGTATTTTTGTTGTTTTTACTGAAATTTTATTATTATGCAGAGATAGCTATGACTCCCTACCCCTTAATAAAGAACAAACACTGCACTAATCTGGCTCTGGGCTTCCACTGATCATCTGATCTTAGGAAACAGAAAAAAAATATCTTGAGTTTCTGGAAGGGACAAGGAATGTTGTGGTTATAAAAAACACTCAGTTCAGGGTGAACTGTCAACCAGTCTCTTCCCTGTAGATAAAGTGTGCAGACCCTGTTGGGGGCAGAGGCCAGCCACCCCACAGAGTGTCCCTGACAAAACTGCCTATGACGGAAATGGTGCTGATGCTGCGGGTGGGGCCTCAGGTCTCCACAGCTCCACAGCCCTGCATGAAGGCAGGCCACAGGATCAGGGTGGGAGCTTCCAGGGACCTAAAAGGAAGGCTTGTAGAAAATCTTGCTGTGCATCCAGAGTCCCCAAATGCACTTGGTTATTAGAAAACACATTACAGAGAAGCCGGCCAGCTGACAAGACAGATAAGTGGAATAGTACAAACAGTATCTCAGTCTCAAAACCTGAATTCCAGTAAAGCTTGGGCAGCACTGTGACACACGTAGAAGGCTTCCTCCAGAGACAGGATGGTCAACAAGTAGTCCTTTCCTCATGCTCTGGCCAGCCAGGTCCAAGGATCATGGCTAGCAGCATTCAGGGTTAAAAGCACACGAAGAGAGAGGAGAACATCTCTCAGGAGTCACAGCTTGTCCCCACCTCGCCTGCTCCTGGAAGTAGGTGTGCCATTTCGATCAGGGAGTTTTCCCTGCTGCCCATCGGAACTCCAGGAGCAAACAGCTTTCTTATTTCTTCCGAAGGGTGAGATGGGGCATCAGTGACACATCCTGCTCGTCATCTCTTTCTGGAAAGCGGAAGAGAAGGAAGGTTAGGAGAAACTAAAAGCAGACCAATGCCTTGCTGAAAGATTCTGACAATATCCCCAGGGCCTCTGGAGCCAACAGTGGGTTGCAAGCATGGCCCACAAATAAGGCTTAGCATGCAAATATATTCCGTTTTGTTTGTTTATTTGTTTGTTTTAAATCAAAGCAATGTTTAAAAATATGGCTTACTTGCCAAAAATTCAGGTTGCTTGCTTTTCTGAAATATTGCAAGATCTGGAGCTACTGGGAAGCTGGAGTGGAAGAACAACTGTCCTCTTCAGGTGGAGAATATGCTGTCAAGTTTGCCCCAGTCCCTGCCACTCCCGGGTGCCTCTCCAACAATCAAGTACCACTTACAGGTTGAATGTCATTGGATTTAGACTGCTGTTTTTCTTAGAAAACAATTTCTTTTTACCTGTGTTTCCATTAAAGATAGACAAATGAGGGATGCCCTAAGTGGGTATAAGTCAAGAAGAGCAAGAGAGAAGATGTTGCTTAATGGAAGAACATACCAAAGGCTCTAACATGCAATCACCCTGTCTTTCACCCATCTACCACCTGCCTGGCTTTTGTGGGTATTTACAGATCCTAAATGTGCCTCCTATTATCTTACTCTGGGCCTCTGCACAGGCTGAGACTCTTGTCTGTGGCCTGCTCCTACCACATCCTGCCCTCTTTCGTTGGCTAATTGGCAATGATTTTCCCAAGTCAGGCAAGAAGACTTTCACTTCTCTGACAGACCTTCTGACACTCCCATCCCACCCACCGTGCAGTTAGCTGCTCCCTCCACTTGTGTCCACCTAGAGTCTTGCATGCAGTGAGCTGATTTGTACATATGTGTGTAGGCAGGGACTGTAGGCATATCTGTTAGTCTTACTCCACTATGAGCTACTAAGTGTCAGGACACGCATTCAATCACTACATGTGTTTTTATCTTGTAATCCCCCACCCTTAGCACAGTGCCTTGCATGGTAGTTCCTTGGTGGTTCCTTTTTTATGATCAGAAATGACCCGGATAGCAGGCTGGTAAGGAGCCCCGTGTCAAGCAGCATTCTAGAGGACATATTTAATGTCATTTCAGTTAGATGAATGAGCTGCATCCAAGTTCCATCTGCTACATCTCTTTCCCACTGACCCTGGATCAACCCAGCATATAAAATAGGAAACATCTGAGTAAAAGGAGCTTGAGCAGAGGAGTGCCCAGGGGCTCAGAGACTCTTAGAAAACATACTAACGTGTTGGTTGAAGAACATACATTGCAGAATCTAGGTACTTTTGCACCCCAATAATATTATTAAATACAGACAAGGGCATACAGATACATATATTGAAAAATTAAATGAGCTTCTACTTAGGCTTATTGTACTGTACACCAGGTGCCTGTGAGAGGAGGTTGCTGTTCACTTGAAACTACAATCTATTCGGGAGAAAGAGATGTAGATCACAAGATAAAATACAATGACATAAATGCAAATATCCAGAGGAGGGGAGGCCAAGAGGCATGGTAGAACCATGCCTTCAGGTGTTGGCTGGAATGCCCCTTCTTAGAAATGCCTTCTCTAACCTCCATGATTGAGCATAACTCCATCTTCTACATTCACAACTGGAATAGTCTACCATTTGTTTCATTCTTGACTCCCAAATTCATTCCATGTCAGATCCTGTAAGAGCCACAAAGGAAGAGGCTGTGCCTGATGTTTGCTGCTGTATTATCAGTTCCTGGTAATTGACATTCAATAAATATTTGTTTAGTCAGGCAAGAAATGGGCCGTCAGTGTTCTCATCTGTAAAATGGAACAGTGACAGCTACCTGAAAAGGTGACTGGAAAAGGAGCAGAGGGGCCGGTGTGGGATGGTGACAGCAGAGGTGAGGAGACATGTAAATGCACAATTGTTCAAATAAGGACCCATGCAGCTGGTGTGAGGAATGAAAGCAGATGATGACAATCTTAAAATTAATTTGCTATTCTTTTGTTAATATTCCACAGGTTCTTGTGTTTTGGTTACCTTTTGATGAGAGAGGTGACCAAAAAAAAAAAAGATAAGATGGGAGTGCAAAGAGTACATGTACGCTTGTGTGTATATGTTTGAGGGGAGGGGAGGGAGAATAAGAAGGAGAGGGAGAGGGAAAGGGAGGAGAGGGAGAGGGAGAGGGAGAGGGAGAGACAGAGACAGAGACAGAGAATGAGGAAGAAATAATAGGATGAACACAATTTTGGCTTTATAGCTAATTCTGTAATTATTTGCAATGGGTCAATACTTTTGGAAACAAAGGACCTCACATTTGTTAAGCATCTATGAGATGCCAGGTGCTTGAGGGTGGTGAGGGTGTTCCATCATTGCATCTATAAAACTCTGAGAGAAAGAACTAAGACTTCAGGTAGCTACAGAGCTTAAACAGTAACATTTGTTTCCATCAAACTAAAGTCTGCTATCCCTCAGTTTCAGTGTCTACAGATATTACATCATATAACCCTTATCCCAGCCCTGTGAAGTAACATTTGCCCTCCTTATTAGACTGATGAGGAAACAGGTTCAGAGGTGAAGAGAAATTTATCAAAGTACACAGTTAAGTGGCAGAAGTGGGATTTAAACTCAGGGTCTAAGTGCCAAGACCAGCTCTTTCCTCTCCACCATGTGATTGTGATGTAAAGCATCTGGGACATTCTTATGAATATTCATTCAGGTGATATTGATTTTGTGCCTATATTAATTACAGATGGTTAACAGTTAATTCTTAAGTTTTCAAAATGCCAAAGAGATATTTTTCCATTACTCAGTATGATGCCACTTTGAATTACAAAGGCAATCGGTAAATGCTAAAACAAATATGTTGTGAAAAGACTAGATACTAGAAGTATGGAAAAGTAAAAAAAAGTAATAAAGCAGAAGAGGGAACAGTTCGAGAGAGAATATGGGACTTATCCAAAGCTATTGAGTTAGTCTGTGAAAGCCAGAACCAGTAACTTCCTTACCACACCACGCAGACTCAAAATTCAGAAGAAAAATTGTTTACTAGGACGTCTCCTAACATTCTTATAGGGAAAGAATCGTTGAAATAGCAGATCAGAAACTGGAGGAAAGACTTCGCAGATCCACCTTCAAAAGCCTTCAGAGCTGTATTCTATAACTTTACCACTGGGTGGTGCAAATGAGCTGGTTAAGAAACAACTTGTTACGTGGGATAAAAATCCCAACCCCAAACCCGCCAATACCAGGTTCCATAGTTTTCCTCGGCATCAAAACCCTCTGCAGGCCCAAGCGGGGCCAAACACATTCCCTCCTATGGAGGAGACTGGCCTAAACAACTTTTACCCAGGTTGCTCTTTAAGGATGAGTTTGCCATTGCAAGTCACCTGAATGCAGCACATATAAAGGCAGACTAGTAAAGAATTTCAAAAGGTGCTTAAAAGGCTTCTGTAGAGGTGATGAGAATTTTCTGAGAAATGTTTATAAGGACTGTATTTGGCTTGTATATAAAGATTTTTTAAGCACTAGATTAAAAAAAAAAAAACAAAACCCTATCCTTGAGAAAAGAGTAAAGCTAGGTTTTGTTTGTCTTCATTCAGTAACATTTGCTTTAATATAAAGTCCCTTATTCCCCACTATCAATGGGAGAAATTCCATACCCACAGCCTGGCCAACAAAGCTGTTCAGAACAGGGACCTCCTCCTACACTTCACCTCCAGTTGAACCCCCACCCACTCACCATGCCCACCAGGCTAGACTCAACTAAACTCCTCCCTTGGTCTCCAATAGGCCATGATCTGTCAGGGTTTCCAGTAGTTCTTCATAGGCTGCTTTTTCTATCTGGGAAAATGCTTTCTGCTCTTCTATGCTTGGCAAACTTTGACATCCTTCAAGATTCAATTGTCAGCTGCCAGGATGGGTCCATTAGCTCCCTTCTTGGGTTCCCCATCATTGCACAGACTCACTCATGTCATATCACTTTCTACCAGCATTGGATTTAATCATTTCATTTTCGCCTGAATCTAAGAAGACCCTTAAAACTTCATTGTATATTAATATGTGATAAGGGATATTTTGGTCAAGTTACACAGCAGTATATATATAGTTTGATCCAATAATTTGGGGACAAAGTATAAAGAAAATATGAGTGTAACATGATGAGTTTATCTCTACATGGATGAAACATGTTTTCTATTTTTGATTTTTTGACCTTTGCATATTCTTTGGATTTTTAGACATTTTTAATACATGTATATTTTTTCTAATGAGCTCCAGTAATTTACAAAACAAAAAGGTAAGTAGACCAAATCTCCAAATTGAAATCATATGTAGTTTTAAAAATGAAATTAAAGTGACTTTTGCCTAGTTTTTGTGGGAAATTGTGGTAGAAGATGAAATCAGCATATATTTTACATAAGATACTCAACCTCTTCTGTTCTGATCTAAACACTTTTAAACCGAAATAGAGATATTTGCTAGTCATCTCAAAAGTAGAACAAAAGTATATGAATGCCAAGAATCAAATCTTATTCTTATCTCTCTGTTTACCCATTTTTAGAACTGGTAGTGGAGGGCAGGGGGAATAGGCAACCCAGAGAAGTAAAATGACTTTTTCTAAGTCACACAAATGATTTCTGATCCAGCCAAGACTACAAAGAAACAAACTCACTCTTAGTTTACTACACTGTTCCATCACACATTTTAGTAACCTAATTCTTACATGAAATAGATAAAAATTTGATGTCTACTAAGTGTCAGTCATCACACTAGCATAGCAATCTTAGCAAATTAACATTAGGAATTACAATACAAGCTCCAAAAATTAATAACAAAATCATGGAATCATAGACTACAGCTAAAGATGAGAGGATACTTAGATATTTTCTAGTTCAACACCTTCATTTCAGAGATATGAAAACTCAGACCATGAGAGAGTAAGTGATTTGGCTAAGGTGGTACAACTAATTAATAGCAGAGATAAGATAAGACTCCTGCCCTGTGAACTCTCTGCAATTCATGCTGATTTGAGAGGTAATTAATATAAACAAGAATTTCTTAGAGTTGGCTCAGTGTGCTTCAGGTAAAACCCTTCTTGAATTAATGGCTCTCCTTAACCTGAACCCCTTTAATGGCTCTCCACAGCTCTCAAACCAAGTCCCGGCCCTAGTGTACAACGCTCTTCTTGGTCTGGACTCTTCTCAACTATGCAATCTCATATCCCAACTCTCCCCAACACTCCTTCTCTCCTGTTGAACTCATAGCAATTCCCATATATATGCATTTGCTCTTCTCTTCTCAGAATACCTTTCTCCCAACTCTAACATCCTTTATGGCTCTTGGTCAGTATTGCTTCCTCAGAAACACCTCCTACCTTCCCGCCCTGTTCCCAAGAAGTCTTAGGTACTTCTCTTCTGGTTTTGCTTAGCGCTAGTCACAACCCTCACATTATTCTGTGATAGTAATTACTTCCTGGTTCCAGCATGCAAGATTGCTCTTGAGTTGATGAACCATATTTTGTTTCTATTTGGACCCTGGTGCGAAAGATCTGGCACATACCAGGTGCTTAAAACATTTTGTTAATTACACTAAAATCAAACAAAGAACAATTAGTAGATCTACAGACCCAGTAAAATGAGAGATAGAGGGAAATATGCATTGAGTACCTGCTATGGTGGAGGCAGTTACATTTATTTGTGTACTTGTTTCTCAAATCTCTGTGAACTAGGCATTGCTTTTTCTAATTTACAGATGAGGACACAGAGGCTCAGAGAATTGAAATAATTGAGAATTTCCCAACTTCATATAGCTAGCAAGTGAAAGAATAAGGATGTGAACACATATTTGGTTGACACGAGAACAAAAACAAGTAAGCAAACAAAAAACATACAGTTTCCATTATTCTCCTATCGGGTAGGAATAAAAGAAAAGGAGTCAAGTCCTTTGTTTTTCCAGCATTTTAACATATATTAGGACTAGAACTGCTACAATAGCCTTTTAAAGCCTATTTCTATTTTTTTTTAATTCACTAAGTTTCTGCTAATTCTGAGAAACAAGGAGAAAAAGAGGGGAAGAAATGTTGGAAATAAATAAATGCCTGAGGAAGGATGGGAAACAAAGAGATAAAAGGAAGGTGAGTGTAGAAGGTGCAGCAGTGTGTTAAAGAGAATGAGAGCACTGTGAAGAAAACTTTGGGAAAATGACCTTTATGTAAGTGATACCCTTCCCCCACTAGCCACTATTAAAAACCCAATGGCTTAAAACTGGGTAGTTTGATGTACACAACATGTTAGATTTGATTCTAAGAGGGAAGTAAATTGCCTTTCAGCTAACATAGCATGCATGCATGCTCACACATGCTTGCTTTCTCCAATAACAGAGCTTTGTCAACATATTTTAAAGGCATTATGTTAAGGTGATGGTTGCCAAAAAGATACCAAAAAACAAAAACAAACAAACAAAAAAACAGTGAGTCTACCAGAAAAGGCAGTCAGGGGGTAGTATTCTTTTTATAAAGTGCTTCCTTGCCCCCTAACCAGAAGCTCAGCCTCAGGGCCCCCTTAAAATCCCACCTCTCTCCCACCCTTTCACTCCCCCCCCACTCATCCCCTTTACCACCCCCACCCCCTTCCCCAGCCTCAGTGCCCCCCTTACCAGTCCCCTCCTCCAGTTAGAGCACGGCCATGACTCACCTGGCATCAGCCCCCAGTTTCTACTCAGATAGGGACAGACTTAGGAACGTGGGTTTGAGCTGCAACATGAAGCACGGGGACACTGCTGGTGGGGCTGGGGACAGGGATGTGGGTTAACACCAAAGCCCTGTGATCAAGCAGATTCTCATTCCCATGACAAGGCTAGGCCCTTTGGGGTGGTGTCTAGGACAGGAGGATGGCTCTCTGCGGTACTTTTCATCCTACAAATTCCATTTCTTAGAGACTTTAAAACCACTAAGTTGCATCCATATTCTCCATTTGTTTCTTTTATTATTGGCTATTTATTTTCCCCTTCCCTAAAATTGTGTGGATTGAAAATGTTGACCATCATGAAAATTCCATTTCGCTCATGGGTCTTTCCCCCTTCCAGTCTCCATTCCAAACAATCGTGCTGGTGATGTCTCCTCAAGATTTCATCAGAACTGCCCCAATCCATGGGGCTCCCAAGGACCTCAGTCCCTGCCAACATCAATTCCCATGAGGCCGTGTGTCTACACTGGAGGTCAAGCAAGTGTTTTGCTATTTCCTTACTATGAGATCTAACTCACTAGTAGCAAAAGCAAGTGCCTTTGGAACCGGAAGTTTTCCTGGAGGATGAGGAGAAGGTTGAAAAGAAGTCAACCAGACATGCCTCTGTGGTATGTGCATTGTTTTGAGCTAAAGGCCATTTTAGCAGGCTCAAGAGAAACTTCAGCCCCTCTCTTAAGTACTGGAAAGAACTTAAATTAGCTTAGTAAGAGATTATCAGGTAAAACCTCTTTTGACCTATCTATAGGGTAGGGCAGTCTTCTATTTACCAAACATCTGCTCTTCTTATCAACCTGCAATGACTTTCTGAAGGCCCTAAGGGCCTTTACCTCATCCCTAACTCAGAATGTCTCATATATCTATTTTCTCTTTTTGTCTTTGAACCTTTGTATAGGTGGGGTTTCTGACTCTCTCCTGTATGTGGGGTTCCTGTACATATGTTATGTAATTAAATTTGGTCATTTTCTTTTGCAAATCTGTCTCATGTCTATCAGTTATTAGACCAGCTGAAAGAAACTTGATGGTAATGCTTCTTCTCCCTCTACAATGAGAACAAAAAGAAATGTGAGTTGGCATGAGCAAGGCGCGGTATAATAGTCAGACAAACTGCATTAGTCAGTTTAAGGTAATTTCTGACTGTAGACAGGGAAAAGCATCAAATGAGGTTTTTTCTAGCATCATGACACTATGAGTAGCATAACATACTAGTGTCAAGAGAATTCCAGACCTAGGCAGGTGTGGTTTTAGGGGCTATAGATTCAGAAGAGGAAGTGGTATTGTGCTAAGGCATTTGATGTTTAGAATCAAAATCAGAGCTGTTTCTCAGATCCTTCAGTTTGAAAGACTCTGAATTTCCTGCGATTCTAGTGTAGAAGATCTACATTCTCTAATTCCTGCTGGTATCAAAACACAGGGTGGAATGGTGCTGCTGAAAATCTAGAAGACATAAAACTTTTTTCCATTCATCTCCATCTCCTACCAGATAAAGTCCCAGCAAGTTAAACTGTCTGCAAGGGTTTCAGATCTGCCTCCCTCTCTCCAGCTTTGCACATACCTCACCACTATTTGTTTCTGTATCTTGCACACTTGCTTCTTCTGCACAGAAAGTCCCATTCCCTTCACCTTCCCAGAACACTCCTGTTCATCCTTTTACATCCTGCTTACATGTCTGTGAGGGTTATAAGCTGCCGAGATGGGTGACAGAGCGCTTCAGAGAAAGGGAAGCAGACTCTGTGCCCCAGAGCTGGAAAGTGGCCTGGCAGCCACAGCGGTGCGGTTCTGCTCTGAAAGGCAGTGTCTCACTTCAAGAGGGAGCCCAGGAGAAACAGCAGGCTGCTTACTGCAGGGAAATCCCGAACAAGATAGAAAAAAAAACAAACAAGCATAATAAAACATCCCCAACCACTCCCCAACCCAATTCCCTGTGGGGAAACTGGAACTGTTGAAGGCAAAAATAACAGGGGGTCAGCTCCCGCCTGCCTTTGGGACACAGGGAGGCCCTGTTGTGGTCCCAGGACCACAACTGTCTACACGAGGCCAGCTTTCCCTTCACTGTGGTGTTTCTCTTGTTTTCTAGAATCTGAATAGCTACATGGAACAGAGGAAGTAACACTTGTCTTTTCTCAAAAGCCTCCACAATTCCTGGGGAAGGCCCCCTCCCACTCCAGCTCCCCAGTTAGGTAGGTAATTCCATGAGTGGAGCCTCCTGGGGCAAGACATTCTAAGGAGCCTTCAGTTCCATGCACAATGCAAGGCCCAAGGAGAAGGATAATTCTGCCTTCGCCTGTAGCAGGGCCACTTGGTATGTTCTCCAGGAGCATGAACCC